>VXAZ01000161.1:166112-219526 GCA_013399875.1 Gymnorhina tibicen
TATATATATATATATATATACACATGCAATCTGACCTCCAGATATTAGCTAGACATATATTTATATTTTAAAACCATTCAGTGAAGGCCCCACAAAGAGCAGTCAAGTTCTTTTCAAAGGAAAAGTTATTTTTAGTATTGCCTGGCGGACAAATTACTGTGATAATTTGTGAATTGTATTTTCACCAAGTGACACAACTGATTGCGTACTCAAACTCTTGGTGCATTACTCATAGTTCTTTATCTATTGAGTTGCACAAGTTTAGAAAAGAATGACTGATTTTAAGATGAGGCACAAGCTTACATTGATTATTGAGACTCTTGTAACAAAGCCTTTCAATACAGGTAACGTTTGGTGTAGAGGAAGAAGGGCAGCTATTGAGGGCGGTGCAGGTGTGTTCTGCCTCCTCCAAAATGCCACCTTCTTTTCATGAATGGTGACAAGTTTGCCATGTTTGTCCTTCTTGCTGTTGATTCTGGATGTGTTTTGCTTTTGGTTTTGGTTGCTGTTGTACGACTTTCTTTTTTTTCCTTTATTTTTGTGGTTTTATTTTTGAGTTGGTGCAGTGGATCTTACTAGAGTAGGAGATTTGTACTGTGTTTAAAAACCCCAAAAAGCTGTGTGAACGAAGCTTGCTTCCTTTTTTCTCCGGTTCTCTCACGCTTCTCCGAGTGTGATAATGCTCTTTATCATTGCTTTGTTGCAGAATGAAAATGAACGTTTGCAAACTCAACTCACCCAATTGCGCAACCAGCAAATGCGAGACGTGGAAAAGCATCAAATTCTGATCTCTGGCTTGAACGAGCAGCTTAAAGGGTAAAACGAAGGTTCTTTACAACTCCACACACCGTTTGCTTTCTTTGCTTTAAACTACGACTTCTAATGAGGAGTATAATCTCTTAAAACACTTGAAAAAATAATTTCTTGTCTCATGTTTCTATTTGCAGTTGTGTTATTTTTATACTTGGAAGTTTACGTGGAAAGTGTAAAAATAATGATTCTCTTAGTTTGGGGCTAGTAAGTTTAGAAAACTTAACTCAGGCTTTGTTTTCAAAATGTCTAAATATGTATTTTCTTCTTAGATTAAGTGACAGAAATAGTTTCCTTGAAAATTCACTTGGAGAGAGAGAACAAAAACTGGTGAGCACGACAGAAAAGCTGGAACAAATTGAAACTTTGAGGAAACTGCTTCAAGAAAAGGATGTTCTGAACAAAGAGCTGGGTGAAAAGTTTGTGCATGCTGAGCAAAAAGTAAGTTAAACTTATAGTTAGTATTTCACTTATTAGAACTGATGAGCTTTAATCATAACTTTCTATTTGTGTCCCAGCAGAAATATTGCTGTTTTCCCAGTCTAAAAGTTTTTGCTCTGTCTTTACAGTTTTGTTCATGTAATTGCTTTGCATTAAGTTTGGTATAAGGGTTTCTTAGACCCAACACAGCTTTGCATGAAAGTATTTACATTTTATTGGGGTGATAAGTTATTGTTTATTAATTTCAAAGTATAAACTTCACTGTTGTGTAAAGTCAATATTATCAATTGTAACATCATCATTTTAATAGAGTTCTATGTATTTCTATCACATGAACTTCTACTTTTGATACTAAGCTGAATGAAGCCTTAAAGAAATGCAGTGTGTATGAAGTGGAGAACGTTGAGCAGAAAACAGCCATCAGTGATCTCACAGAAAGAGTTGCTACACTGAAAGAAAAGGTAATTTGTAAAAATAATGTAAGAGAAGAAATTCTGTGTTCATTTTTCATGGCCCATTTAAGTGTCAGCAAAAGTGACAGCATGAGCTGCTTTAAATTTCATACACTGAGCTTTCTTTCTGCTAAAAGAATCTAAAGAATAACATCTTGTGACTTTACATTAGGTACAGGCTGATTACCTTAAATGCTTGTTCTGTGTGTGGGGTGTAACTTCTGTTCTCCCTCTAACAGGTGTTTGGAGTGTTCTTGTAACATTATTTTCTTGCTGTTCAGACTTTGAAACAAGACAGCGTGGTGGAGTCCATGCAGCTGGACCTGGACCAGACAAATGAAGAGCTTGACAAATTGAATTCGAGCCATTTGGAGGAGAGGTCTCAACTCATTCAAGATCTGCAGAAACGTGAAAGAGAAATCGATAACCTGAAAGAAGCACTGGCAGAAAAAGACAGGGAGATGTCTGTCCTGTCTGTGAACATGACAGAGTATTCTGAGCAGGTTATGGTCCTGAAGCATCAAGCGCAATGCAAAGAGGAGGAAATGCGAGGTTTGGAGGAGGCTTTATCAAAGGCTGAAAGGGAAATGCATTTGCTGAAGGAAGTACAGACAGCTGATGTGAGAGATGCCAGCGTGAAGATCTCTGCCCTTTCTGAGCAGAGTAACACCATGAGACTGGAGCTGGAGAGAGTTAGAGCTGAGAATGAAGCTAAAACCAAAGAAAACGAGGAGTTACTAAGGCAGAGCACTGAGAACAGCGTGACAATTAAGGATCTCCGCTCCGAAATCAAGGCCAACAACGTCGCGTACCGTAACAAGCTCGCGGAGTGCGAGTCACAAATTACTCTGCTGAAAGAGCAAATTGCTAAATCATCTGAAAAGCTGCAAGAAACAGAGGATAAACAAAGAAAAGAAATGGAATATTTGAAATCTCAGCTTGAGGAAAACAGTGCTCTGAAGGAAAAATGGAACAGTTTGCTTAAAGAGAAAGAGAGCAAAGCACAGACACTGGAGAATGAGTTAAAGTCAATTAAAGATTCGTACAACAAGCTGGCTTTGGAAAATACTAATAAAGATGAAGAGTTGGCTGAGTTATCCAGGAAGCTTATAGAACGTACTGACCATGAGGAAACAGCTAAAAAAGAATTGCAAGAGAAACAAGAGCTCATAATTTCATTGGAGCAGAAACTTGGGGCTTTGGAGAAGCAAAATGAAGAGACTAAACTTAAATTAACTGGGGATCTGAAAGCCAAAGAGACATGTTGCAAAGAACTTAATGACCAATTAAATGAAATACATAAACAAATTAAAAAACTGGAGATAGAGACACGGGAGAAAGCTTCAGCTAATAACCAATTGCAGGCAGATCTTGAAGGGAAACAAGAAAAATTGGTAGAGCAAATAAAAGCAAATGAATATCTGAAAAAAAGTATAGGTACAATGGAAAAAGAGAAGGAACAGCTAATCAGAGAAAATGAGAATTTGTCCAAACTCCTGGATGTAAAAGAGTGTGAGTTGTTAAAGAAAACCCAGGCTGTGGCAGAATTAGAGAATAAGTTATCTGTTAGCACTGCTGAGTATGAAAAAACTCTTTCAGTACTAAATTGTGATAAAAACAGCCTGGCAAAAGAGATTGAACAACTCTCAGCAGTTGCCAAGCAAACGGAAAGTTCAGTTGCAGAACAGCTGGGGGAAAAAACAAAGGAGTGTAATGTGCTGGCTGAGCAGTTGTCAGAAAGCAAGGAACAGACCCAACAGTTGCATGAACAAGTGCAATCACTGCTCATTCAGCTGAAGGAGATTAGAGATGAAGAAATAAAGAAAGAAGAAATGTTAAATAATAAATTATCTGAATGCAGTGGTCTAATCCAAGAGCTCAGCCATAGTAAGGAAAAGAATTTACTCCTGCAGGAACAAATTCAGAGCATAACTTTGGATTTTGAAAGTGCGAACAGGTCTCTAGAAGAGAAAAATCTTCGAAATGATTTATTATGTAAGGAGATGGAAGAGAGTAAGCTTTGTGTTGTAGAGTTGCAGGATGAAATAAAAAATCTTAAAGATGAAAAAACTAAATTATCTCAGTTGGTAGAGGAAAGAGACCTGACTGTGAAAAGTCAGGGTTCAGAACTTGAGAAGTTTCAGACACAAATTTTTGAAAAAATGGAAGAAAATACAGCGTTAAATAATCAGCTACAGGTATTAAACAAAGAAGTGGAGATGCTTAGGCATGAAAGGGAGGACTTTTCAAGCTTATTGAGTGAGAAGTCACATGAATGTGAACGTCTCCAATCTGAAGTTACTTCAGCAAGGCACCAAGCACAAACAGCAGCTCTAGAAAATGAAAAATTGAAAGCAGACATGGAGACAGTTAATGTTACAGTAACGAAAAAGTCAGAGGAAGTAGCTGCTTTAACTTCACACCTGTCCCAACAAAGTCATAATATTTTAGATTTGAAGGACCAAATTGATAACCTGTTGATGGAGAAAGAAAACTTCAAAATTGCCTTTGAGGAAAAAGAAACTCTCCTTTCTGAAAAGGAGGCTTTGATTCAGGAGATGAAAGATAAAGTGGCAGGAGAAGGGCAGTACGTGGAAATAATTTCAGATCTGCGAAACCAAATACAAGCCCTGAGTATTGAAACCACTGAGCTCAGACACGCAATGCAGGAAAAAGAAAATGAATTTAAGAGGCAAGCCCAAGAATTAAAGTTATTGAAAGATAAATCTGAAGAGTCTGATGTACTTAGGGTTCAACTGTCTGAGAATATGGAGGTTATTTCTGACCTTCAAAGTCAGCTTAAAAACTTGACAGAACAGTCGTCCCAGTTGAATGATTCAGTTGTACAGAAAGATGCATCTTTAAAACAAAAGGTAGATGAATACATCAGTTTAAAATCACAGCTTTCTGAGGTACAGGATTGTTGTGCTGTGCAGGAGAAACAGTTACAGCTTTTAGCCTCTGAAGCAGAACAGTTAAAAGTGCTTGTTTCAGAAAAAGAATCAGCCATCAACAGTATTTCAGTATTCAGTGAGAGTTTAAAGATGCAACTTCAAGAGAAAGAGACTGAGTGTGGTGTCTTAAAGAAACAGATGGTGGAGCTGGAGGAAATGAAAGAGAATTTCCAAAAGGAAATAGAGCATCAGAAGAGTGTAATAATTGAGTTGGACCAGTCCTTATCAGAAAAGGAATCATCTCTTACAGAAAATGAAAGTCTGCTTGAAACTCTGAAGGAGAAAGCAAGGAAAGATGAAGAGAAGACACATTTAATTTCTCAGCTCGAAAGTCAGGTCCATGAACTAACACAAGAACTACAAAACTCTAAAGAGCTAGTCCATGAGAAAGAAAATGCCTTTTTATTTCTTCAGGAGAAAATTGAAGCGCAGTGTGAGCTGAGAACTGAGTTGAACGTGGCTCTTGGGCAAAAAGAAGAAGTTATTGCTGGACTGCTTAATTCCTTAAAGGAGAAAGATGCCAGTGTACAGCTGGCAGAGAGCAACGTTAATGCTCTTTCTAGTGAGATTGATGTTCTCAGATCCAAATTAGAGGACCGTGGAACAGCCATGAAAAACCTTACTGAGGAATTTCAGGAAAAGAACGAGAAGCTTGATAATCATCAGAAAAAAATTGATTCTTTGACTGTTGAACTTGACTCTCTTAAAAATGAGCACCAAAAAGCTCTAGACCAAATAAATACCCGGGAACAAGAACTACAGCAGAAAGACTTGGCTGTGGAGTCTCTGCGTGTGACATGCGCTGAACAGGCAGAGAAATTGGAATGTTTGAAGTTGGAGTTGAACAACGTAAATTCCAAATCATCTCAGGACTGCCATGACAACGCGCTTTTAATAAATAATCTGCAGTGTCAGGTGGAGTCTCTAGAGAAAGAAAAAAACGTGTTGCAAGATGATGTTGGTAAGCTGATGGCTGAAAACACACAACTTGCTGCATCTCAGGCTGATTTGCAAAAGAAATTGGAAGAGCTCCGGGAAGTCCATGAAAAACTAGAAACCAGTGAGAATTATTCAAGGATGCAGATAGATGCTGTCAAACTGCAGATGAAGACTGAAAAAGAGAAGTTACAGATGCAGGTTAGTGTGAAGGGTGAAGAACTTTCTAAATTAGAATTTAAATGTCAAACTCTAGAACAAAGCCTTCTTGAGTCAGAAAACAAATGGGTGACAGAACTTGATAGGGCGAATTCACAAAATAATGATCTTACTGAGCAATTGAGCAGTTTAGAAAGTGAAATGAAATCAAAAGATAGCAAAATCCAGTCTTTGCAGCAAGAGCTGGATCTTATAAAAGAGAAATTAACTCAGAGCTTATCTCCATTACTTAGTAGTAGGCTTTTATGTAAAGGAAAGAAGGCACAGACTTCAGATTCTGAACTGCAGCCAACCGATAGTAAAACTCAGTTGGAAAAATTCTCCA
The DNA here is from genome assembly GCA_013399875.1 of Gymnorhina tibicen. Lineage (NCBI taxonomy): Eukaryota > Metazoa > Chordata > Aves > Passeriformes > Artamidae > Gymnorhina > Gymnorhina tibicen. Next base: position 172,250 of record VXAZ01000161.1, read on the forward strand.
CTCTGGTAACTGCTATTCTGAGCAAAGAAACAGAAGGAGAACATTTGCAACTGGTGCTTTTAGAAAAACAGAAAGAAATAGACACCATGAAAGATGAATTAAGAAGTATTGAGTCACTTGAGAAGCAGAAGGTGGTGCTGCAAAGTGACATGGAAAAGATGAAGGGCAACTACACGTCTGAAATTGAATGTCTGTCAAAAGAAATGGCCTCACTCAAGGAAACATTAGGCAAACAACAGTCTCTCCTGAAAGAAAGGGAGGAGTCTTTGGCAGAAATAAATAAGCAGGTGGAATTTCTTCAAGACAAGATGAATAAATCAGAAGAAATGGTAAGAACTAGTCAAGAAAAGCTGCAGGCTGAAGGTAAAAAAGTAGCAAGTCTTCTTGAAGAAATGGGGGGAAAAGATCAGCTCATCAAAAACTTAACTTCCCAGGTCAATCAGCAGAAGGATTTAATTTCTGGTCTAAGCCAGCAACTGAAAGAAAAAGACTGTTCTGTTACCCAGGTCATGGAATCATTGTCTAATGAAATGCTGAATTTTTCTGAAGAGAGAAATACATTAAATGCCAAACTGCAAGACCTTGAAGCTGTTCATAATAGTTCAGTGGCAGAGCTAAACCGAGTACTGCGGGAACTTGAGGATTGTAAGAAAGAACTGGAGCATAACCAGGTGGTGTTAAGCAGTAGAGAAGCTGAGTTTAAAGATTTAATGAATGAGAAAGAGGAGATGAAGTGTAATCTTGAGAAAATGGGCAAGGAAAAAGAGAATCTGAAAAAGAAACTCCAAGCAGCGTTGATAGTAAGAAGAGATCTAATGCAAAAAGTTGGAAAATTAGAAAAGAGTGGACAGGAAGAAATAGAAAAAGAGCAAAAAAAAGCAGAGGAGCTGTTGAAGCAAGTTAATGAGTTAACAGACAAACTGAAACTAATTGAAGGGCAAAATAATGATTTTGAGTCTCATCTTGGAACTTTGAAACAACAGCTTGTAGAAAAAGATGCCAAGATAAGTGATTTGACCGAAACTTTATCTTCAAGAGCATCCTATTTAGAGGAACTTCAGCACAATATCGCAGAGCTAAATGATGTCATAGCTGAAAAACAAAATGTTTGTGAGCAGAACCTAAAATCATTAGGGGAAAAGGACCGTATGCTTGCTCATCTGCAGTCTGTGCTTGATGAAAAAGCAAGGGCATATCAAGAGGAGCATTCTCACTTGCTCTTGACTCTTGAAGAGGTGAAGTCCGAACTTAAAAAGAAGGAAGAATTGTTGAAAAATTCCAGTTTAGAAGAGCCTGGTTCAAGTGCTGGAGACAGGAATGAGTGTCTGAATCCCAACAGTGATGTTAATGCCATGAATCAATTACAAAAAGAAAAAGAAGCTTTACAGAGGGAGCTTTTGGTCATGAAAGAAGATACAAAAAAATTCCAGCAAGAAAGGGAAGAGCACGTGAAACTGGCAGCAGATTTTGATGAACAAAAAACCTACCTTGAGCAGCTCAGGCAAGAACATAGAACACTCTGGGAAGTTCTCCAAACAAAATGTAAAGAGCTGGGCTTGAACCAGTTAGAAGGGAAGGGGCTGGCTCCACCCAAGGCACTGCTGGGAGAAGAACAAGCTGACCTAAGGAATTTGGAATCAGACAAACCAAGAAACAAGGTTCAGGTTGCATGCTTGAAAGAGTCAGAAGACATGATCACTTTGGTGCCCAGTGAAGCCAGCGAGCTAAAAGAACTAAGAAGTGATTATGCAAAACTTCAGGAGGAAACAGAGACCTTACGGAAAGAGTTGAGAAAAATCTTGATTGAATTTGGTGATGATAAAGAAGAAACAATCAGTTTAAAGTCTTTGAGACAGCAGGAGCAATGTCAGGGCAGCTTGTTGGAGGATGTAAAGCACTTAGAGAAAAAGCTGAAAGCACACGAGACTGAAACTGTAGAGCTCAAGGCAATGCTTGAACATGTGAATAATGAGAAAAAAGCACTTATTAAAAAAAGTGAAGAGGATTACAGGATGAGCCAGGAGGAACTGCAGAGGTCAAGAATTGAAGCTAAGCAGGAGGTTGCAGGAAAGAAAGAAGAAATAGAAGCACTGAGATATTCACTTAAGGATTTAAAAGATAAACTTGGTCTGGAAAAGGAATTATTAAACAAAGCCATAAAGGAGGGCCAGGAAGAAGCCCACCGTTACAAAACAGCATTTGAAGACTTGAAGAGTGAAAAAGAGGAACTTCTCAGCTCTTTGGAAAAGTCCAATTTGGAACTAGTTAAGATAAAAAAGGAGGTAGAACATTTCAGTGAAGAAAACAAAAATCTTGTGGCAGAGCTGTGTATGCTGCGTGAGAAGGCTGAGATGAGTCAACCTGTGGTGTCCGGCAAAGACCTTAAGGAAGAAAATGGGACTGGAAAGGAATTGGGAGAGGTTGGTTCAGAAAGTAATTCCCATCAAGGGAATTCTGAAGGAAAAGTCACAGCTTTTCAGCTATTGGAGACTGATTACTCTGGGAAAACTAAACTGAGAGAAGCAACAGAACGTGATATCCAGAAACAGATGCAAACAGTGGAAAAGCCGCTGGCAAAACCTGCAAATGTAAATGATTCCATAGCCCAAGAGCAAAGAGCTGTAACAGAAGAGAAATCCAGAGAGCGCCTCCAAAGGAAATTGCAGGCGGCTTTAATATCGCGTAAAGAAGCCCTGAGAGAAAATAAATGTCTAAAAGAACAGATTGATCAGCTGATGTTGGAAAGAGAAGAACTGGTGAGCAAGACAGGAATGCTGGAGCACTTGCTAGAGCTTGGCAGAGAAAAGCAGAGTTCAAGTGCTGTGGCTCCGTCGTCCGGAGAGGAGAGCCTTGCTTCGGAAAATGCGAGGCTGCTGACTGAAAATGAAAACCTCACTGCGGCGTGCGAAAGTCTGAAATCCACCATGGAGTCCATAGTTCAGGAAAAAGAGGCCTTTTCTTTCCAATTAAATACCTTAAAAGATTCTCAGACAGTTGAATTGACAGGATGGAAGGCTAAACATAGCGAATTAAAGCAGGAGTACGAGTCGCTTCTTCAGGCATATGAGAATATCAGTAGTAAAGTGGCAGATATGAGGCAAGCCATTGATCTCAGTAGGAAAGAGAAGCAAGAGGCTGTTCAAAGACTCAGGGAAGGACAGTCTGAGAAGGAGGCTCTGCAGAAACATTTACAAAATCTCCTCGATGAAAATGAGGTTATTAAGAACCAGCTGAAGCAGCTGGGTGAATCCAAGAAACTGGAGGTTGAGGAGTTGCAGAGCAAAGCAGAAAGGGAGATCCGTGAGCAGGAGGCCAGGATGCAGGAACACCAGGATCGTCTGCGTGAGCTCACTGAGCAGAACCATCAGCTGATGGAGGAGAACGAGCAGCTGAAACAAACCTCTGAAAACCTAAAGCAGGCTTTAGAGAAAATTCAGAATGAGAATGATGCTCTTCATAATAACATCACTGTAACTAAAGCAGCCTTGGGAGAACTGCAGGTTCAAATGGAAGTCTACCAAAATGATACACAATCTAAAATCAGTGATGCATTGCGTGAGAATGAATCACTGTTAAAGGACATCAATGTGTTAAAGGATAAACTATTTGAAAAAGAACAAGCTGTGCTTGTCCTAGAACAAGAAAGACAGTTAATTTTGGAAAAAGCGCAAGAAACTGAGAAATCTTTGCTCCACAAAACTCACTGTCTAACAAAGCTGGACATGGAATGTAAAAGTCTAACACAAGAAATCGTTAATCTAAATGAAAAAGTTAAGATTTTAGAGGATGACAAATGTCTGTTACAGGAAGAATTAGAAAATGTACAAGAAAGTTCTTACAAAGTAAAGAATGAGAGAGAATTTCTTGAGACAGAATTGCTTAATCACGTTAAAAAAGTTGATCATCTTACTGATAGGATGAAATCAGCACAGGCACAGAATAACTTGCTGTTACAGCAGCTGGAAGAGTTAAAGGCAGAAAAATGCGACGTGGTTAGAGAAAAGGAAGAGCAGCAGCTCCATCTTGTAAAGATGTTTGAGGAGAAGGTGAAAAGTGCTCAGAGGGATAATAATGGGACTAAAAACAAAACAAAAGAATTGCAAGAACTCTTAAAGGAGAAACAGCAGGAGATCAACCAATTGCAAAAGGATTCTATAAAGTTCCAGGAGCTGATCCTGGATTTGGAAAGATCTGTGAAATTGTCACAGTCAAAAAATGAAAAATTTGAAAAGGACTTAAGTAATGCGTCAGAAAAGCTGGCAAAATCAAATGATGAAATACTTCATCTCAAGGGAAAGCTTTCTGCACAGCTGAACTTGTTGGATCAGTCAAAGAGGGAAGTGGACAGGCTTAAAGAAGAGAATCTAAACTGGAGCAAAGAACTTAAGAAGAAAGGAGACGAACTGCAGCTTCAGAAGAGAGGCTATGAGAGAGAATTGGAATTTCACCTCCAGCAGCTGAAATTGCTACACAAAAGTGAACTTTCGAGCCTGGAGGAAAGGCACGGTGCCCTTGAGAGAGAAAAAGATCGGGCGATGAGTGAGGTTCAGGGTTTGCAAGCGGAAGTCAGCACGAAGGACTCTCAGAACAAGCAGCTCCAGGCAGATCTGAACGCAGCTCTGGCACGATTGGCTGCTTTCACAAAGTGCATGTCCTCCCTTCAGGATGACAGGGACAGGGTCATCACTGAGATGAAAACCTGGGAAGTGCAGTTCAAGGAGGCCATCCAAAACAAGGAGAAACAGCTGGAAGACAGTAACAAAAGAATAGCGGCCTTGCAAGATGAATTGAAGGATAAAATGACTCAGATTCAAGAACTAAATATCAAATATTCTGTGGTAGAGGAAGCAAAGGATGAACTGTATTTGAGGCAAAAATCTGTTGATATGCAGCGCTATGAAGAGCTCTGCAGGATAAAGGAAGAAAATACCTTCTTTTTTAACAGACAGCAAGAGCTGGAGAGTGTTCTTCAGTCCAAAGAAGAAGCTTTGCAAGCACTCCTGAAAGAAAATAATTCTCTCAATCATCTCATAGAGAATAGTAAAAGTGCAGGAAAAGAGATAAAAGCTCTGGAAAGTAATTTTACAAGACAGGAGCAAGAATTGCAAGAGCTTCTAGCAGAGAAGGAGAAAATGAATGCTGAATTGCAAAAGCAGATGGCCATTTCTGAGCAAATGAAGATCATGCTAAATAATAAAGACAAAGAAATTTCCTTACTCATTTCTTCAAAAGGGGATGAAATTTCGGACTATCTGATTCAGGTACAGACTCAACATAGGAATCAGATCAAAGAGTATGAACTTCAGGCGAGGTCTTTGCAGATGGAGAGACGACAAGCTGAGGAGTCCCGTCAGAGGCTGGAAAACGAGCTGCGGAATCTCCAGGTGAAAGCAGAAAAAGCGGGTCAGGATAAGGCTGCGATTGCCAGTGAAATAGATGCCTTTAAAAAGTCCATGTCATCTCTCCAGAACGACCGGGATGATCTTTTCACCAGGTACAAGGAGCTGGAACATCTTCACCAGGATGTCTTAAACCAGAGGGACAGTCTTCTTGTTGGCAGTGCGAGCGAGACGAATGCTTTGAAACAGGAATTAAGGGTCCTCCTCAACAGGATAGATGATCTGCATTCTGAAAACGCAATGCTGAGTGCACAGCTGATAAAATACAGGGAGGATCTTAACCAGGTTTTGTCTCTGAAAGACCATCAGCTGAAGGACTTACTTAAGCAGAAATTGGATTGTATTAAAAGCCTCGAGCAGGAAAAATACGATCTTCAAAAACAAATAAAAGAGATGCAGCTTTCCAGTGAGCTGCAGAAGGGCGCTGCCGTGGCTTTGGAACATGAGAATAAAAAATTGGCATCTAAAGTAAGTGATTTAGAATCTCTAATTGCATCACTAAACAAAGAGAAACTTGTTTCTGAATCTGGAGAGAAGCTGCTAAGTAGTGAGAGTATTCAGAAAAAAGAATCCAATGGGCAGCATGGAGGAAAGCTTCAGAAAAAGGTTCAGGAACTCCAGAAATCCAGAGGCAGAAATGCAGATGAGGAGTACAATGGGACTCTTCTAACACTTGAGGATGAAAACAAACCTGATTCTTCTGCAGAGAAGATGCTGCTCGAAGTTCAGTCTCAAAACAGCGAGTTGAGATCCCAAAATGAGGCCTTTGGGAAAGCAATGACTGCTCTGCAGAACGACAGAGATCGGATCATAGAGGACTTTAAAGTTCTTCAGAGCAGATACACCTCTGAGCTCAAGAGTGAGAGAAAAAAAGGAGATGAACTTGCAGCTGAATTGGAAGGGTTTAAATCCCATCTCATGAGTATCCTCAAAGAAAACTCTCTTCTGCACGGGGTTGTCCCTGATGCTGCAGATCAGGTTACCCTTGCTCAGGTGGCCGATGACGTTGGAAGCATCTGTAGGACTTTGGTGAGTCGGGAGCTGGAGGTGAGCAGGCTCTCGGCCGAGTGTGGCACTTATGTCCAGCAGATGGAAGCGTTTGCCAAGGCTATGGCCAGTCTCCAGGATGACCGAGACAAATTGCTGCAGAAGCTCAGCCATCAGAAGGTAACTTCTGAAGCCAAGCAGGGCACAGCTTCATTTCCCATTGATTGCAGCAGCATCAATGAGAGAAATTCTCGTAAAAGTAATTTGGATGTGCCTCAGAACGATGGGGAAACTTGGGTAAGTTGTAATTAGCCATGTGGCTCTGTAATTTTATCCTTCGTGCAGAGAATGCTCAGACACACGATGGGTTCTGGAGTTTAACTTTGTAGATTGTGTAAGTGCTGAGATAGCACTGTGTGCCCAGAGAAGGTGTGTTTACAATTTTGGGAGTTAAGGTAATTACCCTGTTAAACAAAGCAAATGGGGAAAAACCTTGTTCTGTAATGAGAATTTTAGCACAAATCAAACTTCACCCATCTAGTTTTCATTCCAGTTCACTAATGATGTTTATTAAACCTAGGCTAAAGAAGGAGCCAGCCTTGCAGCTGTTGAAATATCCAAACTGAAGACCAAGGTTGATGATCTGGAGAAGGCTTTGCATCAGACAAAAGCCTTCCAGGCAGAAACCGAGAGAGAGATCACATCGTACCAGAACGAGCTGGCTGGATTAAGGTATAACAGTACAGCTTTATCCTCTTCATTCATTTGTATAGAATATATAATTACTTAACACCTGGTGTTTGATGTTCAGAATGGAAAAAAACCTCCTCCTCTCCGAGTCCCAGGCGCTGAGGAATCAGTGTCAGATCACAGTGGCTGAGAAGGACCGGCAGATTGCGGAGCTCCAGAGGCTGCAGCAAGACATGAGTGGGAAGAAGTCACTCGCTGCTGGCAGCAATTATCCAGTCAAGGTAAAGAAATGGAAGTAGCAGGAATGTAAAGTGGAAGGTAGCAGTTCATTGTCTGAAATGTGCAGCCTGCTTCTAAAAGAGAACTATCCAGCACTCTATAGTAATCCTGTAAATTACTGTCTTCAATTAATTAAATCCAGAATATAAAAGGAAGAAGTTGGAAAAAAAAAGAAATTATTTATTATTAATGGCTATAACCCATTTTCAGGGACATGGTTTTTAAGAGGATCAAAAAAGAGCTTGGTGGTTGACATGGACAGCTGGTTTCGCAGTTTGTATAGTTGATGCAGAGAAGTTTTAAACACCTGATAAAGTTCATTCTTCAGAGCCTAAATCCATGTCTAATTACTGCAGATTAGAGTAGGACCTAACTGGGGGAGAAAGGGGAGTGGAAGTGTTCTTGTCTTGCCCCTGAAGCAGCTGGAGCTGGCTTCTGCCAGGAACAAAATCCTGGATTTAGAAAGGCAGCAGCTGACACCCAGGCTGGCAAATGCTGTTTTGTAGACTGTCATGAAAGATTCAAGGAGAGTGCTATTTTAGAATAATACTCTTGTTTATACCTTCCTTGTGCCAAAGGAAGGAAGCAGTGTTTGTTTTAATTTCATTAAAACCAGCATTTTAGTTGCTGAAGTTTGTATGCTGTTCATTGTCTGTGATTACGGTCATGAATAAGAGCTATTGACCAGTAATGTCTGTGGGTAGTGGAGTATTTTATGTGGTAAAAAACTTTTATTTCGTGATTGTATGGGTAAATAGATTCCATAAAGCATTAGAGATGGCACATATCCCTCCTTTATTGGAGATTAATATCAAAACCTTGAGCTGCAAAAGATAACAAAGGCCAAAGCTGTAAATTGGTAATAAATTCAGGTGGTTTTTTCTTTTCAAAATGGATTCTTTCAGCTTTAAATTAATATTTTCAAAACAGCTGTTTTACAAGTCGTGGATACAATACATTATTAGCTTGAAAATAATTTCGGAAAGGTATTTTATATTAATCCTTTGCTATTTCCACCCCCTGTTTTGTGCTTCACGTTATTTGCACATTAAAAATTAGGTTGGGTTGCCTTTTTGAGGTAATTTTTTTGTTATTTTTTTAATGCAGGTATTAACACTAGATATTAAAAAAAATCTTGTATTTAAAGTGTCTTTCAAATGTGGCATGAAGTTGTGAGAAGAAAAGAATCTTGTGAAAAGGGAATTCCATAGGGTGTCTTTGGGGTTGTGGATTATTTAGAGGACTCCTGTACCATTTACCCTGAACATCCCGGTATTTTTAAGGCTTTGGAAACTGCCACCCTTGCTGGAAGTGCAGATGGAGCAGAGGATATCCAGCGTGTCCTGGCCGAGAAGAGCCAGCTGCAGGCTGAGCTGCAGCGCTGCCTCCAGGAGCTGCAGCAGAAGGACCTGCACTTGCAGCACATTAACTCCAAGGTAACTCGGATCCTGAACCGCTCACGTGAACCTGGGCTGGCACCACGTTGCAATGTTGCTGTTGCGTGACTGAATGGTATTTTGCTTTCAAACTTAGGTGTTTTAAAGCAACTCAGCCTGGAAATTGCAAATGAAACGTCAGTTTTATCTTTCTGCCAGGCTTTCCTGACTTGGTATTTGACCGAGAAGTTTATTTGACTCTGCATTTTGAGACATTGATGAACTTCTGAACTTCTACTCCCAGTCAAATATTTTTCATTCTAGACAGAAACAGGAGTCTGTCTTAGCTGGAACAAGGTTTCAGCTTCTGGTGTGGGTGTACTGATGACAGGGGAAATCACTGCTCAGCTTTCATTATTTCCTCTGCTCATGAAACATCTAAATCCCAACCGAGCCGTGACCTTGCAAAAAAGTGGATGCAATTTTGCAACAGCAGGTCTCAGATCTGCAGGGATTTCCTGGGAGAGCTAATCCCTAATTTTTAATGACTTCAATGTGAATTCCTCTCAGGTTGTGCAGTCAGCAGAAGAGAATGCTGTCCTGTCTGCCCAGCTGAAGACTCTTTCCCAGACTCTGAGGGACAACCAGCTTCATTACACTGATCTGCAAAATCGTTACTTAAGGCTGGAGAGGGAATACCAGGCAATGCAAGTGACATCTTTCCAGGGCTCTGTCCAGGTAAACAGATACATGGAAATGTTTTTAGGCTGCTTCTTTCTGTGCTTCCACTTTTCTGGTTTTCTTGCTGAAAATGAAATAAGTATTTTTTGTTGTACCGATTCAGTACTTTTGCTGGCCTGTGATGTGCTGAAGAGAACTGTCTTTATTGGTGTTCAATTGGTTTAATTTGACTTTTCATTTAAGGAAGCTGTTTTACATAGATTTTTGTTTTGAAACACCTTTTTTGAGTTGGTCTGCAGCTGGCAGAGATAACTGGATGATCACTGCTCAGCAGATCAGGAAATTCAGTGGTAATTTCACATCAGTTGTGGATCATTTTACAAAGCTTGAGTAATATTTTCAGAAGTGAGATCTACACCACCAGTTCAGCATTTCAGTACCCTTTGCCAACTCCTCATACACATCTGTAAGATTATTATTTGGGGTTTGCACTGCATGATCTTCAAAGCCCCTTCCAACCCAGTCCTTTAGGATTCATCGTTATTCCTTTCTTTTTAAAAAGCTTTCCTGTACTGCCTTGGTTTATTCATTAACAATCATTAATAGAACAGCCTAAAATAGCATATGGATACATAGAGAAGACAACCCTTCCTCGTCCATAAATGGAAATAAATCCTAACAAGAACTGTAAATTAAAAATAAATGAATAGCTGCCTTGCTTGTGGAATTGTGTTCAGTGCTGTATTACTGTGTGGATGTGTAGATGCATTTTTCTTTCCCCTCAGACATCGTCTGAGAGATGGAAATGAAAACATTAAAGAGCACAAAGAATTACCTGTTGCACTGTTTTGTGGTGCTGTAATTGAAATAAAGACTTTTGGCGAGTAGAGAAACAGTCACTCGTTTGGTTTTTCTTTTCCCCTTCATATTTCCTAGGATGAAACCAGAGCAGAAGTTCCCCCTGGAGCGCCACGGGAGAGATCTGGGATTATTGTGGAGATAGACAATATGGAGCTAAATGAGCTCAGGAAAAGGTCAGGACTCAGAGCATGTATTAGCAGTATTGGTTTCCTGACAGCTGTGTTGTGAGTGTGAAAGTAATGCTTTTCTACCTCTCTGAGGCATTTGTGTGGAGAAGGGGAAGGAGTGGATTTGCAGTGGATTAAATGAATCATAAGCCATATTCTTGAATTGTTATCATCTGCTAATATTTGTGGTTTGTTTCTGTGCATAAATACACGGACTGGTGACTTCATCTCAATATTTGAGCTAAAGCATCTCATTATAATTAAGTCTGTCACAAAAAGGAAGGTTTCCTAATAAAAAAAGAACAAGTAAGTAATTCTTTGAGTCCATAAAATATTGATTTCCGGTTTTATCTTGTCCCAGGCTTGCAGAGACTGAGCAGCAATACGAGTCAGTGCAGCAGGCTCTCTCCCAGCTCACAGAAACACTGGCAGAGGAGAAGAGGAGGAGAGAAGCTGCAGAAGAGGCTCTTGGACTCTCTGAGGAGAGAAGTAACAGGTAAAACACTGATTAATTATTTGACTTTTATTTTTAGTGAGAGGTCTTCCTGTGAGTCTTAGATATTTTTAAAGCAAATACTAGTAATAATAATAATAAACAAACCTGTTTGTGAACCCACAGTGCCTGAAACAGTGAAAATCCATGCGTTAAAAAGCTAAGGTAAACTCTGGATCAAGAAAGTGTTACAGACTTTGGGATTTTTTATTTTCTTTACTTAATTTCATTTGTTAGATTCAGTAGTCAGTGCTATTTCTTTTTTTCCAGGTTAGGAAAAAAAATCTCCCATAGAACAGCTTGAGCAGAGCCACTGGTTATATTGAAAATATCATTATCCACCTGCCTAAATAAAGTGTCCCTCACTACCATCACCTGAAAATCACTTCTCAGTCAGCTGGTGATGGTGGGGGTTAATTCTGAATAAACCAAACACCTTGAGAGTAGATTGTAAATAGAGACTGAAAAGGACCTGGCAGCATAAAGTGAGTCTGCTTTTTGTGGCGACCTTCCCTCAGTAATTTAAGTATGCAAAATAATGGTTTTTGTGTCAGTACAGTACTCGAAAGAGGAGCCAATTCAGCAGTGTGTGTCTCTGTGCCTTGAATTCTTCTCTAGGTTTGAAGCAGGCAGTTACAGGTCTGTCCCCAGTGACTACACCGTCCAGATGGAAGCTGAGGAGGAGAGGGAAGCCTTAATCATCAATCCCAGTGAACACGTTGTTGTGAGAAAGGTAAGGGAATGAAAGCCTTTACAAAACCTGAATCATCAGCTCCTTAAAAGTGGTGGAAAAACATCCTTCATTTCTTTCTGCTGGGGCTGTGAGTCCAAGACCAGCAGCTGTGTAAACTGCGCCAGAAAACACACTGCGTGTGTCCAGATTAAAAAATGTCTGTAATCGTATTTATCCTACACATGTGGCCATTAAACACACTGTGTCTGCTTTTAATTATGCATGCCCAGGATGCAGTATGCGTATTTATGTGTGTGGAGTTGCATAACACACAGCTTGTATTCATTCCTTTCCCCTCTTCTTCATGCTGGCTTTGGGGCCTTCCGATCATTTATACTTTGGCATTTGGGATCGGTCGTGTTCTGGGGTCAGTTGCTGTGTCAGAGGCAGAAGGTTTGTAGTGCCTCACAAGTCCAGGCCGCAGTGGAGCTGTTTCTGGTTTGTATTCCTGATTCTTTAGGAATGGTAATTTCTGTCTCTTCCCCAGATGAAAGGAGGAGCCCTTTCCTTGCGCCGCTGGCTCCGAGGGCGAAGCCTTTACTGCTCCAAGCTGCTGACGGCCCGAGCCAAATCCCGCTATTTATTCCTCACCTACCTGGTCACACTACACCTCCTTGTTCTCCTGTGCCTCACTGGTGTGCTCTGAATCCACTGCATTCCCTGGGGGGATCCTTTCCCTGTGGGCAGTGCCAATCCCAGCCCGGAGCCTCCTCACATGCTGCTGTTCTCTATGCACTGGGCACAGATGTACAAATCCCTGGGACGCCGCACGGAATCCTGAGCTTCTCCAGTGAAATCTGTGCACATCACACTTGCTCCAAAGTTGACTTGAACTGCTCTTTAACAGTGGGATATTATATTTGCTAAGGAGAATATATTCCCCTCTGCCCTAGAAGGAAACTGCTGCATACAAGTTATTTAATATTGTTTGTGGGTACACTATGGTTGATTACTACTGAATGGGTTGTAAATGATATCTTTTCTATACAAATTTTATTTTAAGAGGTAAACTATAAATTCTAAAGGAATATCAAGCTATTACTGTATAATGGCTTCTTGATTATAACAAGAAGTTTTATAGAGTGCAATAAAGGAAGAACTACTGGATTTTTGATTTTCTTTGGTTGGTTGGGTGGTTTTTTGTTTTGGCTGACAATAAAAGAGTTAAGGTTCTTCTTTCCCATTCAGTTTGTAAAGAAATCAAGGTGCACAGGTCTGTGTGTGGTAATGAGGTAAGCTGATGATTAAAGTTTCAGTAAAGATTCACAATCGAGATGACATAAATATCTCCAAGTTCTTATATTCTTTCTGTAATTTTTTTTTTCTGTAACTTGTGGGGGGTTTGGTATTTTTTAGATTTACTTGCACTTTTGTTGGTGGGTTTTAGTTACTGCCTGTCTTGGAGGCAAAACGTTCCTCAGCTGCAGAACACGTGAAATGCAAGCTTCTAAAGACACGACCTTACGTATTTTACATGTTTCAGCTTCAAGGTACAAATCAATAAATCCAACTAAGAATGTCGTGGGAAGAGGAGAACCCAATGAATATGGAAAAGGATTCCATCGGTTTTACTGATGAGCAGAAACAAGGTTGTCTTGGAGATACTTTAGTGAAGTGGTTTGTCTGCTTAAGAGGTAGTTACTGCTGCAGGTAAATGCTGTAAACCACCTAATAATGATGGTCTTTTAATATTTCTTAGTCTGGTAAAGGCCTGGATTTTTATATAAATCCAGTATATTCTGCTATAATTGATTTTTTTTTTAAAACAGTGATGGTTCATCTCCTTTGGGTGGCTGATGCAGTCCCTGTGTTCAGCCCTGGTGTCCCTGAGGTAACTCAAAAACACCAGGTACAGTGGGAACACGAGTACTGGACATGCTGACTTTTCCCTTCCCAGCCTGAAGATGGGTGTTAGCAGGATGATAACGAGCTGTTCTTAGCTAATTATGGTATAATGAAGCAGAATGTTTTCCAAAGGCAACAGTGGCCTTTCAGTCCTTCCAGTCTCATCCAGTGTGAGGGATTTTTGTGCTGGGGGGAGAGAAAACAACCCTCTGTCCTGAGGCTTAGTGAGTGGGAAAGGATCCAGAGGTGTTAGAAATTCTGTCCTGCTTTATCCAGGCCTTTGTGCTGTCCATGTGAGAAGCACAAACTGGGGAGGGAAAAAAAAAGCCAAATGGCTTGACATGTGGATATCCCGTGAACTCCATTCCAGGAGCTGATTAAAATGTACGGGGAGGTGAGCTCATGTCATTTCCGCAGCAGCTTTTCCTGGGTAAGCATTACCCTGAGGCTGTGTTCGTGTTACAGTTCGTGATGTAAGTTCTTGGCTTCACTTGGCCTGAGAAACTGAGGAAAACTGTTTAAAATTCTCTGCCCTCAAATTCCAGTGTCTCAGCTGATGTAATTCCTGATGTATGTGAGAACTGGGTTTCCCTCTGGTCTGTGGTGTTGGAGCCAGAGTGCAGGTGTGCAGTGCTGTAATCTCGGATACTGCTGGTAAATAATTGGTTTATTGCAGGGCAAAGTCTTTTCGTGAGGGTTTTGGAAGAAAATAACAATTCATGGCAATGTGAATGAATGTTCAAAACCACCAGCTACTAGAACTAAGGGATAAACATTCCTACATTAAAGCTCTTTCCAAATTTACCCAATAAAATCCATTTTTGCCTTGTTAGAGACAAGAACTTTGCTGCACAAGTGCTGTTTTCATTCCTTTCCCTTTTCTGAAGTACCTTTCCTTACTGAGTGAAGTTGCCAAAGAAGGGAAAATAAAATCCTTCCCTCAGCTGCCTCAAGAGGCACTTTTCCAGCCCTAAAAATAACCCAGGGATCCCAAATCAGGCCTGCCCTTGGTGAGAGTTCTGCCCTGAACGTCAGGGAGAGCAGGACTTTGAGCTGTTGGCCAGCTCCTGGAGCTGAGGTGTTCCTGGGCAGCTATGCCAGCTGCCTCTTGTTCTTTTTCTCAGAAGAACCACCTCCATAAAGTGTTTGCCACTTACAAATACGGAATAGGTCCTGGAGTGAGCTCTCCACATTACAGAGTGGCTGTCACTTAAAAAAAAGCCACACCAAAAGCTTCCCTGAAACTTCTGCTGGGGGTTATTTTTAGTTGTTTTGTTTGAGATTGATGATCACCCTCTTGAAGAAAAAAAAAAAAAAAAAAAGGCAAATTTGAACATTCCACGAGGGAGAGACCTTGAAGCAATGGATGTTTTTGGTCGTTTATTTACCATTAATTACTAATGTTACAGCTGGTATGTGCATACTATCAGGCAATTTTAAACAAAGGGGCTTTCCAGAAGATAATTTCCCCTTGGAAGAGGTGGGATTTATCCCTAAATCCCAGTAGAGACCCGAGTGTGTGTCCTGCAGCCCAGCTTGCCCGTGGTCACGAGGCCAATTAACAGAGCATCACAGGACCCTGGGGGCTGCAGCAGGAGATTCCCCCTTGGGAAGAAACAAAAGGCTGAGAATGTCCTGGTTCGTTTGCTTTGTTAAATCCCGCCCAGGTGGGAATTGATGTGGATGCTTCACGTGCCTGGTAAGATCTGGGGTTTAGCATTGATTCTGCTGGTTAGGTTTATCCTTACCCAAAATGGCAGTGTTTTAATGATACGGAGGTGTCCTACGGAAGAAAAGCCCCACTTGTTGGATTTTATTCATATCATGAGTCCGATTTTGATTTTCCTGGGCTGTCAAAACCCTCCCCTGAGGTTCTGTGTGATGAATGATGTTGTACCTCATCTGCTGGGATATTATTTGGGGCAATCATGACAAGCTTCCTAATGCAAATGTGATAAAACTTATTAAACCAGTATTTAATAAGTGATTCTTTTAGAAAATCTGTCACTGCTTTATATTAATGAATGAGTTTTTTGCAAAATACATGTTTTTCACAGCTATTTGACTTCCAGCAAGGGGAACCTCACAGTTTAAAGGCAAAAATAATGGAACTGCTTAGACAGAGAGAGCAACCAAGTAAATAAATCTCGAGAGATTATATCTTTTCCACCTCTTTCCTTGCCTTTATTCCTCTGTGCAGTGGCAAAGGACCCATTCCTTGTGGAGAACCATGAGTTTGCTGATGCCCACCTTGGCTGGGCTCCTGTGTGGGCATGAGCAGCACTTCCTTCATTTTTGAAGCTGCCTTGGTCTTTCTTGGGGGGGTTTATGGAAGGAGTTGGTACAAAGTGGCTACCCACAAATTCACATTTTAGTTCCTTGCACGTTTTGGGGGTGCATTCTGTGAGGGCAGCAGCAGGAACAGTATTTCACAGGGAGTTTTAACTTTAAAATGGTATTTTGTCCCTGAAGTTCCTGATAAACTGCACTAATACTGGAATGATATCCTTTGCAGGTTTGGAATGGGTCAAAAATACAGCAGTGCAGGGGATGAAGCACAAAGTAAAAGAGGGATCCTGACACTGGAACATCCCACTGAGCACGGAATCATCACTAACTGGGATGACACGGGAAAGGTGGGTATTTTATTTTATTTTATTTTATTTTATTTTATATTTTATTTTATTTTATATTTTATTTTATTTTATTTTATTTTATTTTATTTTATTTTATTTTATTTTATTTTATTTTATTTTATTTTATTTTATTTTATTTTATTTTTTCTTCTTTACACACACTTGTCAGTCATGAAGTTCCTACTGAGGCAAAACATTTGACAATGACAGAAAGGAGCTAGAGTTAAAAAAAAAATTTACAGTTTGCAATTCATCAGAGGTGAATTGGAGAAATACTGAATTATTGAAATTGGGAACAGAACCTGTGAGGTGCAAGGGAGGGGTGATTTTTCCTCCTCAGTACTGGCCTCCGTGAGCAAGAGGATGGGTGGTGCCCACATCTCGCATTCCATGTGACATTCTCACCTTTTCACTTCCAGAGGAAAGGACAACCTGGGGCTTCCCATCCCTGGACGGATCCTTTGAGAGGGGGTTTTTAATTCTTTTTTTTTTTCCTGAAGCATGTTTTTCTGTTGCCAAAAGTTAGCTTTTCACGTCTGGGTGGTCAGAAGGCACCTTTATTCCTCATCCAGCACCACTTCCTTGGCATTGTGCAGTGAGCTCTGTGGGAAATGCCAGCTCCAGGATGTCCCGGGTGCGGGCAGCAAGGTGTGCTCGTGGGAGAAGCTGCTAAATGTCTTTAATATCCCACGTGTCCTGGTCTCTTTGGGAAATATCTGGGTCTGTATGTGGAAAATACCGTGCTGTTTGGGGGGAAGCTCCACAGGGAGATGCTCCTGGCGCTATTTTCCTGAGGAAAATGCTGCTGAAAGGGAGATACGGGGCTGGGATTGTTCTGTACCCTGCTTGCCAGGCTGAGGTGCAGTTCTAACCCCTACACCCGAACTCAGTTCCTGTGCCGTTTCCATGGACCCACACTGTTCCAAAGGGACAGACCAAAGCTGATCCAGGAACAGTGGGAGTTCCTCAGCTGGTATTTGGAAATAAATTGCCCGCCTGCTCCTCTAGATGGAAGCACAGTACTTGGATCTCATTCTCTCCCTGCTCGCTGCAAGCACACTTTTCTAAGTACATCCCATGATGCTTTTCCACCTCACGATTTTCCCGCTGTCCGCATTCAGCAAGAAATAACTTTTTCCTGCAGGAAAAAAAGAAAATTCAAATTGTAGGCCCATGGTTTATGTTCCCTCATCTGCATCTGGCGATTTTGTCCTGTGCACAGCGCACGCCGGTGTGTGTCCCTTCCCTGGGTAATGCTGGGTGCAAGAGCAGGCCATCTAAAACTGAGTTAGAAGAAGGATTTAGGGAAGGTTAAAAAGGTGGGATGTGCTTTCCTGTAGTGTGAACTCCTGGCTGGATTGATTATGTTTAGGGTGTAACGTGATGGAGGCCTCGGGCAGTGCTGTAACTCAAATAATGGTCAGGTACTAAATGGGCTCTTGCAGCTTGAGCTTTCCTTCTTTTTGTCACTTAGATGGATGCAGGAATTACTTGTGGGGGTGGCTCCCTAGCCCAGACTGGTAGGGAAGGGACAAGAAACAGAGTTGATAACTGTTGTGATTCCTGCACATAAGAAAAAAAGGGCGATTTTGATCCTTGTGTGACTTTGATCCGAGCCACAAATTTCTTCCCGGCGCTTGGAAATCCTACTCCTGAAAGCACCAGGATGTAGAGGAAACAAGAGAATTCCTGGGTAACGTGCCAAAAATGGGACAAAGGCACGGCAGTGCAGTGCCCAGCCATCCACA
The DNA here is from genome assembly GCA_013399875.1 of Gymnorhina tibicen. NCBI lineage: Eukaryota > Metazoa > Chordata > Aves > Passeriformes > Artamidae > Gymnorhina > Gymnorhina tibicen. Next base: position 190,145 of record VXAZ01000161.1, read on the forward strand.
GGGTACCAAAAAGGGGGGAGTCCCCAAAGGCTGAGGCCGGGTATGTGAGGGGGAGCGGGAGCGGGAATGATGCGGGATGCACAGGGGGCCTGGCAGTGGAGGAGGAGCACAGGCAGGCCATGGAATGGAGCATTCCTGCTCTCCCCTGCTTCAATTCACCATATTCAAACTGGAAAATAACACAAAAGCCATTGTCCATCCCTGGTCATTTGTTCCCAGGAGCTGACCTGACAACGTGTGGGAGGGAAGGCGTCGGGACCGAACGTTTTCTGGCTCTGGTGACAGCATAAATGTTTATTATAAATGCTGGGATAATCTGGGATAATTCCTCCTCAGTAATTTCTCTTTGCTAAGGTGCTTGCTGCTCACATTTAATTCTCGTGACCTATAAAATCAGCACTGGGTGGTTTTGGTTCTTGTGGAGTATCACTATCCATTAACGTTCTGGTTATCATCAGGTCAAATTTAATGGGCTGTGCAGGGCCTGATTGTGCCTGGTTTTGAGGGAAAACCTGGAAACTGCCAGAGATTTAGGCAGGCTCCTGCTTTATGAGTCCAGGTTTGTTCCTCACCGCAGAAACCACCAGTACTTTGGGAATTATGTAAGCACAGAGGTTTCCTTCTCTACCCTTATTCCTTTCCTGTCTGAAATAGCAGTAATTTTCTTCTTACATCTGATTTATACTTTTTTTTTAAACTTTTACATAATTGCTTTCTGGTTTATTCAACTTCTCCCTGGTTTGTATTCCAAACCTTCAAATGATGGACAGCCTGGCATCCCAGAGCCCGGTTCTGGAAACATCTGATTATTTGTTTTTCTTAGAAGATTGATACAGAATTGAACTTCTTTTATACACTGATGATTTTAATGAATAACTCCAGCTCTGGACAGCTGTTGATGTTGTAGGTGCTTCAAATTTAGAGAGGATCTCTTTTCCATTTAAGTTCATCTTGGGGCATCATAATCTTTGTTTCTAGGATATAATACTTGTTTTTAGGATATTCCTCAAATAAACTTACCCATAAAACTATCCTGATGTTTTGTGCTCAGAAGTAAGTGTGTTGGGTCAGAAAAAAAATGAGCTAAAAAGAGAATAAACCCCCAACCCAGTGAATTTGGTCAAATTTGATGAATAGATGTGAATTTAGCAGATTTGCTCCTGCATGCTTTCTGTCTATTTTAATATGGCTATAAAAATTTTAATAAAATTTTTAAAACCAGTTATTTTTATGATATGAAATATATTCCATGTATTTAAAACATATTATTATTTAATATAACTTAATATATGACTTACTGGAAGTAATATGTTAAAAACACATTACTCGGGCTGTATTTGGAAAACTTATGGCTTTTGGCCAAAAGCCCACATGGGGTAAATTTAGCCAGGGCTAGAAATAAGTGTGATTTAAACACAGAATATAGGTATAGAATCACCTGGGGGAAAGGAGATATGGCTCTGCACTTCCCTTGGTGCCCGCTTTTGGCATCTATTTAATGGGAAGATTATGCATCCATCTAGCAACAGTGTAAATAAATTAATTAAGTTGTGGGCTTGACAGCAGGAATGACTGGGAGAGAATACAACTGGGAGATAAAAACCACCAGCAGACCTTCAGAACAGCCCAGTTTCTAACAACCAGGAGGCAGAGCTCCTGCAGTAGACGTGTCTGGGGCTGTTTCTCTGTCATTACACTGGAATGATAAATCTGGGTTTTAAGATTGTTTAAAGGCTTGTTGTTTATTGCTGATGGCATTAAGTTCATTACAGTAATTATGAACGATTGGTAATTCGTGTGTTCTTTAATTGAAAGCATAGTTTTCATTAAAAGTTGACTTTATTGGTGAAGGCATTAACTTCTGAAATTCAAAACTGGAGTTTAACCCCCTCTTGTCAGAAGCTGTAGGGATTTAAAAGCCGTGTGGATGTGACACTTGGGGACATGATTTAGGGGTGGCCTTGGCAGGGCTGGGTTTGCAGTTGGGCTCAATGATCTTAGAGGGCTTTTCCACGCTAAATGATTCCATGAAACGTGGTCTAAAGTTGCCATGAAGAGAGGAGATAAACTCTTGTCTTTGCTGAGGGTGGGGGCAGAATGAGATGGAACAAATTTAAACTGGACCAAGTGAGGTTTTGGCCAGACAAGAAAGCCCTGAAAATGGTATTAATTGTCTACCACTGGGTTTGTTTGCTGGGTGCTCCTGCAGAGGAATTTCTGAGACAGAACCAGAGCTGATTATTCCTTGAGATGGGAGCAGGCAGATTATTCCTCATGGCTTCTTCCAGCTGTGTCTTCTGTACATTTTGTGTGTGTGTTCGTGTATGTGTATAAACCTCACTTTGCTGCACTGCTGCAGCTCTGCCATCAGCGTAAAAAAATTTATCCCAGGGTGTCATCTCCAATTAATATTGCCAGTAAAAACCTGACCTGGGTTAATGGAAAGATATCCACTGGCTTCGGTGACTTTCCTTTTAAATGAAATCCCGAAGAAAGCATGACATGCTGTTCACAGAAGAGCCACGGTTCAGGAGGGGACTCAGGAGCAGCAGCTGTCAGTATTCATCTAAAAAAAAAGAAAATTGGCTGTCCCTTCAGATGGTGTTAAGTGTTGATCCTAAAGTTTTTCCCAACTCTTTGTTCCAGATCATGTTGGAGACGTTCCATGTGGCAGCCATGTGTGGAGCAGTTGAGGCAGTGCTGTCTCTGCAGCATTAAACCCAACTCATTTAATGTCTAACAAAGTATTTCATTTATTTTGGATTTCAATCTCATATTGATGTCTGCTGGCAAGGGATCAGTAGACTGAGCATGGAGGTCTCTTACAAATTACTCCTCAGACACCCTCAAGTCTTCACATACTTTGAAAACTGGGGGAATCCAGAAGGTAGAAAGAACATCCTCTGCCTGTTTTAAATAATTTTAAATAATTTAACCCCCCTGGACAGTGCTGTAGTTGACCTTTGTCCATGGAGAAAACTTCTAACCTTTTCAGTAGAATTAGATGATAGAATATTTTGTAAAGTTATCACAGGGTGAAAATCTAAAGGTTTTGGGTTTATTAATGTAGCAAATAGATAAAGAGCAAAAAACTCCAAAATGGAGGATTGCTGTAGTTTCTAAGTTTCTTCTACTTCTTCTATCCCTCCATGTTCTGCAGTAAAAGCAGTTTCAAAGGACTGGATGAAAAATTCCGCAGTTCCGGTGGGCATTTGTTAAGTATTGGTAGATAAATGAAAATATCTTTCGTTTTAAGTCCTTATTGGGTAATTTACCTTTAAAAAGGCCGTGTTATCTTGATTCTGCGGACATTCAGCGGACATTTTAAGAACATTCAGAACTCTCCGGACTCTCTGCTATACTCCTTGCTCTATTCTTAACTTTTCTGATAAGACTTAATAAACTATCTGTAAGCAGAGAGCGATGGATGTCTCATTAGTATTTGGGATTCCTGGCAAGGATCTCAAATCCTCCCTCATCAGGGGAGGTCTGGTTTAAGGCACAGCAAAACCAACAGGTGGGATTCAAAACAGAATCTCACAGAAAACAAATTGAAATACCCTCTGCCTTTGTAGCCTGATGCCACTGCAAAATCCCATCTAAAAAGATGGGCACCCTACAGGAATGATGACTGTCATAAATACTTGGTTTATGTCTAAAATCCGACTATTTGTGTGCAGGCCTGGTATCAGAAATGCCTTACTCATTTTGAGTGGAAAACTTATCATGCTATGTGGCACTGGATCTGGAAAATGAAACAGCAGCTGCTGCCTCCTCCTCCTCCTCCTCTCTTGAAAAGGGATTGGAGCTTCCTGATGGACAGGGGAAGGAATTCACCACTGGGAATGAACGGTGCTGATGCCCAGGAGTATTTTGCTTATATAATGACCATGCTGAGGTTACAAAGGAGGTGAGTGGAAGGTCCTGTCCTTGTCCTTGCTCTCCTAGCCTCACACAGCTGGTTTTTTTCCTGGAGTTTTCTTAGGGAGACAGCTTGGACTAGTGAGCCTTCCTCTCATTTTCACAGCAGGAAAAAGAAGGGGGTGAAGAGAGAAATAATGTGTTGAAACTTCTTTCCACTCAGGGCTGGAATCCACAGGTATCCACGAAACCACTTACAACATGTGGGCATCCATGAGGATCTCTGTGGGAAAAACGTTCTCTCTGGAGCAACCACCGTGTCTCCTGGGATTTGGGGTCATATGCAGAAGGAGAGGACAGCTTTGCCTTCAAGTATGATGAAGATTAAGGGGATTTTTAACAACTTTACTGCTGCCAGTTCCAACTTAAGGTGATTTTTTTCCTTATTCAAATGGTCTCTTAGTGGTAAAAGCTGCAAAATCTGTCAGAAAAGGATTTTTCAAAGTTCTGCTCTAGCTACCTAAAAGTGAGAGGGGTTGATCTTACCTTCATTCCCACTTTTGAACAGCAGTCAGTTCCAATTCCCAGTATCCGTGTCTTGTCAAGCAAATGGAAATCATAAATTCCTCCGCCTCTGAGTGAATTTGACTTTATTATTCTGGTTTCAGTTTGTGTGACTGCTCAGGTTGAAAATAAATCACCTTACATGTAGGAATAGCACTATTCACTGGCCTTACTACCGTAAGTTGCACCATAAATGCAACATAAGTTGCATTTCAGTCTTGACCTCTTGTAGGTGTGAGGGTGAAGAGCACCAACCCTGGTACTCAGATCTCTGACACCAAGTTACATTTGCAGTCCCCTGTAGGATCAAAGCAAAATTCCATTCAATTTGCTAAGAATTTGCTTGCCCTTGTTTCAGTATTAATGGTGAAGGATGTTCTTTAGGTTTTCAATTTTTAATTCTTGTCTAATACAAACTTTTTTTTTTTACTTCCACCATTGCTTCTTTTTAATTTGGTAATGAGCTTCCACTAATTCTCAGAATTGCTTTCCTGGGAAGATGTTAAGTAATGTGTCACTTCAAAGCAACCCCTACATTCCCCTTAACAAAGAGCAGTTGTCATCATCATTTAAATGTTCTTCCTTCTAAATGGAAGAAAAATCTATCCAATACTAGAAGAAGCAGGCATTCCCCCTTAGATATTCTTTTCCAGGGGGAAACACCTCCTTTTCTTAGGAATAAATTGTAGGGGAAAACATTTATCCATGTGAAGGTCACCTTACATTTAAACCAGCCTAGCTGCAATGGCTGCTGTGGGTGGAGTTTATTAAATCCACTGAATATTTACACTGAGATTTGAAATGGGAGTCTTGGAAGCGATTGCTGAGCCTTCAGCCCCTTCTAACTCTGCAGTTCAACTCTGCATTTCCTGTCAGGGATGTGTTCCTGGTAAGTGATATGAGATCTGAGGGAGACACTTGTCATCAGTTACGTCACAGATCTTGATGGTCCCTCACGAAATACAAAGAGCATTTTGAAGGTTTCTTTTGAGGGGGGTTCCCTCCATTTTTGCTTCCAAATTAGATGTTCCATCTGTGGTGAAATTTTCTTGGAGTTAGAGAACTCTGTATTAGGGCTTTGCTGACATTCTAAGGATCTCTAAATACAAGAAAACATGTTTTACAAAAAGGAGCAGCGTTTTGGAGACAAGATGGAAATGCAAAATCCCAAAACGAATCATTAACCATGCATTAAAATGGTTGTTGGTCATGTTAATTGGGGGTTATGGGCTTCAAAGAAAAAATGACATCTGCTTTATCTCACGTGTGCAGAACAGGGAGGGAAGAGAGATAAATGTATAGTGGTGAAAGCAAGTCACCTTGGTAGAAAACTTCTGGAGGTCACTGAGAACACCATGCTTGGGATGAACTGACCCCTTTTCCTGTCTGGCAAGCTTTTAATGAAAGAGGAAAAGGACCTGGTGATCTTTTGCTGCAGAGGTTAATAATAGATGATCCTGATGAGCATTTCATGTAAAAAGCAGAGCCTGCAGATCTCATTACCTGGGCCTCCCGATTGTGCATTCCCGTCCAACAGGAGGAGTGGAAAATACACTTGACACAATTAAAAGGTTACAGTGGCCAGCATCCACATTTCTGATTCCACTCCCAGTGCACTTCCCTCCTTAATAGGGATAGAAAAGGCCCCTGAGGTCATCCAGGCTGTCTTCCCTCACACTGCTGGCTGAGACACGTGGCTGACTGCAGTGAGTGGCAAGGTGAGAGCAAGATTTGGGTCCCCGTTAATTGATTAGCGCTTGCTGTAGCTCTAAACTGCTAAAATTCTGTTTTGCCTGGATTGGCTTTAGGTAAAGCTCTTGTTTTCTCTGCAAATCTACAGCCAGAAGCTCTGGGGAGAGGTGCTGAGCCTTGTCTGGAGCGTGACAGCGTGGCCGAGTCTCCACCACATTGACCAGCGTGCCAAGCACAGGGTAGTGAAACCCACCCAAATTCCACATCCCTTTGTGCTGGTTTAACAGGACATTCCAGAAAACAGCAGTCCTGACACAAAGAAGAGCAGAACTGCAACGTGGTGAGGAGAAGCAACCAAAGTTGTGAGCCTTGAGGTGAATTAAATTTGCGAAGGCGGAAGCCGAGCCCAGCGACATGAGAAGCTGCTGTGGAGGAGAATGAGATTAACAGGGTAAAATATCTCCTGTTTAAGGTTGGCCTCAGGCAAGGAGGAGTTTGTCAGTGCAATATGTTGTTGAATTTTAATATGGAAATGTCTCCTGGCATGTATTTCAAACACACTACAAACAGTGATATTGATCTAACCTTCAGCTAATGGGAGAGGTCCTCTGTGAAAGTCGGATCAGGTTTGAATGGCAAATAGCTTTAATATTCTGAGGACAGTGGATCATTTGCACAGCTCAGGAAGAGACTATAAATCACCAGGATTAGGGCTTTTTTTATTATCATTTTAATGCAGGCTTGCTTTCCCTGGAGCAAGGGACCAGGAGTGTGGTATATCATTAAAAAATCATGGAGATGTGTCAGTAGGCACGGACAACAAATAATCTACTTGTGCTGAAAGGAGATATTTGAAATCCATTCATTCTCGCTCTCTGTTGCCATGTTTTTCAGATATCTGCTCTCTTTGGGGATAGAATGAACTCTCTGCCTTCAGGTTTTCCACAACCCGTGGGTGTCTTTTGGTCCTCACAGAGCATCCCTCCTAAAGGCCACTTTTTTAGAGCAGTCTGAGACAGAACCAGAGCTGATTATTCCTTGAGATGGGAGCAGGCAGATTATTCCTCATGGCTTCTTCCAGCTGTGTCTTCTGTACATTTTGTGTGTGTGTTTGTGTACGTGTATAAACCTCACATTGCTGCACTTGCTGCAGCCTTGCAGCCGAAAAAAGAAATTGCTCTTGGCAAATAACCCTTCTTAGCCAAGAAGTAGCACATGGTTTCACTGAGGCTGATGCTGATATTGAGCAGTTTATTCTAGAGAGCTGTTCATGATCTAGCTGTGAATTTAGCAGCTTTACTCTTAATTGATTTCCTCTCCGGCCCAGAGAAAACAATGTTCTTAAAGGGCTTGGAAGCCTCTAATTAAACCAGAGAAGGATTTCAACCAGCCCGGCTTCCACTGCTCTGTGAAATGCCCAAGATGAGAGATCAGCTTGAGTGTGTGCAACTCCCTGTCCGGCCAACCTCTGCTGGGGATTGTCAGGAAGGTTTTCCTTCCGGGAGCTCCTTCACTCCGGTTGTCCTGTAAAGAGCATTTTGCTGGGCAGGCTGCTCCCTAAATCAGCTCCTTGGCTATCCCCCAAGAGCTGCTGAATTAACGTGATGTGACCCAGGGATGCAAAGGGATTTCTTTCATTCTGGGGGCCGGGATGCTCGGGGGAACACAAAGATGGGTTTCCTAGACAACAGCTGATGTCTCTGGCAACTGGGAGAAAGTAGGGAGGCTGAAAGGGGAGTGTATGAAGAGCAGGGATCAATTTAGGGGGAAAAAAAAATCTGAATAGCAAAATTAAAGGTTTTTTACAAAATATAAGACTCAACAGAGAGACCTGCTTCTGAAGTCTGGGAAACAGCTCTTGGGGTATGAGAAATAAAAATCCCTCATAAAGAAATGCAGTTTGAAACACAGGTACATCACCTCCTGAAGTCTCTGCATGCTTGCAGCCTCCAAGTTACAATCCTCATTGAGCTTTTTTCCTCAAAATAAAACAATCCAGAATGATAATCCTGCTGGAACAAACCCAGATGGCACCCTGCACACCATTTCATTTGGATGAAGTTTTATTTCAAATCCATGCAAGATAAATAAACCATCTCTCCTCCGCTCTGGATGTGCTCACGGTAGGAAGGCTGCTGCAGACTTCTGGTTAATATTTAAGTGGCATTCCTGACAGCAGAGTTCTGTGCATCAGCTTGACAAACTAGCTTGTGTCTAGCCCTGTGGTTCACGTCTGAAAAACAGGTTAGAAACTTGGATGCATCATTCATCTGCATCAGCAGCTTGAGGAGGATTAAATTTCCCTCATCTGACCATTTTTAAATGATTTGAAAGATAATTTTTCTGCACTTAAAACAATAGCCCTTTGGGCTAACCCTTGCTTTAGAGAACTACTGTAGGATCCTGAAGGTTTTGAGGTTGCAGTTTCCCAGACTTCCAAGCTGATCTGTTGGCTTGCTGCCCTCAGCAAGGCAGGGGCTTTTCCTCCCCCTTCAGCAGCTCTCCTGCCATTCCTTTGGCCTGCTCCGGTCGAACAAAAGCTCTGCTTTTGTTTCACGTTGACTAATTAGCCTCCAGATGGGTTGGTGAGTGGAGCTGTCTCATGGATGGTCCTGGCACCCGTCAAGGCTGATGCCAAGCGAAGTTGGAGAGCAGGGGGGAGCTGGCTGCCCCTTCCATTGGCAGGGTTGTATCGCATTGCCCTCCTGCTTCACGGAGCTTCAGCATCGGGGCAGGGAATGTGGTGTGTGCTGAGAAACAGGAGCTCTCACCTGTGCCCAAAATTCAGCAACGCCTCTTCCTGTAGTCTTGGAGCAGGACTCTCGCATCATCCACCTGAGGATTTTATAACCTTTTGCAATGAATTCTCATGCATTAACTGATATGACAGGAAAAAGGGGGAAGGGAACCACAGGTCAGTCAGCCTTGCCTCAGTCCTTCGGAAGGTCATGGAGCAGCTCCTTATGAAAACTCTTTACTGGCACATGAGGAACATGAATTCCAAAGGTCTCTTCCAGTCTCATTTTTTTCCTCATCCGTGATTGCTTTGCCTCTTTTACAAATGCAAGGTAACTTTGAGCTTTCGGTTCTGTTTATGAGAAAAAGGAGGAATAGCAGTAAACACCTCTGACTGCACTGCCTGCTTTGAATTACATCTTTTTCTCTCTCCAAACTGTTTCTTAGGCAAATATCACTCCGAGGCTCACTTTGGCCAAACATGTTGGTAAAGTTTGTTGGAATAAGAGGTTACATAACCCCAGAGCTCTGGGACACTGCAGTTTATTGAGCTGCTTGCTGGATCAATTTTCCTCTCCGCTACCTGCCAGTGGATGTCACACTTACACAAAAATGGTGCAATAAATGAGCCAAATTTCTACTTCTTGCACTAAAAAAGTGTTCTCGCATTAAATCTTTACAGTCTCCTCCAAGAAAGTTTTGACTTCAGCCTGAGGAAGGGAACAAAATTCAGCCTAGACTGTGCATTCAGTGAGGATTTATTTTGTGCTTTATGAACCCGGACTGAAAGCTTCCTAACAGATGTGAGAGATTTTATTGGGAGGAATTGTCAAATCTCCGTGAGAAAAGCTTTCTGCCTGGTTTTATTAGTGAGCTGTATCCACGCAAGGCAATTCTGCTGTAAATAGAGCTAAAAATGGGAGTCACAGTAACAGTTTCATCATGATTTTATTAGCAGGGCAATGCACTGTTGGCATTTGCTTCCAGTTCTTTTCATTGTGACTTTCTGTGCTCTGTCCCAGCAAAACACCAAGGCACTGAGGTGCTGCTGCTCCTGGGCACCTGTGCCCTGGCAAAAGTGGTGGCAAGGTTGTTGTGGGAGTTGTATTTGAACTGGGAAGCATTTCAAAAGGAGCACTGCTTCAAATGGTGAAGTGTCCAAAAAGTGAAGTGTCCAAAAGTGGCTTCCAAACACATTTCTGAGTGCTGGAGAGATTATTGCCATTCCCCGAGGCACAGGAAACTTAAGAGGCTTAACCAAAAACTGCAGGAGTTCATTGTGAGAACCCTGGGCTGCTGCCAGGAAAACAGAGCCATTTTTCTTTTTTCATTTTTTATTTCATTGCTGAAATCTCAGGGATTAAAAAAAAAAAAACCCACCCAAAAATAAAACAAACAAAAAAACCCCCAAGCACAAAAGAATTAGTGACTAAATGATTTCTATTGACTTTGCTGTCCAAGATACTCACTCGGAAACTGATTCTCAGAAGCTAAAATTAGACTGGCATCACATTTAAAGCCCTGGGATTAGTCTTGGTCAGTAGAATTGGAATAAAGAGGGTTGGCATCAGCCTTTCTTTCCTGCAGAGGTATCCTGCTAAAGTCTACTCAATTATTCATCATTTTTCAACCATAATGGTGTCATGGTTATATGAATTAATTGCTACGTTTAGTCAGACTAAACTTTTTCTCTCTCCAAACAAACAACTCTTTTATTATATCAAAAATCAATCTCACTTGTTAAACCTCTGCATTAAAACATAGAAAGTTCTCTGCTGTTTTTGTTTTTCCTCCTCCTACAGCTCAGCGTTAACACAGAGCTTTTGGTCGTCATTAACTAATACAGATGTTAATTAATTAATCATGGTTGCATAGTTCTCTGTTAAATTGCCAGTCTACTAAAATTCATCCTTTCTGTTCCCTAAGGGTATTTGATATTTCAGTGAGGTCTTCTGTTAATTTTCTCTTTTCCACAGCACGTTTAACCTTCTTTTGCTATCATTTAGAGGCATTATTATCTCAGTTATCCTCCCTTGAACCTCCTGTGTTGTCCATTTTTTTTGCCTTGCTCTAACCAGAACTGTGTAGTTGCCCCAGATTCTCTTCTGGCTAAGTGTCAAAAATCAGGGAAAAGCACCTGAATCAGGGTTAACTCTGCTAGAAGTCAGATTGTAGAATTCAGACCTGACTTCTGGCCCATATTAAGATGCACTTACTTTGATTTGTATTTATTTTTAATAAGATTTATCACTGGGTGTGATTAGGCATTTGCTAGTAAATCGTGTCCAGTTTATGTGGAGAAAAACGAAAATTAGAAACTTGGAAAGATTAAAAAGAGAAGGATCCCAGGAATGATTTAGAATCTCAAAATCATGGTCAGTAATGAGAAACTAAAACAGTCCAACCTGCTGCAAGATAAGGGAACTTGGAGAAAAGCTGCAGAAGCTTCAGGGAGAGGATTGCAGAGAGCTCTGAAATCAAGCAAAGTGCAACAAACCCCAGAGTTTGGGAAGTGGAGACAGAGTAGTTCAGGGTACATTTAAGGCTGGTGGAGAGTAATTAACCATCAGAACAATTAATCTACGGACATAGTGAATTTGTTGAAGTATTTAAATTGAGACCAAGTATTTTTCCTAGATATGTGGTTGCTCAGCCAGGAATTACTGGGTGAGACTTCTTGGCACTGCCTCCTGTATGAAGTCAGGATAATTCATCACAGACTCTTTCAGCCTTGAAATTTAAGGCTCCAAATGTCATCTGCTCAAAACCTAATTTTATTTTGTTTTTTTTCTTCCTTCTCAGTGTTTGGAGGGAAATACAAAACATCTCCTCTCTTGGGATTCTTGCCCACACACGTTCCCAACTGTTTTCCTGGGAATAGTGCAGAGTATGCCTTGTCGTTCAAGACCCTTTACTCCCGTCCTGTAATGTAAAATCTCTTTTCATTTATTCCTGCTCTTTGCTATATTGCACTGGCTGGAGTTTGATTGTGGTGGTTGCTCCCCTACTCACATTTCATTTCCAGCTGGTTTCATATACATACAGATACAAATATGTACATAAATAAAAATGTTTCCTGCAGGCCATGTAATTATACCTGCAGATTTCCTCTCCCTGTTATTGCTGCTTCCTCAGTGAGGCAGTGGGGGATTTGTTAGGCCAGCTCTCCGTGGGTAAATCCATGCTGCAATTGAGGTATCATTTGCTAAGTGTTCCATACCAACTATTTCCTGCTATTTATATTATTCAAATCATGCTTGCAGAGCTGTCTGGTTTCTTTTTTTTTTTCTGCCCTGTTCTTCTTGATCGCTGTAATAAATGTAACACAGGCTTCATCCTGCTGTTCTGTCAATCCCAAGGAATCTGTTCCTGCTGCTCCAGCTGCACAGCTTTGGCTGATTTCTGCCAAGTCAGGAACTTGAGTTGTCATTTCTTTGCCTCTCCTCCCCCTTGGTTCTGTGTGCAGCCCCTTCTCACTCACTTCATGTGAACCAAGTGAAGGATAATGAAGCTTTATGCCTCTTATGACAACTTCCTTCCACTTTCTACCTCTTTTTTGTACGATTTATCCCTCCGCAAACCTGCTTTTGTCATCTACCTGTTGCTCCCAGCCTGGAAGCACATCCTGTGTCGCATTTGGCCTTCACCTTGATTGCCCAAATCCCCTTTTCTCCAGTGTCCCTGCCATAAACCAGTGTTTTGGTGCTGCCTGTGCAGACAAACAATGCCCACCCACGGATGAAGTGCTCAGGCAGTGAGCAGCTGGTTGCTTTTCCCTGCGCCTCGCATCTGTGCTGGAAGTGTAACATCTCTCCAAGGAAAGGATGTTGTAGCCTCTTGCTAAGGCACTGATGACCCATTTTTATTTTCCCTCGTGCTGTTCAAAGACAAAAGAAGGTGAGACCATCCGAGGGAGTTCTCATGATTAATTGGTCTCTGCTGCCTGTCCCAGAACGCCGACTGGAACTGGAACGCGCCGGCTCCCCAAGCTGAATTCACAGAAAGCAGCTGGGGGCTTTTCTAATAAGCAGCAGCAACACACACCTGCCTCTTCATGTGTGAATGATCTTTAAATCAGCGGCTTGTTTCAACCACATCAAAGCAACTCCGGCTTTAGATGCAGCTATTTAAGCCCATTTGCATCCTCTCCCTTGTTGTCTGTGCCAGCCAGAGGGAGGCACTTCAAGCCCAGTGCTTTCCTGTGTGTTACGCTCACGTTTCAGTTTAAAGCCACGGGAGGTGCCTGATTTCCATTCTTCCGACTGCATCAGCCCTGATGAACACTGATCCTTTGGCACGTTAATGACGGGGAATCAAGCGAGCTGCAGCACTTGTGCCATCATCGTGGTGCTGCAGCCGCCCAGTGCCACGTGGGAATTTGTTTCCCAGTGCTTAGGAAGCGAGAAGAGTGATACCCCCTTCACATCCACGGGGAACAGCAGCACAGAGGTGGGGAAACGCATCTGTGTCCCTGGGATGGGGAACTTTGGAATCAGCAGGCCTCCTCACAGCAGGCAAGTTTAGCGTTCAGATGAGTGTTGGAAGAAATCAGAGTAGAACAAGCTGCACTTTCAGCCCAGGAACATGGAAAAGATTTGGACAGATGCGAAAGGGATCTCCAGAGCCACTTCCGAGGCCCTGTGGCCAAACGGAAGGGTGTCTCACTTAAAAGGTTACTTGAATGGAGAAGGGACAATAGGAGATAGGGAATAATTAGCTGGGCCTTCTGAAGTCTTTAAAAACATGGTTGGCAATTTGGTTGAAAAATACTTTGGAGTGACTTAATCTGCTCTAAAACGAGCCTGTTTATTGATCCTTGTTTGCTTTGCTTCTGGGAGGGGTGGGCAATGTAGGGGTCCTGATGGCACTTTTGAGGCACTTCTACCTCAATTTTTTTTCCCTTCGGAAGCCTCCAAGCACATAACGTGTGGTCATGCTCCACGAGTGTCACCAGCTTAGCAGATGTTGGCATTTGCAGCACATTGACTCAGGGCACTGCAGGAAGTAACTGTGTTGTGCTTTCCCCCAAAGCCTGAGGCTCCATCCTGCCTCTGCTGCTTTTATGCCTGGGGGAAACTCAACTTCAAGTCAGAAGTGCTGGGTCACCAGGCTGCAAGTTCTTCATTTGCATGGAGGAGTTGCGCCTACGGGAGCAGGCTTTCATTTTGGGGCAGATTGGCCAAACTGCTCAATTCTTACCCCGTGCTGGGTGGCTGAGCCAGAGCTCCACCCTTTCCACTGTTCACATTTCACAGCACAGCGAAGCAACTGATACCCACATCCCAGCCCTCTCTCTGAGGATGTGAAAGGGGAGACCCTGAATTATTTAAGGGTGTGAAGAGTTCCAGGGATCCAACCTGGCAGTACAGAGCCTCTCCTTGTTTGTTTTCAGATGGGTGCAATGCACAGGAAAGCCTAATACGATATCAGGTATTTTATAAATACATTCACGGAATCATTTACGTTGGAAAACCCCTCTAAAATCAACAAGTCCAGGCATTCCCACAGCGCTGCCAAGCCCACCACTAACCCATGTGCCTCATCCCCAAGGGCTTCATCCACATGGATTTGAAATCCCTCCAGGCATGGGGACTGCTCTGGGCAGCCTGTTCCAATGCCTGGCTATGCGGATATTAAAAANTATTTTTATATATATATATAAATATTATGTTTTATTATATTTATATATTATACAAATATATATATAAAATACAGAATATACATATGGCATTTCGGTAACCGCAGGTGGTTGGGGAGTGTGCTGTCATGCAGAAGACACAGTCAAAACCTGGTTTAAAATCCCAGTACCAGGACAGAAGGGGTAACTGCAGTGAAGGCTGTGGTGAGCACAGATAACACGTAATCATGTTCTCCTACGTGGCCGGGGCTGTGTCAGACCCTGAGGAAACCCAGCCTGGTACAGCCCTTCCAGAGACTTCTGTGCCACTGCTCATAAATCCACTTCATCCTTAAAGCTGCTGGGTGATCCTCAGCACTCCTGGGGCGCTGCGAGTACCAAAGGTGCGGCAAATATTCCCCGTGTTTCCTCCAGAGCTCATCCAGCCCACGCCCTGTCACCGTAGTACAACCCAGCTGCTGTGGGGAGCGTGGGGATCACAGTCAAGGGGAGTGTTTAGCTCCCTGTTTCTGGGTTATCAGAAAATGAGCTGTTCTGCCCTGCAATCCGCAGACAGACAATCTGGGACAGCGAGGCACCTAAGCATCGTTTTGGTATTTTGAGAAACGGGGACAAAAGAATTAGAACAGTCTTGTTGGCTGCCTTCAGAATTTCTTTGTGACAGCCAGTAAGGATTTTACAGGAGGGAAAAAAACTCTAACCTTTTTAACTGCGATTTTTTTTTTAAGCAAAAAGGCAATTTATTGACATTTTTAGCAGTATGCAGCTATTAAAAAAAAAAAAACAAATTGAAAAAAGGTACTCTGAGCCTTCCAGCAATCAAACCGTATGATTGCATTTCTCTCATCAGTATAATTTACTGCCAGGACAATGTTGATGAGATTTAGGCAAGATTTGAAATTTTCTGTCGTGCTGACAGGAATTCAGTGTCAGTTTTAATGGTATCACACATCTCAGCTTATAACACAAATATAACTGTAGAACTTGAAATCACTGTTGGATCTAACGTGTAAAATTAATAAACAGATACAATTCAGTTTGACTTAATGACTTGATGTGCTGTACAACAAATTGTGAATTACAGAAACGAGAGCAGCACTCTTTGGGAATTATTTTTCCTGCTGCTTTTGCTTTTAATGCACTTTGCTGTTACTAACTTTTACCAAATGTAAAACCTTATGAGCAGCAAGCAAGCAAAACACCTCATGCCGGCCTAAGTTGTCTTTACAGCACCATTAAAAAAAAAAGAAATAATGGCTTTAAAACACCCAGAAAACTGGACTCTGCTGTGCTGGTGATGAAGGAAAACTCTGGCATGAGGTCATAGCTAAGATGAGGCTTTTGATCTGAAGCTTGAGTAACTGTGCTGATGGAGGAGGATGGATGTGTCCTGTTCTCACTGGGTTTGGAACTCTGACCCTAAAAACCCCAGGAATGAGCCAGACTCTCCTAGACCCGTCAAGGACCTGCCACCTGCACAGAATGAAAGCCATAGTGAATTAAAGTGCATTTACTGTCTTCCTGTGAGCAGCTGTACCAGTTTGAGCCTGGGATTTTGTGTGAAGACCTCCAAGAAAAAACTTGGGCTTAAGACAAAAATGCCCTGCTTTGCTGCTGCCTGATTATTTGAGAGCCAGCACTGACCATCCCATACATATCCTCAATTAAATGCTGTATCTGCCAGCTGGGATGAAATAGGTCTTCAAGATGATACCAACATGATTTATAAGGGAATATGTGTAACTAGGGAAACTTTGCAAGACAGCTGGATTAAATTGACTAATGGAATATTTTTACGTGCCTGAACATTGCCGTGTTTTACTTGGGCAAGTACTTGGGCAGATGAACATCTGATGAGACACACAAATACTCAGAGCTGGGTTTTCAGGAGGTTTTTCAGTTTGTTACCTACAGGGCAATTCGAATGTGAACTGCAAGCTGTCTTCAAAATCTGCTTTTAGACCCTTGAAGAGTGGAAGGAGGATGCTTCATTAGCTTTAATGGTTGATTTAGCTGCCTGTTGATGCCGAGATATTTGCTTGGTCACCAGATTTCCTTTCTTCACTGCCTCCCTTACAGATTTCAGCTGGAGATTTCAAGGGTCAGTCAGTCAGTTAAAATCTTTAAGATCAAAAGCAACATTGAATTGTTACAAGTTTTTTTTTTAATGGCTAAATTAGTTTTATCTTCTATATCCCTGCAGTAAGTCAAAGCACATTTCCAAGCTGCTCACAACAATCTGCAGTGGGCAATGACACAAAAAAAACCCAATTAGGAGTGAAAAACAGAACTAAATTTTAAAAAAAGGATGTTTCTAAAACTCAGTTTCTTCCAAAGGAAGCATAGTGGATTTTTTTGTGACTTGAAAATACAAACCCTGGTATTTTTAAATTGTTGTTTATAATTTTACACTGGAAATGGAATCCCTGTGAATCTGTGCTCAGTTTTAGGCATCCCCCAAAGAGGGCAAAGCTTTAAAGGCCATGTAAATACTTATATATAACTCTACACTTTTATTTACTGACCTATTGCTGTCCTTTGCTGGGAAGATACTGCAAGTTACTTTTAATTAAGGTAGCAATTCCTAGGGAAAGGACAGGGAAAGAGGGAAGTTCCACTGCTTGGGAACCTGAAGTGAGGGAAAGGGCAGTTAGCTGTTAAACTGGATTGCGAGAAGCAAACCAGAGAAATGCTGCAGTGTGGAAAACTCTAACTCTGGAAGTTACTTATCATTTCTCCCTGCTGAATTTTCTTGCTCTTACTTTACAGAACTGCTCCAAAATGGATTCTATCAATTTTTTTCAATGTGATGATTATTCATTAGCCATGAATATTCAAGATTTGAGCTATTATTTGAATGCAGCTGGCCAGATGCATTGTATGTAGTGCCTGCTTCTTGATTGGAGAAAAACAGAGCGATTCTTTGTTCAAATATTTGCCTCCACACATTTTCCATTTGTTTCTAAACAATATTCATACATTTGAATCCAAAGTGGTCGTGACACAGCCTGATACCCAGTTAGGAATAAAATTCCCAGGAAGGATAACTGGGTGTTGAACTCGGAGAGCAGATTGATGTGGCACAAATACGGCTGATGAGTTGTAGCATCCAGTTTGTCTTTAAGCTCATAATTCCTAGAATTATTTAGGTTGGGAAAGATCTCTAAATAATGAAGTCCAACCACTGACCCCAACCAAGGCCACCGTTAAACCACAGCCCCAAGGGCCGCATCCACAGGGATTTTAATTCCCTCCAGGAATGGCGGCTCCAGCGCCGCCCTGGGCAGCCTGGGCCAGGGCTGGACAATCCTCTTGATCAAGAAATTCCTGGAAGCATGAAAGAGGAAAGCAGAAATAAGATCAGTGCCTATGGAGAATATGGCAGAGAAGTTCTGCCACGGCCAGGACTCCCAAGGCCAAATAAGAAACCCCGTAAAAAACGCCCTGTGTCTATGTATGTGTGCAGTGCTGGCCTTGCAGAGGTGGGGGCTACTCTTCTTTTGTTTTTTCCTTCTTTAATGTTGAGGATTCAGGGCAACTTTTTGCTTCAGTAGCTGTTTTGGGGCTTCATTTTATTCTTGCCTGGATATTTTGGTAACACATGCCTGGCTACCGGTCCACTGGGTTTCGTGCCGAGGGAAAGAACTCCCAGAGTGTGACAGGCTGTTTGTGGCTCCTCAGCTGGGGACAAGGCTGCAGTTCCAGCTTGGATGAACTGATAAGGGGAAATTCACAGGCTCACGAGGTGAGATGGCGCTGGAAATCACCTGCCCCTTCCTTAGCCACGCCTGGATTAATTCCTGCCAGTGCCACCGGAATTCCCCATCCTCTCTCCAGGTTCCTTGCCTGAACGGTCCTTGCCTCCAGCAGTGGGGGGAGGCCTCATGGGCTTTCTGCTGTCCTCCAAAATCTCTTTGGAGCTGTCCCACCCATCTCCTTGGTGGTGCAAAGGTTGTGTTTGGCCATCCCTGTGCTCGCCACACACCGGGGAGATCCAGGTACGGATCTCGGCACTCCAGGGAAGCTGTCTCTGCAGCAATCCCTCAGCTGTCCTGCTCCAATGGGCCTAGCAGGGGGCTGAGGCTCCCCAAAAAAACCTGATGAATGCTCAGGATCACAGAATATTCGTGGCTTACGCAGTTTGTTATGAGCCAGGTTGCTCTCAGTGTGATGTAAAATGGTCCCATGCTCAAGTTCAAGTTTTCTTCCCTAGCTTTCCTTCTTTTCCTAGTGCCCAAGGGAAAGGGAAATCAGTCTGCTCCCTGCACTGTCCCTTCTGGTACAGCCAATGTGTGTAACAGGATGGGGGTTTTTTTCTGGGGGCGATAAAAACTGTATGAGACTGCAAAAGGTTTATGTATGTTTTATAGCAGGAGCAACCATTAGAGCAGAGCTACATCGTTCTCCTCTTTCATGCTCCCTCTCTGCTTTCAGACCACATCACTGTGAAGTCAGGCAGAAGGTTCTTCAGCTTCAGAACATGACTCAAGGAAAAAAAAAAAGAGCAGTAATGTTATGTATTTATGCAGTGGCATTAAGCACGTTGTAAATGTTATAAATCAAACAAATAGAAAAATTAATGCGGAGTGTTTCCCATTCAGATCCCCTAATCAAGCAGGAAGCTCAAGGTGTAAAACATCTGGTGGAATTCACTCAAGTCAAAGGCTGGTCTTCCCCAGGTTTGCCTGGGTGTTTTCCACCACTCACTCACTCCATCTTATTTCCAGGATAGTGGGATTTTCAGCAATCATAGAATAGCTCAGGTTGGAAAAGACCTCTAAGATCACCAAGTCCAGCTGCTAACCCAGCACTGCCATGAGATGTAAAATTACACTCTGAAGATGCTCAGTGACAAGCCCAGAGATGGCACAAAGTGATTCAGATGGAGTCATGCAAGTTCCATGTCACTGCCACTATGGGTGAGTGGTGGAAAAGCAAAAAGTTTAATCCCTCTGAATGTGTGGGTCGTGTGTTTTGTGTTTTGTTTGGCTTCCTGCTGGAAACATTGCTAGGGAGAACTGACATCTGGTTTTTTTTAAAGGAATAGTGAAATGATTTGCAAAATGCTGGGGCTGCCCAGCTTTGTGTGTGGTTTTTTCTGTAAGAAGATGTTGTGGATCTCTCAGATTAGAAAATTCAAGCTGTTGCTGGTAAGTGCAGACATGTTTTGATAGCAGGCAGCTTTCCAGTTCCCAGTTCTTCTGGAAGACTGGTAGGCTGAGAAATCTTCTGTCAACTGCTCCTTCTCTGTTTCCTGAAGCCATTTCCTGTCCTCCCTGAAGGCAGGGTCAATTTTATGGCCTTTGAAAGTAATAGGGAAAAAACCCCATTTTGAATTAGGGAAAAGCCAGGAGTGGAATATGTGATCATGCAAAACATATAAAAGTTAAGAGCAAATCAACTGCTACCTCCCCCCACTCCCCAAAAAATTAAATACCGGGATTTTTGGTAAAAAAAAACTCCACAAAGAATTGGCTGCACCATTGGCTCAAAAGATTGATGTCAGGTAAATAAATCCCCATGGGAAGCTGTAGATGTTACTCTGCTCTATTCTATCAGTTGAGGAGGATGATGCTCTCTAAATGAGAGGAGGGTCAGTTTGTCCTCAGACAGCCTCTGGCTGGAGGAATGTTTTTCCTGTCACTGAAGTCACCTGCTATGGCAAATTAAAAGCTAAACTCAATTTGAGGCCTTTCCCTATCCCTGAAAAAAACACTGTGATAATTTGCCTTGCCTTTAATATCCTAACAGTTGCAATTCAGTTTAAATGCTAATTAGCATCAAAGTTCTAATTAATATTGGCATTTTCCTGATGCCTTATGTTTTAACTTTTATATTTTTCAAATCCTGTACTGCCCAGTGTGTAACTCTGCAGTTTCTTGTAGCCTGCTGGCTGCTGTTCTCTCATGCCGGACAAACAAAGCCTCTCCGAGCTTGCTATTCAAGGACACTCAGACTGTCCTAGGCCCAAAAGGTGTAAACTGGGGCCTCAAGAGGTGGAGAAATGGAAGAAATTACATCATTAGCTAAAGTTTTAATTGGTGAATTTATGCTGATATGCAAATGGACCAAACCTATAAAAGTGTGAAAAACTTGTGACTCATCGTCCATCTTGGGGTCCATTTTGGAAATAGCCTCTGGCTCCCCAGGGTGTACCTTTGAAGGCCTTTTAAATAAATATCACCTTTATTCCCTTACTCCTGTCTAGTCTCTGTTTCTAGGTAGCCACTCAAGGCATCATTCCACCAAAGAGGCTAAAACATAACGGGCTCCTGCAAGTCAGTGTTGAATTCTATGGAAAACTGAGACTCTGCAGTGGCTGATCATCTTGTGTGACGAAACTAGGTAAAAAATAAATCCACAAAACACTAGCATGCCCCTTTTTCTTGTGCCAGTTCCAAGGAGTTCAGTGACACCCAAACCATTGTGTGATTCTGTTCTGTTCTGGGATACTTTGAATGTGTGCAGTATTGAATTGGTGTTCTCGTGCTTTTGTAGTTTCAGGTTCACCCTGTGCTGGCTCTGCTCCTGTGTGGTTTTTTAAACAGTAGTAAATCACTCTTTAGGACTGTAAAATAAACACTAAGAGGTCAGTTCATTTACAGTTTGCCCTTTTGGAAATATTCTTACACAGGTCCATTACTTG
Source organism: Gymnorhina tibicen (assembly GCA_013399875.1). Lineage (NCBI taxonomy): Eukaryota > Metazoa > Chordata > Aves > Passeriformes > Artamidae > Gymnorhina > Gymnorhina tibicen. Next base: position 211,282 of record VXAZ01000161.1, read on the forward strand.
GCTGTGTTATGGAATAACAACCTCAGCAGTCCCCATCATAACCTTGGTTTTAGCATTGTTTGTCCTTCCAGCCTCCTCTGGGACTTTCTTTTCCTGAAAAAGAGAAATATTCTCTACAGACAACTAAACAAAATCTTTGGGTCCATGGAGGGGCTGCTGAACTTGATACAAATCCACTCTACAGCCAGTTGTGGCATCAAACTTTCACCCGCTGTGGCGAATATCTTCAGCTTCTGTTAAACGTGGAGAATTGTCCCATTCCCAGAGCAGTGCTGGAGCCCAGGACATCTGGGTTTCCGTTTCATAGCTCTGAAACCCTGCTGACACTACCAGGAGCAGAATGCTGTGTGTGGACCTGAAAACTTCTACTCTGCTCATTCCAGGGGAAACTCGTTTGTAATAATAAAGGAAATATTTCATTTCACTTCCGTGTTTCTGCTGTCGAAACTACAGAAATCATTGGCTGAGTTGGCCTTGCCTGTATTTCAGATTTCACAATTTCATCCATTTGGGACAGTCCCAGGAGCCTGAGTGTCACGGAAAAGAAAGTTTTTAGCACTTTCTTGTTCTGATTTCTTCAATTCCTAAATATTTTAGTTTCTCACTGCCTACAGCTGGGGTTTTGTTTTGTCACTGCACTGTCTTGGGTGTTTTCCTGGAAATAGGAGCCAAGCTGAAATTGTGGAGCTGTTGCTCCTGGAATTTTTCAGTGCAGACCTCTGATTCTCTTTTGACACCGAGCAATTTTGCTCCTTCTTGACGTTACCTTGGAAAAATAAGTTATTAAATGGTCATTTGGCTTAACCTGCTGCTGGAACCAGAAGCCGGCAGAGGTTTCTCCAGGAGATGGGTGGTGACATTTTGAAGCTGGCACGTGTGGGAGCTGAGTTTCAGAGGGCAGAGAGCCTTGTGAGCAGCTGCAACTTTGCTCTTTTAAGCTGCCTTTTACTTGCTTGAATAACTGTGGTTCTGATGAAAGCAAGGAAAGCAGTGGTGAAGGGAATTAGATGTAATGACTGTAAAAAGAAGTGAAGGGGAAAGGGGACACCCATGGCCTCGGTGTAACTTATCTTTGACAAGCCGATCTGTTATTTTTCACTGATGGAAAGGTTAAATCCATTAACTGGTGGTCTTCCACTGAGGACAGGGAGCTGACAAGGCATGAAGGGCTCGGGCCAGCAAGACCACGAAGTACTTGATCTCTGAATGCATGGCTTTTATTGTCAGCAGCAGACACGACTTGACTTTCATCTGTTCCCCCTACGTGCGAGGAAGTGAACGTAAATTAATAGCTACAGTAATTTCCTCTGGGTAAATCTATCTAAATGATCCGAAATACCAGGATGCTGAAAGGCTAATGGCTTCCCTCTCTGACATGATGAACATCTACAGCTGTTTGTGGAGCCGAAGGCAGGACGGGGTGCTCGCTGTCTTTCAGAATCGGGTCACAGCACCAATCACGTCTTTCTACACAAAATCCCCGTGATTTCAGTAAAATTTGCATGAACTGGATGACAGCCCGATGTACTGATGCTATATCTGAGTTTCTAAAAATGACCAGGCTTGGAAATGACTGCTGTCTTTGCCTTCTGAGAGATGTTAGACTACAGGTGGAGTGTTTTTATCCCCAGCTGTTGAAGGTATCACCGTTTTGCACTTTTATCTATGCAACAGTCTGTAGTCAGATAGTCAAAGTGACAAATTAACAACAATTTGTCACTTTGGGGGTCTTGCTGCCCAGTAATGGTTGTGTAAACACATCCAGTCTTGCCCAGCAAGAAATAAAACAGATTAGCCATAAAGTTGTAATTATATATTAAATACATGGCTATTTAAATTAATGAGTTTACCTGCCCCTTAAGTGAGGTGTGTAAGCATGTGTGAATTCCTCCACCACTGCAATGAGAAGGAAAACAGGTTCCTGTGATCTCCTAACCCTTGTAATCCACAGGCAGACCTCTTGCTCAGTGACTTGCTACCAGCCACTGCGGCCTGTGCTGTCAATTCAAATGAAGGACAAAGAAGAGAGAAGAAAAATGTCTGTTTCGTGTCCTTTCTTTTTGCCCTGAGTCTCTGGGACGTGGCAGCCATCAGAGAGTAGTCGCATATATTTCATTTTTTGAAATTGATTTGCAGTTTGCAAGAGGCTGCGAAGCAATAAAGTCTAAGCTTACCTAACACCTGGTAGCATTAACTACAGTTCAGAAACTTCCAGCTAATATGAGGGAACGTAATTTGGATTTAGCAAGAAGCAGGATTTATGAATTCTTCATTCACTGTGACTAACTCATGCCCTTGGGAAAGCTCCTCCATCTCTATTTTACCAGACCCGTGTGGAAAATGAACTTGGCACTGAAGGTATTTATGAACTTAGGAAATTCTGGGTAAATAAACCCAAGTAGTCAATGATTGGTAAACACATTTAACCTTAAAGAAAATGATTTCTCTGCTCTTGTTTACCAAAGGTTACTGAGATGTCCCTGAGGTGCTGGTTGGTGACTGCTGGCTAGAAGAGGGCAGTGCCTTGCTTTGTTTACAACTGGAGATGATACTCCTGGCATAATAAAAGCTGGCTTTAGCAGGGAGCATCTCTTCCCCTTGTTGATCAGGCTCCTCTTTTGGCAGAGACAAGCTCTGTTAAGATCAAGTGCATGTTCAGCTTGACAGCAGAGCCCTCATGGGTTTGATGAACTCCATCTTTTAACAACAAACTTCAGTAAACTCTAATTTTTAAAGACGTGGGGTCTATGTAATCCCTGCTTGGTATAGCTCAGCCCTGTCAAAATCTTGTGTAACTTTCAAGCAAACACCAGCCCTAGCAAATGGGTATTTATGTCTGTGAGTGGTTAAATGTGGCCCATTCCTGATCCTGAGGAGAAGTTTTGAGACAGAAAAGCTTAGCATGAAAGAAAAAAAAAGTTAGTAAATATTCCTGTTGGCAGGAAAAGGAGAACATCTGCTCAAGTCACGAGCGGTTTGTTGCCTGAGTTAGCAGCAGGGCAGCCTACAGCTAATTAGCTATGGCTTGATAAGAGAACAGGGGTGCAGTGGATAGAAATGTTCGTCATCTGAAGCTGCTTGAAATCCCTCTAAAAGAGATTTAAAACTAAAAACATGATGCTTGGCTTTTCTTTTTAATTCTTTCCTTGGTATCTTTGGAAATTGCTGCCATGACTGCTTAGCTCTGAGTACAGACCCCCACTGAAACCTCTGTGCATGAGATGTCCTGCTTTGATCTGGTTTTCACTGAAGCACTTCAGTCAGCACTTGTCCATTCCTACCCGGAAATTTGCACATAAGCACGTGCAAAGCACTGAGCACATCTCCCAAACTCAGATTTAAACACAGATTTTCCCACAGATGCTGAGGCAACGCCGAGATCAGCCAGAATATGGAATTTGCATTCTTTCCAGCTTTTATTGTGGGTCTGGTCTTGAGAGCTGCAGAGCCAGTCTGAATTTGGGACCACAGGCTCTGAACACCTCTCCTGCTTTTTTCCTAAACTCACCTTGTGCAGGGATCTCTCAGATTCAAAAGGGATCTGTCCTTTCCAGCACCTTTGAATCTCAGATATCTGCAGTTGGCTTTGGTGTAAGGGTGAGGTAATTGTGGGTGCCAACATAATTAACCTTGCGTGTCTGTTATGTTAATTCCTAAGACAGGCCTGCTAATGAGTGGAAATAGGAAGAACCTCCAGTATGTTTCCTCAGTTCCCTGCAGTCTAAATCTGTAATTTAAATTTTGTGTAAGATGCTTCATTTTGGCGTAATTCCTGGGAGAGTTAAATGCTAAATTCCCTTGAGAGGAATATATATTTCTTAAATGACACCTGTTTTTATAGGGAGGGAAACTCTATGCATTTGAACAAGGTGAGTAACACTTGTTTTCCACTGTATTTGTGACTGACACACACCCCTGATGAATCTTCTTTGGTCACCTGCACTCACTCAGCTTTGTCCTCAGCAAAAATCGTGGTAAATGAGCTGCTTCTCTGATTATTTCTGAGTGCACGGATGACTGATGACGTCCAGTTTCATTGCTACCCAGATACTGTAAGGAACAGGGGTAAGTTGGGGCACATTCAGCAAAAGCCGGAGGTACCATATTTAAATTCCAGTTTTCCTTTGTCGTGTTCTGTTTTATTGTTCTCATTGATTCCAATTAGTTCAGACAGCAAATCCCATTGATCAGAGGCACTCGGGGAACGTGGGCTCCGAGCGAAGCAGAGGCGCAGAAGCACAACATCTGCTGCGCACAACAACAGGAGCGAGGAGATGGTTTTTAAACTGTATTTATAGCTGGAGGGAGCTGTGCTCATGTGGAGGGATGGCTGGGGTGGTTGGGGTGCAGCTGCTCTGGGCCGGTGCTCAGGAGGCAGCTCCAGGGAAGAGGAGCAAGAGGAGGAGGAGGAGGAGGGAGGCCCAGCTCTGGATTAAACTACACTGCTCCTCCAGGGCTTCGGATTAAGCAAGATGCCTTTGATACTGATGTGTAAAATCCTTGGGTTGGCTTACACACGCTGCAGAGCCAATTCTATTTCTGTTGCTTGTTGTCCCTGGAAAAGGAGTGGCAGTAGAGCAATCAAAGCCCTGTGGGCACTGGAGAGGCACCAGTGGTCTGGAGGGTCGTGGTGATGTCCCACATGCCAGGCCAAGTAGAGACAAGGTCTTAAAATAAAGCATTGTGTCCCTGTGTCATCATGCTCGTAACCTGAGGAGGAAATGAATTAGCCATGGAAATCAGAAGAGCCAAATCACAAAACCATCAGGAGAAAAAAGAAAGCCACCCAAACTTTTGGTACAGGACATTTAGATGATTTATTGGTTAATTTTTTGCTGCATAATAACAGTTTTTGCTTTTATACTAATTTCTGGAAGAATTATTTTCTTCGATGTGAATGAGGTAAGGAGGGGAAGTTAGGGAAGCCTTTTATTCCTTTTTTTAAATAGCAAGAAACTTGCAACAAATGACTCCATAGTATTTTATCTGTAATGGAAAAGGAACAGATTTCTTTCCTTGTCAGTCACTAATTTAAAAAAGTATTTTATCTTGGAGCACAAGGAACCTAGTAAAAATTGACACAAAGTTTTTTATATTTAAATGCCTTATTATCTTAAAGGGCGCAATAATCTTACATCAGGAGACATTAATGTATTTTACACCTCTCCCAGATCTGTGTCTAACTGGTGCTTTTAATGACTTCTATTATTCTTGAAGAACATAAAGAACTGCTGGAGGAATCTGTTCACAGACATAGGAAAAAAAGATTTCTGCATTAATTTAACTTTATATTGGTTTAAGCTGAATAAGCTGGCTTATTGAGGCCAACTGATAAACCATATCTGAATAGAAGGGGGAAAATAGTTACTGATGAAGTGTGGAAGCAAAGTACAATAACGGATAAAGATGTCAAAACATCCCACCTAAAAGGAGTTTAGGAAGTCAGAGAATATTGAACAGAGCATAGAAAAGGAGTGGGAATTCGGTGGTCAAGGTCATATGGGCCCTAACAGTGAGAAGGTTGAGACCTTGTCTTGTAAGCAAAAGCATTCTTCACAATTATTTGAAAGATTTAATTTGGCCATGAGAGTACTTTTTATGGGGTTTAGAAAAGGTGCAAAGAATGCTAAAGAAAATTCCCAGCTAATTTATACAACTGGAGCATTTTGGAAACTTACGAAATGCCAAGGAATATGTAGGGGGTATTTCTTTTTTAACAAAATATTTAACTCTTTACCTCTTGTACAAGAAATCTGGTTTTGGAGTCAGGCACGTTATTGCTTTAGTCCTACCTCAATTTCTTGTCATTCAGCTGATGCAGGGTCTGTTTGAAAGAGTTTTAAAAATCTTATAGCAAGCCTAATGCTGGACTTGCATTCAAAATGACCAGAATGCACCGAAACCAGGTCATTAATCTGAAACAACGAGAGGTTAAAAAGTCCTTGAAACTTCCTTTGCTATGAATAAGAGCCATGGGTTTCATCCCACCTGCCCCTCTCAAAGTGTTCATTCTCCACGCTGGTATAATTAATAATCAGCTGTACCCATGGAAGGAAGTTCCCTGGAGCTGCACAGTTGTGTAATTTCTATGAAATATGGAGATTTGCTCTTGCTCCACCTCCTATTTTTGAAGGATGAAATGTCACAGACAAAACTTCCTAATACCACATCCCAGCTTCCCAAGTTTTTCAGGCAACTGGTTCTAGTTGGGAGTAGCTGCTTTGCCCTGGTTTTCTCGGCTCAAGAAGCTCCTGAGGGTCACCATAATGTTTTTTTAAAGGACTAAACCCAAACATCTGGAAACGGAACATTTATTTAATTATAGATAAAGCTTTGGCAGGACTTAACGAGGAAGTTTCAGACATCACAGTCAAAATTTAGGGGATGTAAGTTTGTGCTTCCCTCAGTATTTAGAACATACTTGAAGGATGCTGAGTTTCTCTTCCATCTGAGGCATGGCAAAAATACGTGCTGTTTAATTTGGTCATACTTTGAAGCTTTTCACGAGGAGTTTGATGAATTAGATGCCAATAAAAATATTTTTCTTGTTTCCACTTTTTGTACACTGGTCATTGGCTACAATATCGAGTTTTGAAATAAAGCATAAAAATGAATGAAAAACTGTTGTTTCGTATGGTTTTTTTCCCCCCCCTCTTCTGTTGCAAGTTTTTAATTGTAAAAGATGCTGTAGATGAAGTTTTTCTCCTTAGTGCTGCTGTCCTATTTTCCCCGTGATATCCCCGGGGGATCTAACATGAGTTTAAGTAAGTCCATTTTTTCTCGACTGACAGAGCAAATGTTCAGATGCTTTAAAATTTAAAGAGCAAAATGTAGGGATGGGTAAATTAGCTCAGAAGAGGTAGGAAATTCCCATTCAAGCCAAACAGTCTTCTTTTGGTTTGTTTGCTTGCTTAATTCTCCTCGGTTCTGTTTGCTTTTAATTTCCCATAAGGATGTTGCATTTTGAGAGCTTGGCATTCCCAATATCCTTCACTACATCTAAAACCTCCACATTTCACCAGGGACTTGCAACCAGAAGGGAGAATGATGTGTGAACTTTGCCAGTGAATGCACCTATGTGCACAGGTCCTCTTGCATGAAAATGATTTTCACGGCACGCCGTTGAATGTTCATTAATATTCATGAGGTAACATAGTTGCTCTGTATATATTAAAGAATATTCTCCTTTTCAAGGACATTTCTTATTTGAAAAAGAGCTACCGTAGTAAAAAGTTTGGTAGCTGTACAAAGCAGATCAGGAAGTCCAAAAGTGAGTTACTGAAGATATTAATGTGCATTTTCTGTTCTGTGCAGTTTGAAATGGCTTATATAGAAAAAAATGTAGTGAGGCTCATTGTGCCTACGGGTTGACACCCTCAAGTAGTCTAAAATCCATATTCTTGTGTGGAGTAACCTGAGATTTGCTCTAAATGGCATTATTGATTCAACGTTGGTGTCACTTGGGGATAAGATGAGTCCAAGATGTTTTGAGGATGACTTTTTACCGTGGTCCTAACTTTGTTGCATCCACCAAGGACTCGGACCGCGGTTCTCTCATCTCCCAGTCCTTCCAGTGCCTGGGCAGGCATCGTAGCTCGGAATGAGTGCGTGAGATCCAGAGTGTGCCGTGACAGTCTGCGGTGCTTTCGGGATGCCCTGCCGTGCCGTGGCTGCCCCTGGAAGCAGGTGCGGGATGCCTGGGAAGATGTGGGGACACGGCAGCGGCAGCAGCGGCGGCGGCGCAGTCGGAGCGCGTGGGACCAGCACATCCCTGCCCACGTCTCCAGCCGGGATTGCCCCCAGCTCCACATCTGTGCTCCCCGCGCCCTCCACACGCTTGTGTTGAGCCTGGCGCCTTCCTTTCCTTAGGAAACCGGCGCGTCGGGAGAAGTTTCTGGCGGAGCCGTTCATCCCCAGCGGCCGCAGCAGCAGCGGCGGCAGAGTGCGGGGCTGCGAGCGGAGCCGCTGGACGGCCGCCCCGTGCCGGGATGCGCGGGATGCTCCCGCCCAGCTGAGGGTGCTCGGGCCGGTCCCGGGGCAGCAGGATTAAAAANGGGGCGGGGCGCGGGGGGAGAAAAAAAAAAAAAAAAAAAAAAAAAAACAGAAAATGGAGCACGCGGGGAGCAGCGCTGGCTGAGGGGCCGAGCTGGGGACAGCCCTCGGCGCCCCGCCGCGCGCGCAGGTACCCCCGGCCCCGCGGCGCTGAGGGGGCACAGCCGGGGCGGGGGCGCGGCCCTGGGCGGGA
>VXAZ01000161.1:219974-445718 GCA_013399875.1 Gymnorhina tibicen
GGGGGCGGTGAGGGCCGGACGGGCCGGTGCAGGAGGACCCGGCGCTCACGGTGCGGGGCGGGAAGGCTGAGGAGGGCACAAGGGCATCGCGGCTTCTTAGCACTCAGGGAACAGGGCAGGAAGTAAGTGAGGAGGATGTGAGGAAGGCTAAATCCTCGCTCAAACGCAGAGCGAGCTCCCCTCACGCTGTTTGTAGGACCGCGAGCGGCAGGATGAGGTAGGAGAGGGGAATATGAATGTGGATAGCGGGAAAGTGCTTCCTAAGGGCTTCCCGCAGTAGTAAAAGCAGTGGGAAACCGAATCAGGCCTTGCTCTTTAAGACAGGAGAAGTCACACAACCTCCCTGCAAGTGACTGAATGCACCGGTGAATGGATTCTTCTGCAAGTTTTTACATTCTTGCCATTTTTACATCTTCCCTTCCTCCTGTGGTCTTGGCTCTGTTTAAGTCCTCTCAGGATAACCTGCCTTGTTGAAGGGACTCTCTGTCAGGGCAGGGAAAAAAAAAAGTCTTCAAAAACAAACGCTATCTTTGTTTAAAGCTATTTGTGGATCAAGGTTGTGACTTAACTGTGAAAGAGAACGGCTCTCCTTTGCTTATGTTAAAAACACAATAACACATTAAAACAGTCCGAGTCTGGGGAGGTAACTGGGCTGAAATGCAATTCAGCAGAGTGAGACCTTAATGTAGGTTTTACGGTACCTCATCCCTCTGATGAGTAAGTTGGTAATTGGTGGTGGGGCTTTTCTTTTCGTGTGTTGTTTGAAGAAATTCTTCAGGGTAGAGGTGGTAATTGATAATGTTTTTAATCTCTCCCACTTTCTTCCTGAGGCCTGTAGCTATGATCTTTAAAGTCTTTTTCAACCCAGACCATTCTGTAGTTCTATGATGCATGGGTTTAGATGACAAGACAGCAAGAAAAGGGTGAAATATGGATCCACCCTTTCCAAGTTCCTGTTCAGTCTAAAAGTTGCAGCTACACTCAGTGAGCTGGAGTACCTGCTGGTAAATGTTTGGATTTGTTGCTGGATGCCACCACTTGTTCCCAGCCCCAAATCTGATGGCCCATATGATCTTACTTACATCCATCAAGTATAAGCACTTCCACATGTCAGGTATTTGCAATAATTTTCTGCAGCCCCTCCGACCTACAGCACAGCTTTGGTGTTTGTTCTCTAGCCGCAGTGGGTTGGCCTAGAAGAATTAAAGATGAAAAAAGTAGCAGCTGAATTCAGGTAGGGAGGCTTGAAGACTGGCCCAATGCAGCGTTACTCCTGCACACCTTTTCTAGGTGTCCTGCTGTAAACCAGAATTAAGAGCCCATGAAAATACACCTGAGGGTCTGCTGCTTGCCCTGTGTTCCTGGAGGGAGAGGTCCTGCAGCTTTAGGAAGTGTCTGTGGGAGGAAGGCTGGGAATTGTGGTGCTCCCTCCCCAGCCCAGCCGAGAGCGCTCCAAGGAAAGTGAATTATGCAAGAGACTCCACTGGCTCGATCAAATTTCTGTCTTCAGTTTCAGTGGCAGACTTGAGTTTCACGGCTCCTGAGGTCAGCCTGTTCTGCTGGGGGCTGGAGGAGTGTTCTCAGTGTGAGAGAACTGTGAGTTTCCAGAGAAGCCCCTCAGAGCCCCAGTGTGACGTAGGTCTTCCCATCAAACTAGTTTTCCATTAATTAAAAAAGTAGGCACCCTAGATAGCGTGAACTCCTTGGTGAGGATAGTGGAGACAAGTTATTTATCTTCAGCCTTTTAATCCTTTTCTGTCTGTGACCTTTGCTTATTTCTTCTGTGTTAGTTATTCATGTCCCTGGCAGACCTGAAACAGCTTTGCTGAGACCTGCAGGAGGATCACTGCTCTATTTTCTAACTTCTCAATCTTGTCCTAATCAAAAATGTAAATAGATGCATAATTATTTGCATGTCATTAACTTCCAAAAAACACTCTCATGCTAAAATCAATGTTTTTTGAAACCCAATTTTCCTGCCTGCCTGAGAAGTTACACCTGGAATTTGCAAACCAGGAATTCTGACAACATTAACTGCTTTCAGCACTGCTGTTTGCTTTCTGCTTTGTTTTTTTTTTCCCAGTTCATCCAGGGAAGAACAATAAATCAAAAATATGGTGATAGTGATTTTTCTAACCTGTTTCTTTCTTCAGTCTTCATACTTCAACAGAAAGTCTCAAAATTAAACATGAACAAAGTTGGCATGGTATATATTCACTATACACTCATTTTGCCAGCACTGAACTCATTGTGATCATTTATGAACAGAGCATCTAACACATTCCAGAAATTCCAGGAAAATGTGGATGGCAGCTTGCAGATTGCGAGGAATACAGGGAAACCGGGAGAAAATAATGTCCTTTTGAGCTAGGCTGGCACTGTAGCTGCCCCTGGATTTCGGTTTCCCTGGCACAGGGCTTTGTGTGTGAGCTGAAGGATCCGGCTGGGAGTGTCTGTGTGGAGCAATCAGCAGCCCGGGATACGGCACGGGCGCCTTGCCAGCGGTTTACAGGAGTGTGTTCTTGCCTGATGTCAGAGATGCTGGGAATGAGAATGCCCGGGCTCTGGCGCGGCTGCGGCGGTGACTGTCGCTGCCGTCTCAGAGTGCGCGTGTTTGACGGAGGAGTCGCTGCACGTTTCAGGATGAGCAGATGAGGTTGAATTCCCGTTAAAAACCCAGGGCCTGGAATGTGCCTTTGCTATGCATGGCTTGCCCAGAACTCGGGGCTTGTTTTAATAGGCTGCCTTCAAGTCAGTGAGTCTGGGAGCCAGCACAGGGTTACCCTGGATCAGATGCCAGAGCGTGTAAGGGCTCTCCCTCTCTTGTAAACCTTTGGAAACAGGATTAGCAGCAGTGCTGCGAGGCCCGCGTGCTGCTGGATGTGCTACACTGTGGTTACAAACACAAAGTCGGGACGCCTTGGGAGCAAACAAAGTGCCACTGCTATTCAGTGTAGCAGCTTTAACATGTCCCTTCCTTCAGGAAGGAGGGCAAACCAGCGTGCAGCAGTTCTGTTGATACAAATAAAAGGTCTACTTCTAAATAGCAAGATAAAACATAAGACAAACTGTGGATCAGACTGAAGTTCCAGTGATATCTGAAAAAGCATTTTGGTTTCTATGCCAGGACACAAGCAGCTGTCTGATGCCTGAGATGTATTTCACACTCAACACTGCTTCTAGTGAATTTCTGTATTAAAAGTCAAAGGTGTATGATCTCCCACTTAGAAAAAAACCCCAAACAAACTTTTTTTTTTTTCTAGAAACCGGTTAGGACAGTGTGATGAGAAGAAGCAGGAGAGGGCAGTGCACCCGTGTTCACTCCTGAGCATGGATTCTCCTGCAGCATCATGTGAGGAATGCGCATTGTGCTCAGGACACTGGGAGCACCCGGGGAGGCTCTTGGTGGCTGTGCGTGGTTGAGCAATGGGATGCTTAATGAGGGGATGCTGAGCTATGTAGTGAGCGTTGTGCCAGCACCACCTCACAGGCACCAGAGACTGTCACTGCCTCCACAATTCAGTAAAATAGGCCAGTGGCTCTGCTCCATCCCCAGGGCCAAAAGGCACAGCTCCCTCCCACGTGCTGAGCTCGCTCCTCTCCAGAACAGAGTGGGACTGACCAGGCTGGCTCCATCCAAAAAGGAGTGGGAGTGACCAGACTCGCTGTCAGAAATGGAGCCTTTAAATTCCTATATTTGGATTCTAAATATCACTGATTGGGGTTTTGGTAGCACCATTACACTTCACCAGCTCATCACTGCAATTTCAGACTCACAAAAGCATGAGTGCTTTTGTTTAATTAAACTTTACTGACAAAATATCAGCGGTGACAACATGTGAGAATTGTAATGAGGATGCAGTTGGAAATACACTTCTGGGACTAACATCCTTTCAATTACAAACAGAGGATGTTTACTCTGTCTGAGTAAATTTTGAAAGTGAACCTCAGAAAACCAGTTAGTTAAACTCTGAAGCTGTGAAACCAGCAGCTTAAGCTTTAAATTTAAAGTTCAGTCACCAGAGTGTAACAGAGAATACATTCAATAGTCCTTAACCTGATTATCAAGATATTCCTCCTTTAATTTGTGTTACCGCTTCAATATAAATATTTCAAATCATCCAACCATTCCATTGTAGTGAATTTTACCTGGGCATGTGAGAGGAGACTGTGCATCTTGAATAGTTTGAATTCTGCAGATGATACTTTCACATTGCTGTGTCTGGTAGGGAGATCTGTTCCTGGGTCATTTCTTGTCGCTGGTGGTCACTGATGGGTTGTAGCAGCTTGAAAGAAGCCCAGCTGGAGTACTGAGGGGAAAATGCAGGGGAGGAAAAGGAAGAAAGAGGGCAGATATTAAAGGAAAATAGAAGTAGACATGGCGAGAAATGACCAAGAGTTAAGTCATAAGTGGGGAGAAAGTGTTTGCAGTGGAAAAGGCAACAAGTGTTAGAAAAAGTCCTTAAAACACCACATATTTAATCCTGCTGGTAAAAGAATCTCTGTTTGTAGTGAAAACTGATGTCTCAGTTTCCCACCCTGTAACAAATATAAAACGCTTTCCCAAATTTAGCTTTACTCCCAATACACCCTTTGGCTTCCTGCATTTCTGACTGAACTGGTGCTCTGTTTCTTCAAAACGCTGCAGAAGTCACAGTTAGTCAGTTTTGCCCCTGAAAATCTATAATGTTGCCTTAGGTGTAAAAGATTCTTCCCTTCTTGGGGAACATTTTAATGTCTTGTCTCAGAATTTTTTAGTAAGAAAGTTGGACCTAAGCCTTGGTAGCTTGAGGTGTCACTGATGGTGTGTTTATACACCAGCTCCAGCCTAATTTTTAACCAAAATAGTCAATTAACCAAGGCATGCAATGAAAGAATTTGAAATAAGACTTTTCTGGGTACATGGAGGAGCTTTAGTAATGAGAAAAGCCTGTGCACAGATCCCATGAAACCAATGTTAAATGAGGGCTGATGGCAGAAACTGTGATGTGCAGTGGCCTGATAGTGAATTATGTTGATGTTCCTCATATATTTTGAAAGCAGCTTTTCCAGGGCAAGAAAGTGATGTGAATAGGGTGTGCCACTGGGAACCATGCTGAGTTTTGGTAAAGTCACATTTTGATCAAAATTGATGTGTAGCAATGCTTTTCCATCTCCCTGCTATTTTCAAATGTTTTACTGTCACACAAGGAGGTGTCTTCCGTTTGATCAAAACCCAGTGCACTGAGTTCTTCCACCACAGAACATTCCCACCTGAGTCTTTCCCACTGCCATGCTGCAGATGGGGAAGAATGGGACACCTGTCCCTCCTGGTCACCTCCTCTCCAGAGGGGGACTTTCAAAAGATCTGATCAAAAATGAAGTGTAATAAAACCTGTGCCACTTGCCAGCCTCTGGATTACTCCCAGGGCATGTCCTTACAGCTTAGGTATTTCCAGAAAGAGTAAATTTTAACCCAGCAGGTAACTGGCCTGTGGAAATCTTCCAGTAGGTCATTCAGAGCAGCTGCTTTCCTCTAGGATGCCCCCTGAGAGCATGGCATTGCTGGAGCAAGTTCAGCAATTTGGCCCCTTAATTTAACCTGGCGTGTGTTCATGTCTGTGGCCATTGCTTCTGACAGCAGATTTTGAAGCACACTCTAAATGATCCTGGCTGTATGAAAACATCCTGACTTCTGAGAGGATCTCTATCCAAGCAGACAGCACTCTCCTAGGACAGGACTGTGTGGAGCACACTGCTATTAGTTTTGTTTCTGTGCATTACTTTAATGATGCTGCCATCAGTGCAGTGGACTGGACAATTTCTGTCTTCTCCAGGAAATACTGGGATAGGGTTTTCTGAAGCGTGTTACAGCCTGAAAAACATAAGCCAGATGATACCCATTCCTACTGCTGCTGCTCACCTACCCTTGTTACCCTCTTCAGGTTAGACCTGGCAGAGATGAAAAGTTTCAGGTGGAATGGCAATGCTTTTTGGTAGACAGGCCTGTCTGCCTGGCTGCTGCAGGTTATAAGGATGTAATTCCTTTTGGGACAAGCGGGATTTGGGTTCCTGAGGGAAGGAATGGAGCTGTTCAGCTTGCCATCATCATCTCTCTGAAATGGGCCTGAAAGTTGCTTGGGAAGTCAGCAGTTGACAGAAAGGTAACGCTTTTCCTGCTGTTTGCTTCCAGCTCTGTTCCATCCCCTTGGATCCATTCTCTCCCAGCTGGAAGGCAGCATCCCACCAGGACAGAGGAGCAGGCTTGCCCTCGTGGGTGCCTTCGGAACCGCTCCGCCGGTGGACACAAGGTGAGGTCACAGGGGGCACAGAGGCTTCTCACAGCGGGGAAAAGCCATCTCAGGGTGAGCACTGCATATCCCTCCTAGCCTTTCACCCCACAGGAGCTGTCTCACACCTGTGGATGCTGGTTTTTCCCTGTTTTCTGCAAAACTGAACTGAGCTCACCATTTTTCATGGTGTTATGGAAGGCAAACATGCACCGCTTCGCCGTCAGGATCGCGTTTACTTGGTAGAAAAGACCACCTTAAATGAATATTTGAAAATGTTATCATGGAGTAGCTTAACTTTTGGCACATTCTACTTTTTTCCTCTGGCCTTTGCACTTGTACAGTCAGGCCTGAAAAGTGTGTCACTGTGAATGCCACTTCCCCTGTCAGTCAAGGAGACTGAACGTGCAGGATAAAGCCAAGTGAAATTTTTACACTTCAAAAGCCAGGGAAAACATTTGAGGAACAAAAGTGTTTATTTTCCCTGCTTGGAGGTCCTCAGCTGGTGTCAGCAGCTCTGCTGCAGTTGGTTATTTATGCCAATATTCAGACTCCAAAACTGCAAGTGTTAGTGCAGAGAGCAGCCCTTAAATGCCACATGGAAGAAAATATGTCAAGGTCCCTAAACCTTTTTTGTGGATTCATACCACAAAAAAGTAGTCCAAGGTAGTGTGTTTTGCTTTTTGATTATTCTTTTTTCTGTTCCCTCCCTATGAGATCCCAATAACACTGAATTCCCTGTTTTTCTCCTGAGAGGAGTGATATTTCCCACAGAGCTGTGTGATGTCAGTGCAGTGCCTGATATCCCATGGAGCTGGATCATGGGACTCTGTTTCTTTGTTTGCCAGGGGATTGTACTTTTAATCCCAAATGTCTGTATATCACAGTGTTGGTGACTGGTGGCTCTTGCACTTCCCCTTCTACAGAGGACGTGGTCTTCATTTTTAATGAGTTCCTGAAATAAACACCTTCTTCTGTTTCAAAGCAGGAAAGAGAAAAAGGAGCCTTTTTCAAAGTTCAACTGAAAACTTAAACATTTTCTTGAAATCTTCTCTCCTGTGGTAATCCACCTGTTGGATATGACTTCCTCTTTTGTCAACAAAGCTGGGCTAAAACTTTGAGGATTACTCTGAAACTCTCCTCCTGTGAGACTTCAGATTGACAAAGAAGGTATAAAACTTCACGAAATCAACTCATCAAACTATTTATTCCTTCCCTTTTTTGCAAAGCTCCCTTACTTGCCAAACCAGATGGGACAAAAATACAGTGCATATTATGCTGAATGCAGCAGCTTGGCTCTCAGTAATAGCCTTTCAGGAGAAAATTAATATTGAATTTTTTGGTACTGTTTGGTCATGCTTATGAGCTTTATTCAGAGTGGCAAAATATTGTGTAGTACAAAATGACATATGCAGTAGTATATTCATTTAATTGCTATTTATTGATACTAAGAGTCTATCATTTTTAACCTAAACCAAAAATACATCCTACTGAGATCTTCAGAAATCAGCATTTCCTTATTGGTCAACTGGAATTGTGAAATGGTCCTGTGAAGTGTAATCTAAATAAAAACTCTTTATAATTTATATTCCATATCAGTGTAATCATTAGCCTGAGCCTTGCTCCACAACGTTGTTGCAATTTCTGTTCTCATTTGTTTTCTTCTTAGGCCTCTTAGCATTTGGCTGCAGCTGAATTGCTTTTGAAATTGCTGTTCAGTGTTTCAGCTTGTCTCCAGTCTGTCAACTTCTGCTTTGAAAATTACTTAGTCTCTTTTTAAAATTAAAAACCTGCTTGAACTACATGGTAGTTTTAGCTTTTCAGTTTGAAATTTGGATTTCCCTTTTTTTTTTTTGTAAACAGTTTATTCTATTGTAATCTTTCAGTAAGTAACCATAAATGATAAAATTTATTATGGCAAAAGAAATATTTAAGTTAGGCTTTAGTCTGTCTTACCCACAGCACTGACAAGCACTTTATCCCAAGTGAAAAAACTCCAACCCACTTTAACTGGTCTTTAGAAAGCAGTTTATAAACTGCAGTCAGTATGAGTGAAAATTGTTCTGTTATTTAAAGTCTGTATTGGATGAGTACCTGATGCTTAAGGAAAGACTTTCCCAACAGGGCAGATATGCTGCAGTATCATGAAGGTGGTGGATTAAGTTGGGAGCTGTGGTTCACTGAACTCTGCACCACGGGAGCGGAAAGCTGGAATTTGTAGCTGAAATTTGGGTTTAAAGTTTGGTTTAGAATGGGTAAAGCACATTTTTGCATGGTGGATGTTGCACCGTGTGGGCTTTGCAGAATGTGACTGCAGAGACAAAGCTTTTGGTAAGGGTAAGAGTCTTCTTGGAGCAATGCAAAGAGATTTCCACTGCTGCTCTCTGAGCAGGACGGGGTGAGCCCAGACCACTGCACCTGAGTGCTGCTGAGCTGGGGAGTGTGTCCACCTCAGCCTTGCTGTTCGCTGCTTGGTGTGGGAAGAAAACCTCAGCAAAGCTGGCAGCAGAGCACTGCCAGCACAATGGCTCTTGGAAGGCTCTTAGGAATTGTGCTTTATTTGGGGGAAAGGGAAATCGATTTTTTTTTTTGTATTTTCTCTCTATGAAATGATGTCTCAGTGGATGCCAGGTTTTCAGAGCTTTTAGGAAGTCCAAAACGAAACCTCAGTGCGTTATGGGGAAACTTGGTAAGCACTTAATTGAAAATATTACATCTCAGGTGGGACTTCCACTGATAAGGTTGTGTTCTAATCTGTTCACAATATTGTTTGCAAATTGAATGATGGATAATGAGCATGAATAACCAATTTGCTAATTATGCTGCTAATAGTTTATTAACAGCTGATCCTGTTTGCACTAAGTAATGATACTTGTTTCAGGTTGTTCCTATTGTGTTTAGCAGTATTAATGAGGCACATGAGATGCTGGTGTGATTTGCCCTCTGAAGGATCTCCCAGTTTGTCTGAGGTTGGCAATGCCATCATCTTCACGATGCCAGTAGGAAAAAGGTAAGGATAGGGCTGGTTGGAGCTGAGTGCTGTGGAGATGTGTCCACTCACACCACGCTGCTGTCCAGACAGGAAAAGAGTAGAGCCAGGGCCTGAGTTTCACGTATTTATAGCATGATTTAGTATCTTTGACTTCGTTCTTTATTCCTTTCCCAATATCCCAGTTATTCTTGTGAATGCAGCATGGAAAACTGACCTTTGCACAGCACTGTCTTTCTGGATTGGGAATAATTAGCTCCATTTCCAATGCTGTATGTTCCAATGCTGGTTTTGCCCATGTCACTTCATGTTAATCAACTTCCTATTCAAAATGGCTTTTCCTTGCCCAGTCATCTCTCTCCTGCTGCTTCCTGTGGCCAGCTTCTCTCCTCCCTTCAGATTTCTCCCAAACCTTGTTGAAAGTTAAGCTGGAAACACTCAGAGAGTGACCTAAGTTTTGCTATTTGCTGCAGCTCCACAGACAACTCATGGTTCCTTCCCTGTAGGAACTAGGACCCAGAGCTGTTCTTTGGAGGAAGAGCACTCTTGGGTATCCCCCAGGATAGCTCAGGGTGGTCGGGCTGCTCAGATCTCACTCTGGATTATTGCCAGTAGTGGCTTTTGCAGCTGTTCTGTGCTCCCTGCTGTTATTTCTTTCTTTCACATAACCAGGAAAGCATTCTCTGTCACCTGGAGATTAAAGAATTGCTTAATGGAAGCCTTATACATCTTCCAGCAAATGACTGTTCTGGTATTTCACACACACGAATGTGCTCTTTGAAGTTCCAGGGACTTTCTCTCTCTTTTATTATTTTTTCTGTGGTGCACCTTGGAATTGTGTCTCAGGTCAGGGTGACATGGTGCACATTAGTTTTGCTTTGTTCCTGACAGACACGCACCTTGTCTTTTCAGGGCAAGGAAGGGACGGGCTGTTTCTCTCTGAGGTTGCATTAGAATAAAAATACTCTGTTTCTCAGGGTAGTGATTGCTCAGAGGCTGCAGCTACCCTTTGTATATTGAATATTTGAATTCACTTAACAGGCTGCATGGCTGTATACTGCTTAGGGGCATATTAACATTTATTTTTTCAGCATGGAAGGACAGTTCTCCACGCAGCAGTCTCCATGTTTGTAGAACTGCTCTAGTGATCTTTAATAGCTGAGTGTCTTTTTATAGGTGTGCATGACTTCTTCAATACCTTAGTTTTGGGGCATAAATTTTCTTAGTATTATATTATTTCATAGTTTTTATGGGGTTAAACAAAGAACTTTGTGGATAACAAAACTAAGTCACATGGGCAAGACTGAGTAACCTGTACCAGGGAAGGGAACACACTGAATAGAAGAAATACATGACAAAAGACAGAGTGACCCATATTTGAAAGTGAGAGAAAAATGTATGTGCTTTCTCTAATTGTACTTTGTGTACTCTAGGCAGTGCCGGCTTTGTACGAATGGAAGACCTTAAATTGCATTGATAAAATGAGAAGGGATGCAGTACTAAATAAAACCCCCTGTGGAAAGAATAGGTGGTGTTCTGTGCAGTAGATCCTTACTGGAAAAGCCAAACAAATAAATTGATGCCTGGCATAACTCTGCTGCAATATGTTACGTGAGCAAGGAATTTATCTCTGTGGCTCAGATGCTCTGCTGATAGCAGTAAATGAAATCTTGCTCTGTGGTGATTCAGAGAAGGGCCAGCGTTTTTCACCTGTCCCCAGAGCCCAAAGCAGCAGGCCCTAGATCCAGCACAACAAACGGCCTCGGTGCAGAGCGGAGCCAGGGCAGGGCTGTCACACCAGCGCCAAGCTCAGCTGGCAGCGCTGGGGATGTCACAGCAGCACAGGTGACGCTCTCAGGGGGATGGCGTGCTCAGCGAGGGGCAGTCGGCGTGACACAGCCCTGCCTCGCGGCTGCTCCGCTGGAGACAGCTGGAGTCAAGTGTCCCTCACGTGAAATGTCAGGAGCTGCCTTCTTGGGGGTTTCTTCTCCAGCTGTAATTCTCCTGTAATGAGCATTTCAGTGTGTTTTCAGCAAAGGTAAATAAGTGTTGCATAATTTGCTTTACTGGCGTGGGTTTTATTGGTCCAGCTTGAGCTCTCCATTGAGATTTGGGTACATCTGTCAGTTTTATTCTCTTTTCTCCCATCCCTTTATCAGGGATGTATTTGCCTGGGAGCAGTGGCTTCCCTGGGGATGCTGGGTTGTTAAGGAGACTCAAAATTTATACCTGGTTGTTTTGAACCAAGATTGCGATCTTAACACATTGCTTGCACGCGGCTGTCGAAAATGTACACGTGCATATGAATTTCTAAGTTGTGAAAGCTTCTATGTTCTTCCATTTGTTGTGCTTCCAGCTTCCTTGAACCTTGGTTGTTGCTGTCTGTGCTCCTGAGGGAAAGAAGAGAATCCTATCTCAACTAGGGTTGGATTAGGAGTCCATGTCCCAGATCCTGTTGATCTGGGAGAAGCTGAACAACCTGTATTTTGACAAGCAACCTACACAATTTTTAAGTTGTGTGTGCTTTTCCCTTTTTGTCACTTGTTTTGCTTGTAATTTTCTCCATGGAGAGCCTGTGCGCTGTCACCTTAATTAGGCCTGATGAATTTCTTGAGATCACACGGCTGCAGCTCTTAACCTTTGTGGCTTGTTATGTGCATGGTGATTTCCTTGCTAGACCTTCACCAAATTTTAGATTAGCACAGATGTTTCCTTTATTATTGAGATGACTGTCATAGCAGTTTTAGTAAGAACAGTTCAATCTTCCAGGAGAGATTGATACACTTATTTGAAAATTACTTGAAATATTGCACTTTAAAGTGCAATACATTGCACTGTACCTTGCATTTCTCTTTCACTTAAATACTCCTAGTGATATAAACTATTTTTTAACCCAATACCCCCAAATACTAACAATCCTGTGTTGCCAAGAAACTGAACGGGATGGGGCTGGGTTGACCTGCGTGCTCACTCCCGTGGAGCTGCAGGCAAGACGTGGCAGTTGAATAATTCATTTGTGAGCAGGTCACCGGGGCTGTCCTTGCGCAGGTCAGTCACGACACCGGGCTCTCTCCTTTTCATTACTCCAGCTTTCATCTCTCTCCACTCAGCATAGCTCAGCCAGCAAAGTTAATAGATTCCCATCTTTCACCAAAATTCCTGTCTTGAAGGGGATGATAAAGAGGCAGAGGCTGCAGCTGCCCTCAGTGATTTGTGATTTATAACTGAGGGGAGAGATCTCCCTCTTGTTGTCACAACAGTGACAAGTGTTGCCACAACGCAGCAGTGATTGTTTAGATGGGACATGTAAATAAAACAGAGCCATCTGGACTGCTAAAAACACAGCAAACACAGAATTCTGCTACTGGGCGTGGATTCAGGCTGTTTCTCCCTTTTAGGTAATCAGAATCTGTGGATTTTATTCACTTCTTGGAAGTATATTTTTCTTTTTGGTCAGCAGCTGGTTACATTTACAACCCTTGGACAGTGCTGAAGTCTAAAAACCCACCAGCCTGCCTTTTTTGGGTACATACAGTCAACAGGTTTTCCTTTGAGCTAAGGCTCAACATCCAGTTTCAGGATAGGTAGGAAATGGGTATGAGTTTTCCTGTGAATCTGAGTTTCAAAGTTCTCCACCTTGTCATAGAACAAAAGACCAGAAAATGTTCAGTGCAAAATTTAGGATTGAATTCACTGAGTTGGACAGAGCTGAGGAGTTACATGAAAAATTACATGCAAGGTGAGCACCTTCTGGCTCTTTGGAGAGCTTTTATTATTTAGCAGTTATCAGGGATTTTTGCAGTATTTGGGAAATGAAATAATTATGAGCCATGAACTGAGGGCACATTTTTCTTTCATCACTGATTGCTGATCATTTGCAGTACTACTTACTACTTTAAATATATTGCCATTTTATGTTTAGATAAGCATAGGAAGGAGGGATTTTTCATTCCATAGCTGAATATTTTTTTAACCTACTATGATCAGGCAGCCAAAATGCAGGATCTGATGCTAGACCTATCTGGAATTACATTATTCTTTATATGTTGTGGCTTTATGTGCCTTCAAAGAGGCACCGTGTGGGACTGTGGAGGTTCTCTGTCTTTAATGTGTATATAATTAGCAGTGCATGTTTATATTGTTGGGATTTGGACAGGAATTACATTTTGGGATTTATTTTCTTGCTGCTAGCGTGAACTTGCTGCCATAAGCAGTGAATAATCTGAAGGCACAAAGCATCTGGCATTTCTGAAGATCATTCTTTGCTCCCACACAATATACAAGCATTTAGGCCATTGTGTTTAGGCTGCTGAGGAAAAAAAGATGAGAGTAGTGGAGCATAGCAAAAACACCAAGAGAGACACAAATATGTGAGTTCATTCCAGCAAGTGTTTGAGCAGCTGTAGACTTCATATTTAGTTCTGAAAAGGTCCATGTGGACTTCTATTTGGAATTTTAAATATGTACCCAAATATGGTGTCTCCTGATGAATAAAATAACTATTTTTCCACTTCCTTGAACAGTTTTCCTGGTTCTGTTTGCATTTCCACCTTGTGACCAGGCTTTGTTTGCTCTGGCTTTACGTAATGGCAGGATTAGCTGATAGTAGCCTCCCAAAATCTCAGGTAGCCCTTCCCTTGCCCCACTAATTTTTCAGCTCATTGCCTTGTTCTTTGCTGAGCTGGAATCAAATCAGTTTGGTTATGACATCTCTCCCAGGCAGGATTTGTGCTGGAGACACAAGCCTTGGTCTTAGTGCTTCCCTCAGTATTTGAGCTCTCAATTTAACTTGGGGGAAAGTGGAGAATTCAGTGTGTGTGTTTGGGCTCTATTAGTGCTAAAGACACCTGGGAGTCTCTGAGAATTGCTAAACTAATGGACTGCCTGCAGCCTGGCAGTGCAAAGTGCCCTCAGCTCCCTGTAAATTACATGAGTTTTCTGTTAGAGCAGCAGTCAGGACTTCCATGCAGCACAACTGGCCTGCTTTAGCAGGTTTTAAACTAAAATGGGTCATGTTAGGGGTTCTGTAGTCAAATGAACTCTGCTGGTGTTCATGTTCTGCAGGCATCAGGTGTAAATTACCTTTGATTTCAGAGGCTGCTAGGAAAAACATGAGCCTATGTGCTACTAAGAGGGTCTTCAAGGTGGATGCCATTTTTACGTACGTGACAACAGAGAAAACGGGATGCTGTGATAGTGTTTGTGTTCAGAAAAGTTAGGGTTAAATGAATGAAATGTGTCCTTTGAAGTTGTATTAATTTAGGCGTGCTCATCCTGTCACTGAGTGCTCCCAAGTGCTTCATTTTTGAGTGTTTCAGTGTATCCCTTTTCTGTGCCATCCTCATAAATTAACAGGGATGGATGTTTCTCTGTGGCTGTGCAGGCATCTGTGCAGATAAGCTGGCTGGTCAGCTGGGAGCCAGCTCAGAAACAGAAACTGGGAATTCTCTGGCACTGGAAAAGAATTAAGAAGTTAGGCATAAATATTCACTCGAGATTGCTGATAGGGTTGTATGATTTTGGCTGGATTGTTTGTGTGAGTCAGAATAAATGCTTGCTTGTAGTTGAATTTATTTTTGGTTTGTAACTTTGACTTTCCTAGGCGTGCACCTGGGCCTAGAGAAACACCCCCAAACAAGGCTACCTTCCTGCCCAGAAAATTCCTTAAACTGTGAGAAAAGGAATGGGAGAATCTCGGCATTTTCATTCCGCTTGCTGAAACTCATCCGATTCTTGGAACGTTTTCTCATTTTGCCAGATCTGGGGGAAGGTTTGCCCTATGTCAGATCTTTTGGGAACATTCCCTCTGCAGCACAGTGGTACAGCCAGGGCTTTCCTGCAGCAGTGGCAGCAGCTGAGCTTGGGAGGCAGCGTCCTGGATGATTCGCCAGGGGGAAGAGAGCAGGGATGAGGAGCTGAGGAGAGAGGCCTATAAATACTGCATGGCTGCAGCTCTGCTGCTCCCTGAACCAAGTTACCACTACTACAGTGCACTCTGCAAAAATGTCACATCCTGTCACTGCTCAGCACTGAACCGTGTGGAGATCACCAACTGCACTTCATTTGGGTTGGCTTGGGGGTGTCTATAAAACACCAAATCCTGGTGTTTTATAGATGGATTTGATCAGGAAAATGGCCTGTGTGACTGTGCTGTCAGCCTTTCCTCCCTTCCTTATCCATCTCCTTCCACTTTCCGATGGCTCTGGAGTTTACTACTCAACTTCAGCCAAAGGTTTTAAAGGATCGGAAATCCCTGAAGGTGTTACCTTCCTATAAATGTGTTAGAAATGGATGATTAGGTGTAGGAGAGAACCCCACTGGAGCTCCCATGCAAGGAAAAGCTCGTTGCCTGTCGTGGTTGGTGTTTTTCCTGAGGGATGAGCCTGTGCATGCCATGCTCTCTTGCCCAGCCACACATGAAAGTGGTGTCTGGAAGGGAAACCTGCAGTAGGAAGTGCTGGGGATGTGCAGTGATTGAGGATTTCACAGCACAGAGATTTATTTAGGGATGCATTGGAGGCTCTGAGACCAAGAGGAGCTTCTGCTCAACTGATCCTTTGCTTGATGAGAGGGAAAAGCAGGATCTGGGAGGGGGCTTGGTTTTTGTCTGCCAGTGGGTGTTAAGAGAATCCTTTTCCGGAAATAGGAGAAGGGCAGTAGCTCACTCTTCCAGTGACAGTGTCTTTCTCCACTGTGTAACATACCCAGCCTCATTAAGGAGCCAGGATTGGCACAACTTACTCCTTTTGTATGAATTTGCAGTACATAAATATTCTCATTTAAAAAGCTTTTCCCAGCTCTTGGCAAGCCATGGGTTTACAAGTTGTTTTGCTTGTCCTTAGGGTTAGCTCTGGACAGCACAGTGAAAAAGAAGTCAACATCCAAAATGCAAAGTGGAATCATGCTGCTGGGTAATTTTTTGTAAATAGAAGAGTTTGGCCTCCACACAGAATAAACAGCTGGCATTCCCCTCTCTTCCACAATCAAGTGCAAAGATTCCCTGCAAGGAATTTATTTGTGTAGGGTATTTAGTAGCTGAATGCTTAACATTTATATTGCCTTTGTTATTTTTGTTGTTTACCAACAAAGTCCAAAAATATTTGCCAAAGGTGCAAGCTGTTGCTGTGATCTTACCTTTATTCAGCCTTAGCAATATCTGTCCCAAACTGACCAAGCTGTAAATCT
Source organism: Gymnorhina tibicen (assembly GCA_013399875.1). Taxonomy (NCBI): domain Eukaryota; kingdom Metazoa; phylum Chordata; class Aves; order Passeriformes; family Artamidae; genus Gymnorhina; species Gymnorhina tibicen. The sequence continues at coordinate 236,418 of VXAZ01000161.1, forward strand.
TTCCTAAATGCAGGAAAGCCTGGTCTTGGAATATGTTGAGCTGATATGTCAGCATTTGAGAGCAGTTTTGGAAAGTTTTATCTCTGACATATCCAGTCCCAGGTTATTCTTCTCTCTCTGGATCCATTTAGAAACTGCAAGCTGGTGTGTGTAAAGGAGAGAGTTCAAAAGCAGAAGCAGTTTGTCCCATCTCAGAGATTGAGAAACCTGTTAGGTCAGTTTATTTTGCTTTACTTTCAGTCTGCTGACTTCTTTCCTTGCCCAGATTCTGGTTTTTGCCTTGTGAGAAACAGCTGCTGAATTTTTTACCTACCTTTCCTGTAGCCCCAGTGATCATGGAGATCACATTTTTATCTCCCACCCTAAAAATGCAAAACCTACCAGGTTTAATGTCAAATGCAGCTGACACTGGTACAAAATACAGTAGTTCAGTGTGGGAAATGTCCTTCAATAGTCTCTTTTGTTGCTGCTGAAAGAGCAGAATCACACAGGTGCTGGAACCAGATTTGCAAGTATTTTCTTCCTACTCAGAACATTTTGGATTGGAATGTTTATTTTTAGTGAAATATGTCAACGTTTATCTCTAAAATAAAGGATGGGCTTAAGTACGCTGAAAGTATAATAATCCAGCAGTATTTTCTGATGGAGAACCATACAGCAGAGTACAACAAAAAGTAGAGCTCGTCAAACTTGCTGTTGCAGTGGAAATACCTGGATTTTTCCCTTCCATTTATATCTGTAAAAAGAGGAAAATACATAACAAGCAAGAACTTTTTTCCAGCATGAGCTTCTAGCCATCAGTGAAGGCAATGAAATTTGAACCCAGTCATGCACACTTGGGAGCACGGCTGGGTATGGATACCTGGGTCCATGCTATGCCCAGAGCTGGACTGTGGTGCTCAGCATGTGTTAGCTGATTTGGAGAGTCCCTCTGGGGGCCTGGAGACAGCAGACCCTAATTTCAGGTTCTCAGCTGGACTTGCGGGGAGCAAAACCAAGCATCTTGCTGCTCGGATTTGGGCTGTCCAGCAGATGCTCATCCCTGGGATGCTCAGAGCTTTGGCAAGACTTAAATCAAGGAGATATTTGTGGGAAACAGCAGAGCAGCACCTTTCACCTTCTGTCAGATCTGGCCTGAAACGATGTCTTTCTTGGTAACCAGAAGAGCCTATTTTTGTCTCAGTACTGACTTCATGCTGCCAGAAGCACTCTGGAGTGAGTGAAGCCATGGCAGGCTCTGCCCTTGCAAAGCTATGCATAATATTTATGTTACAGTATGAGGAATACTTTGGAATCCAATTTGCAATGTAGTAAACTTTCTCTCTCCTTCTCCTATCAAAATCTTCTTAGTGGGAAAAAAAATCTCCTTGAGCATTTCTGCTTTATAGAATTTAAATAGGGTGGCCATTGGGTCACTTAATTTCTTTCTTCAGCTATAAATCTTTACATCTTTCTGGGTTTTTTTCAGGAACCTGAGATGAAAGAGAACTAGATTCTGATGATCGTCTTGACACTGTTGCTGTCACCTGTGTTGACAGGTAAGTGTGCCAAGCTGGTTTTGGAGAGAAAAATGTTTAAATTGTTTGTGTCAGGTGGGCAAACCTACAGTTACAGCCCAGGACCTCAAGCCTGGGTCGTGCTGGATTCTGCAAAGTGAGTGTTTCAACAAACAGGTGGTCAGAAATGCTTCAAAAATCTGCTTGATCTCCAGCAAGGAAAATGTTCCTCCTTCTGCTTTATCATGTTGGGTGGGTTACAAAAACGATCTCAGAGCAGAGGAATTTGCAGCTGAACTGCAGCCTGGACTGAAGGTGGCTGGAAGATCTTGTTGACTTTTATCCTCCTCCCCAAAGTACCTGAAATACGAACTAGCAGATAGACTAATGTTATCATACTTCTTGTATTAGACATGACAACCCCCGTTTTTATCTAGGAGCAATTTATTAATGAGTTCCATGCAAATTTGCAGCTGATGTTAGAAGTGGATTAAGAATTTCTTGGCTTTTGTACTGTCACACAGTTAGGTGAGAACTGATGGACTCGAGCCTCTTGTGATACAGCACAATCATACTTCTTTTATCTCTTTTACCTTACCTAAATGCTGCATTTTCAGTGTTTCCTATTAATGAAGACTTCTAGTCTCTACATTTATTATCAATGTCTTTATCTTTGCTTTTCTCTGATTCTTTCAAAACACAGTTCAAAAAGTTTTGGCATCACTCTGGAGATGACTTAGAACTTCTTATGCAAAACAATTTCTTGAAGTAACGTTATTTTCTGGGCTTCCAGTTCAATCATTACAAAATAATTGAAACATGAAACTCAGAAAACAGAAAACTAGAATAAAAAGGACACTGATTGAAAGAAAGGTTTCCTTTGGTGAAGCATGATGCTTCTGTATGATCTGAAAACTAAAAAACTCATTTTCTCTGTGGTAAGAGGAACTGAAGGTGCCTTTTCTTGCACTGGCTGCTGCAGGTGTCTGTGTCAATGTGCATTTGTGAACACAGATCGAGGATTAGATAGTGAGTCCTAACAGTGCCTTTGGATGAGCACCGGAAGGAGTGAAAATACAAGAATGTGTCAGATGGATTGCTGTAAGGTGTGTGCTGACATGAAGCAGTATAATGTGGAGCAGTAGTCTGTAAAAACGGAGAAAGATTTAAAAAACCTGTGCGCCTCAAAGCTCAGTCCGACAAATTTCTATCTTATTAGGGCATTTAATAATTGACTGCTTGCCTCTGTGGTAGGGCCACTATCAAAGATAAACACACCAGTCTAAAGAGAGAGGTGCAGGAACAGGTGTGCAAATTTGGGTTTTAAGAATTGTGTTTGACAGTGTGTTGAGTTGATGGGAACAACTGTGTTCTGTTGGCTGAAAGGTTTGTTTGCAGGGACACCTTCCACTATCCCAGGGTGCTCCAAGCTCTGTGCAACCTGGCCTGGAACACTTCCAGGGATCCAGGGGCAGCCACAGCTTCTCTGGGCAGCCTGTGCCAAGGCCTCACCACCTCCTGAGTAAAGAAGTTCTTCCTGATCTAAATCTCTCCTCTTGCAGTTTAAAGCCATTCCCCCTCGTCCTGTCACTATCTGCCTGTGGAAAAAGTCACTCTCCTTCTTTTATATAAGCCCCTTTTAAGAAGCATGTAAGAAAATCCAGGTGATATGCAGAAATGGTCACTCTCCATGTGTGACTGAAAAGTCAAGTGGAGAAGAGAAGTTTGGATTTATTAAGAACTGCAGAAAACTTTTGAGGTGAGGCAGCTAGTGATGGCAAGTGTGGAAAAAACTCAAAACCACCTGTGAGGGAGACTAAATAAAAGCTGTGGGAGAACATTAAGTAGACATAAAGCCTAACAGCAAATCTCTTTTTTAATGCTTCTTTTCTTTAAAAGTGTGAAAAAAAGAAGTATTTCTAGTTTTATGTTAATGCTGAGAAGGGCTCTTCTTGTGCTGCCTCTGCCTCCTTCATTCCTGCAAACAGCAAAGCAGAGAGAGGGTTTCGTAAATCTCATTAATGGGATGTCCTGAAGGATTTGGTTCACATGCTGGGCTTAATTATTGCCTGCCCTGCTCAGCTGTGTTCCAGGGAAAGCAGAGCTGCCTGGGTGCTGTTCCTCCCTTCTGACGAGGTGCAGGCACAGGTAGCACTGGCAGCATCAGCGTCAGGAAGTGAGCTTTGCATCACAGCTGTTCACACCAGCATCGCATCTGGAGGCACTGGAGCAGCAACGTGAGGGGCTGCCTCTTACAGGGTCACCCCAGCCCCCAGTTTTGTAGGAACCCAGCAGTCCTTCCAAGCACACAGGGTGTTCCTGGGATCACTGCTTGTCATTCCTAGGAAGTCACGGTCACACATGGGTGTCCTTCACAAAGGTTCTGTCAAATCCTGTATCAGCAGCTGCTCCATTGGAACATTTAATAAGATCTTTTCCTCAATACTTTCTCTGTGGCACAAACTGATAGTAGTATGCCTGAGTGCAAGTGATGCTGGTTTTCTTATTAGGATTATTTTCTATCCTGATTCAATCAAGATATTTTTTTTAAGTGCTTTTATATTCAGTTTGCATATCTTGATTAGACTGTGATAATTTCCATGGCTGGAATCTCCAAAGTGTGCTGTCAAGAAATTATAAATGGTAATGAATTCACTTAATCAGGACTTCCAGGAGTACAATCAACATGAAATCTAGTCAATTAGAAATAAATCTGTTTAAAGTATTTCTGGTTCTCCAACAGCCTCATTTGAGGCCTTACATTACCTGGGACTGAATTAGACACCTACACAGACAGGTAGAAAATACACTTCGTCAAGAAATCACTGTAAGGGGTATAAATTAATCCAGAAATTTTGGTGAGGCTGGAACTTGCCTGAGTCTCCGTTATAAACTAAGTTGCACAGCCACCAGATGGAGAAAAGTTACGGTACCAGCTGTGACTTGGCACTCTGCAGGCCACATCTCGCACGTTATATCCAGGTTTGGACCCACCACCATGGTACAGGAAAGATATGGACAAATTGGACCAGGTTCTGTGGAGGGCCACCAAGAAAAAGGAGGCTGAAGTATTGCCCTGCCAGGAGGGGATGAGGTGATCTTGGAAAAGAGCTGGCATCAGGGAGATTTTCCAGGATTAAAGCATGGGCAACCCAAGCAGATCTCATTGCTGGACCTGCTCTGAGCAGGAGGTTGAAACAAAGACTGCCAGAGACCCCTGTGACCCAAAGGACTTGGTGATTCTCTGAGTCTAAGGCACAGCAAAGAGTCCAGGTCTTTGTGTTCAGGGAGGCTGATTTTATCTCGATTCTGCATTGAGAGAGGGATACTTCAGAAAAACCGCCTCGTTGATATCCTGAACTGTCTCTAACGTAGAAGTATTGTGAGCAGATAACCCAGGGTGATTTAGCATGCTATTTATTTTTACTATTCAATTCCAAACTAAACCTGGCATTTAAATAGCAAAAGCTGGAAGAGTTTATGAATCTGTATTTTCACACAACATTCTTTCTATTTTTTGTTTCTCTTCTTTTGCCTAATGGTCACAAAAATGGATCTCATTCTGTTTTCTTCTTGCCTAAGAAGTGGTATTTTATTTCTCGAGCTGTTTACTGAAGGTAATAATTAAACTTTGGTAGTCAGTGAGGAAAGTGGCTCTTTTAATCAGTTTAATTGGGTTGATTGCCTAATTTTTGGATGGCTATAATTTGGTAAAAATGCGTTTCTTGTCTGTATAATGAATTGAATCAAAAATCTCAAAGGTCAAGAAAATAATTTATTTCTCAGTTATTCTACAGAGTCACTGTGCTGCCTGGGTCAGTTTGGCAGACCACTTAACCTTTCTAAGCCTGCAAGTACTTCCTCCAGTCTGCCATCACCATCATCCCCCTACAAAACCCTAAAGAATGTCCTTGGTTGTGCCTTGAGCACAGGCTGGAGTACAAATTAAAGCCCAAGGTATGCTTACCTTGGGTTGGAAAATAGCTGGGGAAGATGCAGGTAAGGCCAGCAGTGTGCCTTTTTCAAAATTAGCTCTAAAAAAAAAAAAAGTCAGGGAAGTTTTTCTGCAATTAAGAGAAGCCTGGAGACCATCTGTCCCTGGGAAGCGGGAATACTCGCTGCAGAGAGACACAGATGGGCAGAGGGATAGTGAGGACAGGGCACGTGGCTGTGCTTGCACTGGAGTTTGGCTAAAGCGAGGGCTGCTCACCTGCCCCGCTTCTCCTCCAGCCTCTCTGGGTCACCATTTGTTTGTTGCTTCCCCCTGGACTGAGGAAAGAAATGAAGCTTGGTGTGAAGGCCAGGGGAAACCTCCCCCTGCGGGGCACTTTGGCTGGGGACTGGCCCAGAATTGCAGAGCTGGAGAGTCTGAGCTCTGTGCCCCTAAATCCCACCTGCAGTCACCTGGCATCCTCTGCACACCTCAAGGGGTGTTTCCTGCTGAGTTGCAATAGAAATTAATTTGCTGAAACTAAACAAGGAAAAAAAAACCAGCATACACAAGGAGAAAGGGTAATTGATTTTATTTGTTCTACCAGCTCTCGGCCAAAGATAACTCATCTTTTGTAAGAAAAACAGAGCATCTATTTGAAGCTTTGCTTTTTTTTAACTGGCACGTTACTCCATTGATTAAACGAAAGCAAACGATGAGACTATTTCTGTCAACACAGCAAATAAAGTGACATTGTAGCCCCCACCAGGATCACATCTGAGGAAAATTCAGGTTAAACTTCACAGCAAACTCTAAATGCTAACCTGTATGTAAGGAGGAGAAGGAATCTGCTTTTTCTCCTCTCAGGACTTGATCTAATCTACATAACAAGACACCAGCAGTGCTTCTCTGTTAACATTTAATTCTGTTTGCATTTGAGTTATCAGGAAAAAAATGGTTTATGGGTAAAGAGGTTGATAAGCATCGAATGCAAATTAACAAGCAACAAAGCTGCTTTGTCCATCAGGGATGTGAAACTGAGGTAAATATGTTCAAGAAGCTTTGAGTTTTTTCAGACTCCTGTTGTAAATCTTTTAAAATTCTCTTATGTCCTTTCCCTTCCAACATACCATAATCTTTTTGATATTTACATAGCTAAGTGCAAGCAGAGGCTGAAAGCAGAAAAACTGGAAGATAAAATGGCTTGCCCTCCATGCTTCGCTTAGTAAGGAAATTTGGTGGGCAGCCCAAAATGACAATTTTATCCATCTTTTTGGTGGTGTAATACTTCAGCATTACTTCAAGAACGTATTGTAACTACTCCCATTGTAGCATTCTTGGTTTGGATAAGTGAAGGGGAATTTTTTCTATCAGTCAGTGCATCTGCAGCATATTCTGTCATAGAAAACATCCAGGATGGGGCACCCACAGCTGCTCTGGGCAACCAGTGCCTCCCCACCTTCACAGTAAAGAGTTTCTTAGTGATATTTAATGTAAAAGCTGTCATGTTACGAAGAAATGCCTTTCTGGATCCAGAACTGGATTAAACTGGATAAACCTTTCATGTTGGCTTTTCATACCTTGGCTGTTGTTTTGCTCAGGAATACAATGTTGAGTCCAAGAAGACATCTCAGATTTGGGATGCAAGTCAGCTTGCATCTGGGAGAGTGTGCTTGGTGCATTTCTTAAAAAGTTTTGGTGTTTTCCACCCTATTTGAATTAGTTATTTAGCTGCTACTTACTTAGCTTTTTTGTTTGTTTGTTTGTGTATCATCTGTTTAAAGTGGTTTAGAGTTCTGGATCAATACATCCTAAACAGATGAATTTTCAAACTGAATGTTGTTTTTACAACTAAGTAAGGATCTTATTTAATGCTTTCAAAGCGCTGATTATTTTGCTGTAAGCAAACTGTAGTTTCCATTGCAAGGAGTGTTTAAAGAATGCCTGGGGAGTACCCTTGTCTATCTGTTGGAAAGCAGAGGTTTGAATAAATGTGAAAACTAGAGGCCATGCTGAAAGCAGCTGTAGAAATGAACAGAGCCTGGGAGGTACCTGCTGTGGGGCTCACGGGGCTGGATGTAATTCCTTGTCTGGAAGAAGGACCTTTAAATAAAGGTCAGCCAGAATTGCACGGGAAACCTTGTGGGGGTTTAAAAGAAGCCACTTAAGAACTTATATTGCCACTGGGAGTTGGCCTTTACTGTAAACTTCCCAGTGCTGGTTAACATTTATAAATACTTGCTATGTTTCCCCTATTAATATGTTTGAATCATTTTTTTTAAACGTTTTTGACCATTCTAACCAATTTTATGGCTCCACCCTGTGCTGAATCTTTACACCTGGTTCCTCTTCCCACCAGCAGGTTCCGTTTTCTCACGCTGAAATCTCACTTCAAATGTTTTTCACGTTGAAATTCTCCTTCAGACATTCAAAAGCTTTTTCTACATCTGCTTCTCTGCCTGTCTTCTAGCCTTCCTCATTCAGCACAATGAGTTGCTTGTCTCCTGTGTTCTTTGTAACTATCCTTCCCCAAAATGTCTCTTTACATCTGCCTGGCTGAACTTCAGCCTTTCCATGGAGATACCATGACCGGCTGAATGGTTTACAGGGAAAATAAATGCTAAGTAGAAGAGACAGAGAACAAAGGAGAAATTTAGCATCCAAAGCTGCTTGGTAACGAAAGAAACTTAAAAAAACTACCCTTTTTATTTGCAGAAATTTGCTTGTGTTGATTTTGTGTGTGCAGCAGTGATGATGGTGAAGTACCTATGTTTAAAAATACTAAAATGAAAAAAATTACCATCTTACAGACCCACTTTGATCACATGATGTTGGCATTTAAGACTTTAAATACCAAAAGTTAATGGGGCTTAGCCTCTGCTTGGCAAGCCTGTGCAAATATACATGAACAAGAGAACTTAGAAATAAATGGCAGGTTTAACAATTTCTTCACACAATTTTCATATTTTTTCCTTAAAAAAAAGAAGAAAGGTGGGGTGAAATCTCACTCTTGAGCCCTTTTGCAAAACAATTTGACACCTGTGTGATCACCCAGCAAAGAAATCAAGGACTGCATAAATCTGCTCTTTAACAGGACAGTAAAAACAATCTCCCGGTGGTGCTGGTGAGAACAAATGGATATGATCATTGACTTTGAATATTGATTTCCAATCAGTAGTTCAGTTTGGAAGCATGAGATGCCACACTGAGAATCAACAGCTTCAGAGAAAAGTACAGGAGGAATTTTTGCTTGTCATTCTGGTACTGTAGTACTTGTGTCAGCACTCATCTGCTAAAATATTTATCCGGGTGTTTCAGTTATTTAACAGAAAGATCAAAAATACATCACCAGAAAGTGAATTTAAACTAGGGACTGCTGAATGGGGAATAAAGCTGTAATCAGGGGGGTTGTTGTCCCTGTCTGGTGGAGCTGGGAGAACAGGGGGAGCTCCAAGTGTCTCTTCTCCCCCGAGGTTTTGCTGGGGGTTGTTTAGCACTCCTTGTGCACGTTCTGGCTTTCTTCTTGAAGATATTTTCTTCTAGGTTTTGCATTTGCCTGGCTGAGTTTCGTGTCCGTGGGTTTCATCCCTGCCCCGGTTGGAGTAGTGGATTTGAGTGCTGATAACATTTCCATCGGGGTTAATCAGATGGCCCTGTTTATGGAGATTTCTTTCCTGTCACTCAGGCAGTGGTGTCTGAGATCCACTTCGTGCTGGCGAACATTAATGCTGCCTTTGGATGAAGTGGTTCTGCCCTTTTCGAGCCCAGGCAGTTCACTTCTGGCCCTGTGCCACCTTTCTCCTGCTGCTTCTGCAAACATTTGCATAGTGATCCAGTTCAGAGACATGATGGATGTTGAAACTAACCTCCCAACCAAAAAAAAAAGCTGGAGTTTGACCTGGATCAGTGCTTTGTTCTGCTTCACTGTTTGTGTTAAAGCAGTCTGGGGGCAAGACTGGAGTGCTCTGGGGCGAGAGGGAGGGTGGGCTTGCTTTTTGGGAGGCAGTGCTGGTTAGTGCCAGCTTTAAAGTTGGAGTGCAGAGGGAGCTTGAACCCATCAAATTGCCCTCTGGAGTTGGTCTTCAATTCAGATTTTCCTCTGCATGACCTTTTCTGCCCAGCCAGGGGGAGGTGTGAAATGCATGGCGTGCTGGGACTGAAACCCCCACCTTCAGCTCTACCTGAAATGCATTTTTGTTTTAATATTATTAGAATTAGAAAAGAAAATGCTTGATTTTTCTCCAGCATTTTAATTTAGTAACTCGTCAAGCTGGTTCTTGAGCTGATACGTATAATCCTGAATAAAGCCACGGAATCCAAGCGTTGGGAGCTCTGGCAGGTTTTACACAGAAATCCCTTTCCTGAATAGTTTTCCTTCAGAGTTAATTACTAAATACCCCTTTCTAGCAGTGACTGTTCCTCTCCCAGCAAACTTTTCTCACAGTCTGGTTCATGGCATTACTCAGCCCATGACAATGCCCACTCTGTATCCCAGATATTCCCACAGGTAGATTTTTAACTGGCCTGACAACAGCAGTCTGGAGGGCTTCTCCCTGCAGGCAACAGGGCTGCTATTGTGCAAATGAGTGTTTATATAAAAACAGATTGTTCTTATCTTGACTAGGAGCCAGTGACCCCTGAATTTGAAACCTTGCTCTGAGACCTGGCCCTGGTGGCCTTGGACAAGGCGTTTGGTGCTTGTGCCTCAGCTGTGTTTTAGGGAGAAACAAGACCAGGAGGGTTTGCTGCTTTGCAGGGTCAACAAAAATCACACAGAGCCATAATTAAGCTGAAGATTTTAAAACACGATTTTTATAGTGGGTTTATCCGATAAGACATGTGTGTTCAATGAAGATCCCCTGTCCAGTGTGTGTCCCTATCAATGATGTTTTAAACCCTTTCATGTCAAGTTTACAATATCTAAGATACAAATAAATGTAAACATATATATTTAATAAATTCATTTTGTATGATGTTCAACAACCTTAAGGCTCCAAAAAATGGATGAATCTGTTGCTGCTCTTGTTTTTTTCCCCTGCTGTGTCTGTTTGCACTCACTGGAGCACACCTTTCACCGAGAGTGAGCTCTGGGAGTTGAATTTTCTCCCTTTTGATAACCTGTGCATTGTTTAATTCCAGCCTTTTACTGTGTTCTTTCAGTATTTTTTTATTACTTTTTAGAGAAAAAGGCAGTTTGATGGTCATGGTTTGGACTGTTTCAAACTCTCCTTAATGGTGTGGTGGCAGCAAATGGCAGAATAAGAAATTGCAGCAGATTTTGTGAAAGCTGCGGGCTGGACAGAGAGAAAACAAATCTAAAAATAGCATCTGTAAAGGGAAGGCAGCAGCCTGAGCTCAGCTTCTTTCATATGGCCTGTTGGTCTGAGAAACATCACCTGGCAATGGCCCCAGAGGCTGGGTACACATCCCGCTGCTCCCGCCGAGATAAAGGGCAGCATGCTGGGGGACAAGTCCAGTAATACAGGGAGCATGCAGCCATCCTTTCACTCCCTCATCTTCCTGCTTTTTTGTGGCCTTCCTGTGGCAAAAGGAGTGTTTAACCAGCTGCAGCCCAAGCTTGCTTTGCTTAGGGGATGGTAGAGGCCAGGGCAGGGCAGTGCCTGGAGCTGGGACACACTCAGTGTCCAGCTGTTGAGAAATGTGGACAGAGGACATGAGGTGGAGCAAACCCCGCTGAGGTGACACTTTTCATTGTGTGTTTATTGCCAAGACGATTTGACATCTGTTTTTATTCATTTACAGAGAATCTTGTCAGCACCCAGCACTTCTCTTCACCAAAAGCAGCCACAAACAAAACGCAATCAGTTTAACTGTAGGAATCTTATAATGTTGGTTTTTTGGTTTTTTTAATAAGAAAAGGGAAAAAGTCATCCCAGACAACCACGTCAGATAAACCTAATCTATATTTCAGCTATACTGAACCAATGAATTGCCAGCTAGGAATTAGGAACCTGGGATGCAATATTTTCATGGGTTGTACAAGTATTAATTAGTAAGCCAGGCAACCTGCCTTACGTTCCTGACGTAATAGGTTTGGCTGTGGAAAAATCTTTGAAATATCCTTGGGACAAAAGTGAAACAGTTCCTCAAAGATAACACCTTCGCTGTGGGAGCTGTGATAGCCAGTGTCTGTGGTTAACAAATGGTGGAATCTTCCATCTCCACACAACTTGAGCCAAACAAATTGCCAGTTTCTCCAGTACTAGAATAGCCTTGTTTAAAAAATGGTGTTTAAATGATCTGCCTCTTGCCTGTGCTGCTGGGGCCCATATCCCATTCTTCTTGCCATTGTGGATGCAGACTGTCATTATCCTTCCCATGCTTACTTGTGCATTATTTTAATTTTAATATGTATTGCAGAAGATTAGCTGCCTTGTGCTTTGTTGACGAGTCTCCAAGGAGTTCTTTGTCCCACTATTCATTAAACTTGAAGGCTTGATTCCTGGGAGCTGCTTCTTCAGCTAGAGATTTCCCTTTCTTTTTCTAGAATGAAATATTCCTGGGTAGTTTTTGCATGAAAATCCACTTGCCAAAACCTGGGGAAGTTTTTTGCTCCTAACTCAAGTCTTGATTTGGCTGCTGTATAACTGCAGTTTACTGCTCTCTGTCGAATCCACTGCCCTGGAATGTGTTGCACTCTCACATGGCTTTAGGGACAGACGAACCACGTGATGGTCTTTATGTCTTTCTGCTCACACTCACTGGCCTGTACCTCTTCTGCCCTTAAATTCTGTGTATTTCCCTGCTGTATTTTGGGGTCACGTGTTTGAGCAGTGGCAGATAAATAGAGAAGCCATAGAAATGTTTATGCTTTTTATTGACTTAAGGTGCTTTGGAGAGCAGCATTAATCTACAGTTCAGTGAAGCAGCAAAAAAATGAAATACTCCCTGCAGAGTTTTCCTTTGTAAATACAGCCTTGCATTAAGCTGCTGTGAACTGGCTTGCTTTCAGATTTCTGAATGCGCTGGTTTTGTCTTCATTAGTAATTAGAGCTGAGGGTAATAACACTGGAGTTATCCTTCATCAGAAACAACAATAAGGCTTGATGATGTGGGGATGGGATGGGATGTGCTGTGGGGGTGCTTGTCCTTGATCTCCAGCCTCAGGCCTGACTCACCACTGCCTGGCCAAATTATGGGCACCTTCAAATGGGAAATGACAGTGGCAGCCTTTGCTCCCTGCTCTGGAGTCACTGCTGGGACAATGACCGGGCAGCGAAGAGGGAATGACTTCAACTAAACTGGCTTAAACTAAAGTGTTAGACACAGTGGTAAAAAAGTTCTTTCACTCCTTGCTGTTGTGTGACTTTATTTACTCGGGCTGCTCTGGCTAAGAGACCGGTACAGAAAACGTATGGTTGGATACCTCAGTACAGTCACCTGGTTTGTGAGTGACCTTGGTCAAGGCACTTCACCCTTCTGTGCTTCACTTTTGCTGTAATGACTCTTTTTAAATGTGAGCTGACAGTGGAATTGCTTGTTTGGGTTTTTATTTATTTCTTTTATTTTATTTTTCTTTTAACAGATTATTTTTCATTAAAAAGCAGAGAAGTTGTCTTGGAAGATTACTCATAGAAAAAAAACCAAAAATAATAATACATTTTTCTGTCCTCTAAATCTGAAAAATTATATGATGCCCAAGCACTGGAGAGTTTATTGTTGGTCTCTTCAGTTTTTTCCACTATAAATTTTTACCTCTGTTTTTCCATAGAATAATAATTTTCATATCCTGGAGCAGTTCTGAGTTTGTGGGACAAAAAAATTCTTTTGCTCTTGTAGGTGAAAAAGCCCAGAAGGAAAATGTTCCTCTGTTCTTAGTGTGAGACCCCTGATTACAAATGTCTTTAGTGTGGAATAAACACGACTTTCATTTTAGCCTAATCTATGTCACAGATGAAAACTGCTTCTAAACGGAGTATGTATAATGGACAGATTTGGGTGGTGTTACTTTAGAAGGATGTTGTGGGAGCCACAAACCACAGAGCAGCATCTGCGTGTGTCTGGCTCCCTGATTTCATTTTTTGGTTTCATTTCACTCTTTGGGAATACTAACTTTTATGAAAGCCTCACCTGTGCAGATTCTTGATGTACAGGATGGTGTTAGTTCAGCACTTATATTAAATCCCTGAAATGTCTTTTCACTGGGAGGAGGAGGCTTAAAGCCAGACCTAGCTCTGTGTACAGCGTACAACAGTGCTGGTTAGTACAGGACTGGGTGATTATGCTGTTTTTTCTGGATCCTTTGGGAGGTTGGGTGTACCTGGGAAGGAAGGTCATTTTCTTTTTTATTACTCTTCTTTCCTTCTCCTGCCCTTCCTCTTCTGTAGTAAATTGGTAGCCAGATTTATTTCCTTTACACTCTGCCTACCCACATAATTGACAGGAAGAAATAAAAGGAGGATAAACCATAAAACTTCCTTGTTAAATGCATGTTATTTCCAAAACCTGTAGCTGATCCATTTTGAAGACTTGAACTGTAACTTATTTTCTTCTTTTTCTCCTTTGTATTGGCAGGATAAAAAACTTGAACATGCCTCGTAGCCCTACATCAAGTGAAGATGAAATGGCACAAAGTTTCTCTGACTATTCTGTTGAGTCTGAATCAGACAGCTCCAAAGAAGAAACTATTTATGACACAATTAGAGCAACTGCAGAAAAGCCGAGCAGCAGAATGGAAGACAGTCAGAGCAACACTTTAGTGATTCGAATTATCATACCTGACCTGCAGCAAACGGTAAGGCAGAGTGCACTGCAATTAAAAAGTGAAGTTAATGATGAGCTTTGCTGGCTTCAATCTGCAGTAGATCTGTTCCCTTTTCTTACTTTCTTTTTTGTCATATTGCAGACAAAATTAATGTTTTCTTTTAATGTCTGTGCTGTGTACCCCAGTGGTTTATCTGACTGGTTGCCTGAACTAAAGGCACCATCTCTTCCAAGAGAGTGGATTTAGTGGGTTAACTTGATAAAAGCCATGTTCATAAAGCAAAATATCTGTCTGATCTGCATTCAGAGATTTTGGGTAGAAGAAAGGGACTTAGGAATCTATAACCTCATCAGAAGATGAAGATTGAATTAAAAAATCACATGTTAACTCTATGAAAGCCTCATATATATGTATTTATACATATATATATATATATACATGGATTCTGTAGTTCCTCTTCTCATGAGATTGTGGTTGACACTAGACTGGGGTCCTGCAAGAGGTCATCAAATTCTCTCTCTTTACCATATTTGTTCTCTCTCTCTGGCACCCTGCCACACAAAAGACACCCCTTTTGGAGAGCCTGGGGCTTTTAGAGTGTAAAGATGAGGAGAGAGAAGCACAAACAAACCTTTCCTTCCTCCTTTGCTGCCTTGCCTTTACTACAGGGTGCTATTTCTCAAACTTCCAACCAGGGAAGCCAACACCAGTGCTGTGATAGGAATAACAGTGTCATCCTGGAAAAGGTCTTGGGAGATACTGATGCTATCTAGAACCTCAACTTGTCCGAGTTTGTTATTAGTTATCTAAATTACCCTAGGCCTCCTTGAATGCTGCTTTTGGGATTTTCAGTAGTGGCACCAGCCTTTTTAAATTCCTAGGATGATTGTAAAAACACATCCATTTTATGGATGTGTGCTGCATACATCACTCTGTGCTGACATGTGAGATCTACATCATCCCCTGCTGCCATCGAAGATCTGTCTCAGAGGAAACTCTTCCTTTCTTCTTAATTAAGTGCATTTTTAGAATGATAGAGATGGGCTGGCTGCAGCCTGACAGGGAAGAGCTGTTTTGACAGTGTGCCCTCAGGTGTGGTTCTGGAGCTCTTTTTGATGATCTTACCAGCTTGCTCTATCTGTGACCCTGTCAATGAACAGATCCATGGAAGTGGAATGGAAATACCAGCTTTTCTTGCTATGTTTGCTCTGCTGTTAAAACCACAGGGATATTAGCTTCCTGAAGCCCTCTTGTTTCGTTACTCTGGTTTTTAAGCCAATAATAAGTTATTTATTGACACTATCGAGACCATTTTTAAAATTAATTTTGCCATTTGTTCATTTTTATTGCTTTACTTTTTGTGTTTCTTTTTCCTTTTCAATCAGCTCTTCCTGAGAAGTAACTGAATTGTTTTAAGCAGTTCTATAGCAGCTGATGTATTTCTTATTTATTAATTTATCAGCCCACAAGCTCTTTGTGCAGGAAAATGAAACGTGGATTCAGGTTAGCAAACAGGAGTACTGGTGATTAAATGTAGTGGAGCAAACTGTGGAGAAGATCAGAGTTTGAGCTGTTGTACAGCTACAAGCCAGCGCAAACATAGGCCCCATTTCCTGTATAATTATAATTAATTTAACATACGAGGTGTTTAAAATTAGTCTGTTTAATCAAAGAAGCATGAAATAACATAATTTAGTTTTCTGCTTTTTTTTGTTTTTAGGAAGTATGATCAAGACTGTACTTGTTCTAAGGAAGACAAGTTTAGGGTTTTAGATCAAATTCAGCCCACTGGGAAGGTTTAAAGGCTTAGCCAAACTACCAAAAAGTAAAGCTTGCTCATCTGCAGTGGCTGTGGTACAAATTGCCTTTAGTTCACTGCAGGTATGAGACAAGCACCAAGCACCACGAGTAGGATGTGCTGCCATGGAAAGCTCTATAAATTACCACCCATTGTAGGAAGTCTGTCTTGTTGCCCTTTTATTCTCACTTGAAACTTAGAAAACAATGTGAACCTTGACAGGTTCATACAGAGCCTTTAAGAACAATTGCTCTTCACTTCTTACATCAATTCCTTTTTTGTCTCCTTCTCAGTTCAGGTGATAACCCAATTTATTGAAACACTACTTGGTAGAAATGGTAATTTCTTATTGCCTTTGTGCATGACCTGTATTCAGTAAGTGTCATCCTTCCCACAGGAGGGTGGAGAATATTTAAATGAGTGACTGAAAGGTTTCCTGAGCTCAGTAAAATTCCTGAGGGAATGGAGAGCATAGAAAGCCCTCCACAGTCACAAGGAGAGTGGGTAAAAAAGGTGTATAATCTGGCATGTATTATTTGGTCTGAATCCAGGCCCAGTCATCTTGGATCAGTTTCCTTTTCCAGCCCATGTAGGAACAAATCCCAGGTGATGCTGCCTATAAGTGAGATCAGTCTGGTTCTTCAGGAGCTGTTGTCAAGAAAATCTCCTTTTGCTTGATATTCTGACAGCGATGGTGTTCTGTGCTTAAAATTGCTCTTTTCCGCAGACACTGAGAACAGTTCTGTCAGCCAGGTGTTTTAAGGAATGTTTTCATCATTTTATTATCAACACATGGCGGTTGTTCCACTCTTTTGTTTTACCCTGTACTTACATGTTCTCTCTGGGTTATGTTTAAAGTCAAAATGCTCAGATTCATACGTTTTATTGAATTCTGAGGCTGAGATGGGTTTGGGTCTGCTGAAGACTTCTCTGAGATGCTTCCTGCCCATCTGTTTTGCTGCTCCACTGCGGTAATGACCATTTATCGATTCCTCCCTCCTCTGGTTTTTGGGGTTTTTTAAATTATATTGGACTTTCCATGCCAAATGTTGTTTGGTAAGTGGCAGTTTGGTCTAGCAACAGCTGAAGTTGTAGCTACTTTTTGATGTCCTGTTTCTGCATTGCTTTTTATACTTTTGTATGCTTTCTTTACTTTTAAAATTATTTGTTGGTTTTTAGGATTAAGAATCTTTTCCTTCAGTGCTTTTCCTTCTCAGATAAAACACTTCATTTACTTTGTGCAGTTCTTACCTTACAAAAGTAGAAGCCCAGTTGTCACAACTGCAGCTTCAGTCCCATTTTTCCTTAGGGTGCCTCCATTTTCACTTGTTTCCAGTCTCTGCTGCCTCATAGATACTCCAGGTTTTCTTTTGCAACTTTTCACAAATATTCTTCTGTATCCCATTTTGTGCCCGATTGTTCCTTGCTGCTTTCTGCTTGTAGTTGCTCTCCCTTGTTCTGTCTTCAGGTTGATGAGAGAAGCATTGTGCTGCTGGTATCTGTTCACATGCCCTTGATCTGGGCAGGTGAGATGATGACAGCCTGGCCAGACTGGTTTTTCTGACCTGTCCCCTCATGAATTCTGTGTTTCCTGAGTGCATTCAGATGAGGAGAGCAGTGTTTCAGCAGAGAATCAAGCTGAACACTGAGCACAAACCACAGTGAGGCACTTGCTCCCTTTTCTTTCCGCAATGCCGAACTCTCACTTGTGTTTCCCACTTTCTGGCTGCCACATCTTTAGTATCAATATCTCCTACTGAAAAGAATACCTCAAATTTTGATGTCCTGGCAATCATATTTTGGAGGCAGTTTTACAAACAGTGTTTGTCATGTCCCTCAGTCACAGCACGGTTCTGTGTGATTGACAGCTGAGCAGAAAGATGTTTTAGCTGATGGATTTTAAGCAGATAAATGGTATCCCTCAGAAATTCTGTATCATGAGCATTATTCACACTGAATTAGTATCTTCTTGTCAGCTGGGGGAGTTGTATTTTCCCCTGGCTTCCCATCCTGCCCTTCACTCCCTTCATTCCCATCACTGCCCACACTTGCTCTCAGCAGCGTGCAGGAAAGCAAGATTGTAACTGACCATGTCTCCTGCGATCCAGGGAGCTTTCACATCCCAAACACAGGCCTTGCATCTCAGCAGCCAGTGCTGACGTGCTGTCTTGCTGCTACACTTGCATTTTGAGGGGCCTGCTGTGGTTTTGACAGTGACTTTGAGCCACTCAGAGCTGTTCTTTGAAAGAACTGTTGTGGTTTTTTACAGTGAGTGTATCTGTCAGTCGAAACATCTTTGTTTCATGTGTTTCTGTAGTTCTTTGTCACTAAACTATCCCTGTTTTTTAGCTTTTTTTCTTGTCGTTGAAGCTTAGAAAAAGTTGTCCATTTGTTTTTGACTCTGCTGCTGCCTCCTTTCCTTGTGGTCACCACGCCATGTGTGCCTGATGAATTGTTCCTTATTTCATAACTGGAGCAGCCTATGTGTAGGTCCTGCTGCGATTCAGCTGATGTTTCCTCAGGGTACAGACTGTGGCAGTAAGTAATGACTTGTCTGCAGGATAGAGGGGGTGCCTGTGGTGCTCCCTGCCTGGAGGGCTGCCAGGAGTACACAGAAGCAGCACAGTGGAGTTCTTCCAGGGACAGGCTGATGGAGAATGCACCTTATGCAGCATCTGAGTGCTCCTTTTTATCCTCTTGGTCAGCACCTGCCTCTGAGAGAGTGGTAACAGCTCCACTTCTATCCTGCCTGGCTTCATGGAAAGCATAAATAATCACTTTTCTCATTAGTTTCACTTTTCTCAGTCTGAAACATTTTGGTGGCAAAAAATTATCCAGTTATCGATTTACTTTTTACATATCTGATCTTATTTCATTCTAAATTGCTAATGGGGTCAGCATTTTTTACAATAAGGCCATTTTTGTTTTTTCTGAATCACTAGAAGAGCTGGGGCTCTCACTAAATTAGTTTGTGAAATATTTGCATGCCATCAAGCACAGAGAGAACACAGGAATAGACTGAACAAAATCGAGCATGTTGGACTCTCCAGGTGCATTAAAAACCAGCAGACTTAATTAAACTGGGATCAGAAGTAACTGCTTTGTGTTTTTAAAATCAAAACAGTGTCATACAAGTCCAAATGAGTTTGTCTCAGGTAAGAAAGACTTTCCTGAGGGGAAAAAAAATACATGTAATTTCAAAATTGTCTTCCCATTTAACACTTGTAATCTTTCAGGATGTGTGGATAATGGTAGAAGTTAAGCTCATTACACACCTTGTAACTGACAGTTTTGCTGAAAAGTGATGATGTTTGAGTCTGAATCCTGTACTGAAGTTTGAATCCATGTAGAGTCATGGGGCGAGTGAGGTTCGGAAGGAACGCAGGGATTTCAAACAGGTTGCCCTTGCTGCTAAGTCAGTACTGTAACTACTGGGGTGTTTGGGAAGGAAAATACTCCTTATAATCTACTTTGTGTCCCTTCAACATATAAACTTTTCACAAAACAACCCCCCAAACTTTTCACAAAACATCTTGAAATAGGAAATAAGTAAGGGAAAAGAAAGCTGCTTCCTAGCCAGCCTTACTTGTGACAAAGCCTAACATCTCATTTTATACTGAAGACTGTAAAGGATTAAAGCAGAAGCAGCATCGTGTGTTCAGGATGCATGTCAGAGGCAGCAAATTGCTTTCTAGGCATTGCCATCTGCTGGTACTTTGCAACCAGTGACTGCAGTGTAAGCAAAATCCCTAAATTCCTCAAATCCCTGAATTCCAGCTTGGTAAGAAGTGGAAAGGTTTGTCAAGGTTTTCAAGTCATTTGCTTCACGTATCGTTCCTCGCATAAACTTACCCTAAGATAAAAGGTAGTTAAAAGGGAAGTAGAATTCTTGCCTGAATACCATTTTTTTGGTGAAATCCTTGTGGATCTAAGAATCAACTGAGTAGTTAAACACCTTGTAACATCCCTTTTACCTGGCTTTTGGAACAGGTTTTCCATGAAGGTGTTCTCTCTCTGAAGGAGGATGTGTGTGTTCCCTGATGTTGCTGGAAGGACTTGAAATGTCCTGTGTTTTCACAGTACTCGTGCATTGGATGTTGCCACTGCACATCTGAAATAGAATTCTTGTTGAGCGATGTTTCGTCATGGAATTTGTAGATTTACTGTGCATATTCCTAATTATTTGTGACATTTGTAAATTTTAGAATGTAAGATGCTGTTTAAATGTGGGTTTTTTTCACTGATCGGGTTTCTTAAAATAATTTCTCCTTGCAGAAATGCATTAGATTCAACCCTGAAGCTTCAGTGTGGGTTGCAAAGCAGCGGATTTTGTGCACTTTGAACCAGAGTTTGAAAGATGTGCTGAATTATGGACTGTTCCAGCCTGCAAGCAATGGGAGAGATGGGAAGTTTTTGGATGAGGAGCGACTTCTGAGGGAGTACCCACAGCCGGTGAATAAAGGAGTTCCTTCGCTCGAGGTATTTTTAGATCTAACATCTGAAGCATTTCTGTTCTGATACAAACTGTACAGAAAGCTGTATTTGAGGTTCCTGCATGCACCTGAATTGAATCTGGGAAATGGTTAGCAGCAAGTCTGAGCTTGAACCCTTGCCCACAGAAGTGCTGGCATTCCCTGCTCGTGGAGCTGGTCCATCCCCAAAAGGTTGCAAAGAGTCAGCCCTTCTGAGACAGCGGATTTTGGAGTTTTCCTCTGCTGAGGACACAGGACGTGTACCTAATTCTGGGATTTAATAAAGAAATGTAGGGTTCTAGGTGAAGCTGTTGGGTCTGTGATTAGGTTTGCAATAGCAGTGTAGCAGTTGCTGGATAACCAGCCTGTGCTTTCTCCTTCAGAAGAGATCCTTCTGTCTCAGTGAAGCCTTTTTTTAACCCCCATCTAGTTCCCTCTGTGCCGTCCTTCAGAGTGCACAGATTGCCTCTGTCTGTCTCCTGGGAAAGCAGTAAGGGAGGAGAGGGTGTGTACTGGGATTTCCTCTCTCTGTTGTTGCTCCTGCAGAGGCTCCGCAGCTGGGGATAAGCTGGGCAGGACTTTTATGGCACTGGACAAACTTGGAGCAGAGCCAGATCACACAATGTAGCAGCAAACTGGGGCATGAAACTGGCATTTAATTAATTTTGGTATTGCCTGTATGGTGGCAGATCAGCCATTAATAATGTGCAGTTAATAGACTTCACTGTAACACAAATCCAAGAGAAAAGAACCAGGGTCCTGACAAAGCTTCAGGTCTTCCCTTTTCTAGGAGATTTATTTCAGTTTCAGTCACTGATGTCCATATTACAGCTGTAAGCAAATTAAACAGCCACTTTACTTTGTTTCTGTCATTTTTCATGAGTGTTGACTGCAGCAGCAGAGGTGTTAAAAGTGATCTTGTGAAAAGTTGGCCTTACAGCCTCGTTCAGCGCAGTCCCTTGTCCAGCAGACAGGCTGCATTCCTGGAATTCTGCATAGGCCAATGAGATAATGGTGAATTATAGCTATGGAAACCCCCATGATTTTTGCTACAGATCTTCTCACTGCACCCAAGCTGCTCAGGATAAAATGGGAGTGAGTTTCAGCCAAAAAGAGAGGCAAGCCTTAGAACCTCATTCACAAAACCAATATCAGGAGAACTATTCCCGTGTGGAAGTTCCTCCTACTTTGACTGAGGGATTTTCAGGTATCCTTTTTTTTTGTTTTCATATTTCAGAAGTGCTAAGCTGCTATTTTGAAATACATATTTTTTTATTTAACATGCCTTGCCAGCTCTTTCTGCTTGAGACTATAAATGAAAGTGCACAGAAATCCTTGGGGAAAAGCTCTTTTCAGTGTAATTCTTGCTTATTTCTCTAGATTCTAGAGGCTGATCTCATTTCCCACACACCTCCACTGATCTCAGTGTATTTGTAGAAGATAAGAATTTTGCTTAAATGATGTAAAACTGTATGAAATACTGAGCCTGTTCCTAAAATTTTTAAAAACTTTGTCTAAATCTACATCACCGTGGACGATACTTCCTGGAAAGGTCAGAAAAATAATATCATGAGTTTTAAGTTTTAAAATGTCGTCTTCTTCTTCTCTTCCTCCCTCAGTTTCGCTACAAGAAAAGAGTGTACAAACAGTTCAACCTCGATGAAAAGCAGCTGGCCAAGCTTCACACCAAGGTATCCCAATTTCCTGCAGGAGTTAGCCATTACGTCCAGTGGGTGTGGACATCAGTTGACAGAATACTTCATTTTTAGTCAAAATGTTCTTTTTGAAATCAGAGGATGATTCATTTGTCGCTCTTTGTTTCAGGCCAATTTGAGAAAATTTATGGATCATGTCCACCATCTCTCTGTGGAAAAAATGACCAAGATGTTGGACCGAGGACTGGACCCAAACTATCATGACTTAGAAAGTGGAGGTCAGAACAGTAAAACTAAGCAGCATAAAGGAGTACCTTGAGTTAGTTAAACTTAAATTGATTGACAGGCTGAATGTCACACATTCCTTCATCACAACCCTGAGCTAACGGAATCTGTAGGGCTTTGCTGCCCAAAGGACATAATTGATAAGTTATGATTTTCTCTGAACAGTATTTTTAACATTATTTTCTAGATGAACTTTATTTTATAATTTCACTCACCTTTTTCCAAGTACGTCTTATTCTCTTCCTTAGAAACGCCCCTGACTTTGGCAGCTCAGCTTGACAATACAGTAGAAGTGATAAAAGCTCTGAAAAATGGAGGAGCACATTTAGACTTCAGAGCCAAAGATGGAATGACAGCTCTGCACAAAGCAGCCAGAGCCAAGAACCAAGTAGCCCTCAAGGTAAATGCTTTCAGGAGCAAATTACGTATTATCTTATCAAAATAAATGCACAAAGGACACTGTTTTCAGTTAATTACTGTATTGTTCTCCATGGATCCTTTCAGATATCCTTGTTCTAGTACTTTCTTGTGGCTTTCAAATCTTGGCATTTGCTTTCAATAAGGGGCCTTTTAATTTCTGATTTATCTTTTTCTGCTAGGAAGAAAAGTGGTGAAATTTAAGCTTATTCAATGATACACTGAGATCTGTCTGAGGAAATAGGAGTAGCATTATTGTCGCTTACCTCTTGGAAAGCAGCTTCCAGTGGCATGGATTGCACATTGTACCTTAACGCAGTCTCTTCTGTTTTCTTCCGTATTTTAACAGGTCTTAAATCACACTGATGGTCCAGATTAAGTCTTAGGTTTATGGCTTTTGCTTATTCCCTTTTGACAGATACTCAAAGTGCATGACATTTTTGATAAAGCACCTTGGAACTGAAGAGGTGAATGCATTGCAAAGGTGATACAGCATTTTCAGAGCTGACATTTCTGAACCTAGTGAGAGGATGGAAACTGGACATTGCCACTCCTTCTTTCTGTGCCATCCCCATAGATTCCTTTAGATCCTAATTCTTCCAAGGTCATTTCTTGATTAACTTAGTCTGTGTCATGGCCCACTCTTATCAGCTGATAAATAGGTGAGCAAAAAACGCTATGTCAAGTATAAACCTTATAAATACTTTTTCAGGTATTTTTTCAGGTAAAGACCCTTTTTAGGTGGGAGTCCCTCCCAAATCTATTTTTCACAGTCTGTGATTGCTTTCAGACCCTTTTAGAGCTGGGAGCATCTCCCAACTACAAGGACAGCTGCGGCCTGACCCCGCTGTACCACACGGCCGTGGTGGGAGGGGACCCTTTCTGCTGCGAGCTCTTACTCCATGAACATGCTACAGTCAGCTGCAAGGATGAAAATGGATGGCAAGAAATCCATCAGGTAGGACAGATTTGCTTTTTGTTTGGAGTTGGACTTGCATGAGGAAATGTGCCATGGTTGTTCCGGGGTTAAACGCTATTTTGAAGCCCCTGCACATTCAAGTATGAAGTTTCTTCCTTTTTCTATTTGCTTTTCCTACTTCTTTTTATTTAATCACTTTGCATCCTGCTGTGGTGATTTAGAAGTAGAAAACTGTTCCAGTGGTGTTCTGTAACTTTGAAATCCTCTGCTTACTGTGGATTTTGCTGGAGAAATTGCACTGGCTGTATTTATGTCGTGGACTCTTGGAAGTTTAGCACCCTGTTTGTGGCACTTCAGTAGGAAAATGTAGCTCATTCTTTTTGTTAGATGCCAGTGTCAGTGTTCTGGGTAATGCTTCTTGTGTGTTTGTCAGGGTGCTTTCCCCTTTGTCTCTGCTGAACTCTACTGGAAGATTTGGGTTCAGGATCCTGCTGCTGGGATCCATCAGCCTCTCACTGTCCTCCTCTCCAGAAACACCTGAATTTTAACCAGCAGTTGCGTAAAAATGCTTTATTGATTTCCCTTTGCATGGTGATAAACTCAGTAATACACAAAGTTTAACAATTCTAACAGTCCCAATGGCATTGCAGCTCCTTTGTCATTTCTCTGGATGGATGAGTTTGGATAGTTACAAAAATTGCAACTGCTGTAGTTCATTTATGAGATAAATAAAGATACAAGTAACCAACCTTACAGGCCTGCCTAGGTCATCTTGACTCACTTTATTTTCTGTGCACTAAATTCTTTAGTCCACAGATTTTTTTCTTCTTTTCTTGGAAAGAAATGGCACCCAGATTTGGGCAGGAATCGGAGCTTTTTCACTAAGTGTGTCCAGGTCGAGGCTGTTTGGATCCATCTCTAGAGTGGGGGAAAAGAAAGGAATTATTTATTACCATATTTTGTGAGGATGTGGAGGAAATGGATTGTCCAGATCAAAGTATTACCCCATCTAGACTCCCTGAAAATACAGAGAAAATTTAAAAAATTCTTTTTAAACTCCAGCCTCATACACGTAAGGTTATTATTTCTCATAAAGAAATAGAGCTTTCCAAAACCCTCTGTTGGTTGTAATCCTAAAGAAATCAATGTTTACATCTGGATTAGGAGCAATCTGTTTTGACTAATCAACAATTCAAGCATTCCTCAATGAATTAAGAAGGATGGGGATTTAATTTGTGCACTGAGCAGTCCAGTTCATTTTTCTCTTCCAAATTGTAAATCTAAGCCAGGTGTGTCAGTCAGTACCTCCCACTGAATTCAGGAGTAATGAGGTGTACCTCAGACAGACTGAATGGATTTTTATACCTGTATCTCTTACCTTAAATTGATTTTTATACAAATTATGCTGATCTCAGATAACACAAAGTTCAAAACATTAGAAATTGGGAGGTGCTTGGTCAGTGAGCCATAGAGAAGAAGGAAGTCAAGTAAAAGAGGCTGAGGACTAGAATTACTGTGCTTTTTCTCAAGCTTTTTTGCTAATCAGGAAAGTTTCTAATTTCTATTAATCCAATTCATAGAGGCTTATTTCCAAAAATCCAGGGTCTAACTTTTATTTGTGTGACAGATAAAGTAACTCTTCAAGATTTCCCCCTCTTTTGGAGCAGTGCCCTGTGTATGCTGTGTGTCTGCTTGACATCTCAGAACCAAGAAGATTTACTCGGATTTTGGCCAGATTTTCCTTCTAAGGCATGTAACCAGTTTGGGAGAGAGCTCTGGCAGTCTGATCATCTTCAGTGCCATCTGGTGGGCAGCGCTCGGGAGAGTAGCAGGACAAAAAACTTGTCACGTTTGAGTCATGAACATTAGTGGATAAAAAGCTCCGCAGGAAATGTTTTCCTGATCCCTTAGGCTGCCATTCCCAAAATAAGCAGATGGTTAAACTCAAGCACAGGATTGCTGTACCTGCAGTGCCCACACTGGAGCGGGTGCAGGAGCGCACATCTGGGTGCTTGTGCTCCCATCAGAGAACCAGGCGTGGTTCTAAAAATTAGACCCTCAGTAGAAACAGCACCTCCTCTGCTAAAAACCTTTCCCTGGAACTCTTGCCTAGGTTGTGTAATAACCAAAATATTGATGCATCCCTGCCCAGGCTTGCAGGTACGGACACGTCCAACACCTGGAGCACCTCCTGTTCTACGGCGCCGACATGTGCGCGCAGAACGCCTCGGGGAACACGGCCCTGCACATCTGTGCCCTCTACAACCAGGTGAGAGCCCCTGCCAGCGAGCCCTGCTGTCCCTCTGCAGGGACAGAAACGTCCCCAGCAGGAGCTGAGAGCTCACGGAATCATGGGATGCGTTGGCTTGGAAGGGAACGTGAAGATTGTTCAGTTCCAGTCCCCTCCCGCTGCACCACATTGCTCCAATCCCTGTCCAGCCTAGCCTTGAACATTCCAGGAGTGGGCCATCCACAGCTTCCATCCACAACTTCCCCAGGGCCTCACCACCCTCCCAGGGAGGAAATTTTCCCCCAATATCTGATCTAAACCTGCTGTGAAGCCTTTCCCCTTCATCCTATCACGACATTATTTTATATGCAAGGAAGTGCTTCAGGTTTTAAAAAGTGGTCTTAGAAACCAGAAAGAAGATAATTAAAACTGTTTTATTGGTGGTTCATTCACTGATTACAAATAAGGCTGCTCATTGTAGGTAGCAAGAGTATGGATATTAATTAGAAAATAATACATGCTCTACCAGCTTTTTTGGGGTTTGATTCATATCTAAATATTTGTTTCCTATACAGAATTTATTGCTGTTATTCTATAATTTAATTTAGAATTAAATAACAAATAGTTGTATAATACTGTGGAAATGTCTCTATGCAGAAGATATTGGATTCTTTGCTGTTTACAACTTGTGTAGTCATTTACAAGTAATAGAACCTTTTGATTTGATAGCATTTTATACTCTCTTTGCACGGATGAGATGGGGAGGGAATGAGTTTTACAACTATATTAAAATTCAGCACATAAAATATTACATTGAATTTGGAAAGCACGAGATGTGACTGTAAACAGTGAAACATCTGTTAAAGCATCTGGTTCTTAATTAATTACCATCTTAGTTTTTTTCTAAAGTCTTGTCATGACAGATTCCTCAGTTAGGTCTAAAATACCCTCAGCTTTTTAAAAAAGAAAACAAAAGAATTTTGGGGGTAATCTGACATTTTTCAAGACCATACACTTTTAGCAAATGTTATGCAGAATGAGGTGGGAATTAGAATAATGCTGTAGAATGACAGGTTTTTTTCGTGTAGAAATGTGTTTTCATGACCTCAGTGGAAGAAGTTATTCTGCAGGAGACTTACACACTCTTAACTGAAACTGCATCTACAAATTTGCAAATACTTACACAGCCACTAAGCTTGGCTTTGTGAATAGAACTTGAACATCTTCTGCCTGCACTGTCGTCCTTCTGTTTTCCTTCACCCAGTGCATGTGGAAATAAAAACTGTTCCTCGGTGTGCTGTGAACTTTGACCTGTGCTGATTTTGCCAGTGGTTTCTTAATGGAAAGTTGTTCTTGGTTCACGTGGAAGAAACGGTGCTGCCTTTTCCAGCCGGAAAGGGTGGGAAGGACAGCAGCATCCTCGTTACCTCCAGGCTCCTGTAGATGGAGTCGTTACCCATTTGATCTTCCAGTCTCCCCTGGGGAATTTGCTTGGGTTACTTTCTGAAGTTGGTAGATTTGGTTTCCTGGCTGTCAGCCAAGTCCTGATCTGAATAATCTGTTGGTTTTGAAAGTTATTCCATGGCCATGCGGTAACTCTGTTTTTTGCTGGGATGAAATGCGGTAACTCTGTTTTTTGCTGGGATGAAATGTGCCCTCTTTCACTGGGAGGACTGGATCTGAGGTCAAAGCTGTTGCAGTGTTAAAATCGAATACAATCTGACAGATGGGGAGGAAGCAAAAAGGAGCGAGAGGGAAGTTATGAATACTTCTGTTTGTTTCAAAAGAATAAAAATAAATAAAGAAACAAAAAAATTCAGTACTTAATCCAAATAAATTTCCTTGGATTCTTACTCTTTGACAGCTTTTGGCAAAACTTTTCTAATCCAAACCATTTAGTTAATAAATCCCTTTGTTACACTGCAGACAGCTCAGTTAAATTTGTAGAGAGTTTTTAGATAATATAATTCTTTTGGTGTTGTAATGTTGGATGATTTATTCTGATAACCACCTGAATGATCACCCAATAAATACAGTATGTTTTTCAACATAATTATTTATATCCTCAAGTTCTTGATTAAAATTGGGCATTGATCAATTGTTTAGAGATAGAGAGAACATGCCTGAGGTGCAGATTGCAGTGCAAGCAGATGAGACTATTTCAGTTAACTCTAGATCTTTAAAAATGATAGTCTAAGAGATAATTGTTAATTTACCATCTTGATCCATTCTGTTGTTTTTCAGCTGAGGAAAAGGTAGGATAACCTCCTTTCCAGATACACTTAGGGCAGCCCTGTGATGGGGATGCTTCACGGGATCAAGAATCCACTGTGGTAAATTAGAAAACACTGTGATAGAAATGATTTTCAGTCATAATTTCTGCCAATTAACATGTGACTCAGAGTCTAGTAAATAAGATTTGTTTCTGTCACTGAAATACCTAAATTATGCAATTTGTCTGCTCTGAGTGCAGATTTACTGTTCAAAGTGAAAGGTAGCACATCCAAATACCTCATTATGTAGAACTCCATAGCACAACATGTCAAGGCAACCCAGAAAGCACAACAAAATTAATATTTCTGATGAGGAAATATAAAACCCTTTTGAAATGTGAATTGGTTTGCATAAGACCTTAAGATGAACATTAAAGATGACAGGTAAGAAACAGAGTCCATACAGGAATCATCAAAATTTCTGAGAATTCACTCAGAACCGCCGAGAATTTGTACCAGGTTGTGGTGAGTCGTATTTAACAACCATGGAGGGCAGTGATTTAAGCAATGCACTGTATTGGCCAAAATAAATTGTTTTTAAGGGATTTCCTTTGCAGATTTTCTCAGTTTGGATGGTCTGAAGCCCAATTTTCCTCCTTGTGCTGTAACCATTAGCATTTTTTAGGGGAAAAGAGAGTAAGGCTGGTCAGTGCAGTTTGTATAGACAGATCAAATAATTCCATGTGTATTCAAAAAAATCATTCATTTAATATTGAGGATAGGTTGAAAAAAAAAACCCCAACAAAATAAGTGGTAAAACTGCCCTGTTCAATTTTCAGCAGGAGGGAAGGATATAATTCATCCCAGTACTGTGAATAGTACTGGTTTTCCTACAAAACAGGAAAACCCCTATATTGGAGTCAAATTTCTGCAAAATCTGATTTGTCAAATATGGAACTTGGTCAGTACAATTGCTTAAAAATTTAATAAGGTATTTACTTCTTGCATTCCTGCATGGTTTTTTTTACACTTGCCTATTGTTTCTAATACACTGCAAAGCACCCGAAGCCCTGTCATATTTAAAATGCTCTTTTAACAATTTACATTCTCAGATCATTTAGCTTGTTTATTTTTTAATCGTGGAAATACAGACCAAACAGCTCATAACCTCTTGGCAGTCACAGTCTCTTTAGTGCCTAAGGATCCTTATGAACAAGTTTCCTTTTCCATCATTTTCAGGAGAGCTGTGCGAGGGTGCTGCTGTTCCGGGGAGCCAACAAGGAGATAAAGAATTACAACAGCCAGTCTCCATTTCAGGTAAAAAGGAAATGCCTCTTCCCCCTGAAATACTGGGAAGAAAATCCCACGTGAGCTCGGTTTTGGGGAGAAGTCACACTGTACAAGGCTGAACACAGGTGTGGAGTGAGTGAACACTTCGGCTTTTATCTAATTCATTAAGTGAGGATATCCTGAAATAATTAGGAATGAGAGGAAAACACCCTCTTAGCTGGCCTGGTGACACTGTTAATGAGTTTGAGAATTCTGTGAGCTGTTGGTGACAAAAGATGAAATCCTTGCTGTTCTGCAGTCAGATGTGCCTTGCTCTGTGCTGATTTCCAGTCCCATGTTAAGACAGATCCAAGATCCATGTAAGAGTGATCCCAGGATTGTCTGGGCACTTTGGTTTGCTTGGCCCCTCTTGATTTAGCCAAAAAGAAGCTCTTCCTTCCTTGGATGTGAGGCCAAGGAGCTGGGCTAAGTTTTAAGGATGACTTAATGCACTGCCAGAAGTTAAGAGGTTGAAGCTGTCATCTGTTCTCTCCAAAACAAAATGGAAGTCTTTCTTTGGATTAGTCAAAATTTTGTCCCCATCTTCTGACATGTAAGCTTAATTAAAAACCCAAATGGAAGAGAATTGTTTGTCCAAGGGGTTGTCAGGTATGGCTGACAACCTCAAGCCCTTATTTCTGAAGTGGACTTAATTGGCCTGGATGTCAGAGAAACATTGCTAGTGCAAAGTGACATGTGAGAAATAGGGATGGAAGCTGTCATATTTTTTTTAACAAAACCCAAAACAAACCAGAAGAATTTTTTAAGTTACAAAAATCAGTGCTTCTGGAAGAATGATGGCACAGTGCCATTGAAAGGACCTGCCCTGTGGTGAGACAGAAGGGGGCTGTTTCCCCAAGCCAAGGAGTTTTCCAACTAAAAGAAATCCTGATTTATCTTTCCTTGATGTGTCTTCCCCATTACCTCCTTGACCCACTTTGGATAATGCTGGCAGAGGATTCAGGGAAGAATGAATCCTCTTTGACAAGTGAAACAGTTGGAACTTTAGCTGTATCCATGTGGGTCTCTGAGTTAACTCCTCCAAGTTTATATGTAGTTACAGGGCTTTCAAAAAAACCTCAGCCAAATATTTCGGTATCAGTTTAATTCCCTCCATATTTTGAAGGTTTTCTGGGCCTGAGTTGTGTGTCTCAAGAGCTTAAGAGTTCTGCTTGCAAATCCCAGCCAGATCGTTGTTTGCTTTTGGGACCATTTTCCCCAAACTGGGGAAATAGTGCATTAATAGTTCAATTTTAGGCACCATTTTCGGACTGCTAGTAACTTGCCATCTAAATACATGCTAAGCACAAATTCACTAAGTACTGGCTAATATTTATCTCTGCACCTCAGAATTATGAAGTGATCCAAAAATGGAGCAAGAGAAGACCCTAATTATTGGAAGGATGTGTTCTGGGGTAGTCTCTTGGATTACATTATTTTGTTACTTGATGTCTTTGAGGTTAACTTTCCTTTTTGGTTTAGGATTTTTGGGGGGAGGCTAAATGTCACACAGAAGGGTTTTCATTTGTCTTCCTCTTTGTGCTGGCTGCTCCAGCATTCTCGTTCTTGCTCTTAGAGCAGAAAAAGGTGTAGGAAATGTAGAAAAAGTTCCGTTTTACCCGAGTGGAGTGAGTAGAGGAAACCCCGACGCCAGCACTGCAATAAAGCAGCCTTAGAATTAATTCTTTGCCATCTGTCTGTTGCTGACCCAGCCGATCAAACACCACAAGTGGAGCTGTTATAAAATTATGCAGAATCCCCTTGAGTTAATAGGATTTTGCATACTGAAAATGTTTGCTCATGTAATCAGCAGGCAGGAACATCGAGGCATCTCATATGTACATAATGAGAGTGGTTGTAGCTGCAGCATCTATTCCTTTGAGTCACTTCCATTACATCCCTTTCCCAGCAACCTAAAAGGATGGGTCTTTGGAGCTGCTGCCTGGAAAAGTGATGACACGAAAGCTGTGCTATTCTGTAAAAACAACAGGATCCAGATGTGGAGAAATTTGTGTGCTGCTTCCAAGGTCTGCCAAGGCTTTGTTTGTTTCGATGAAAACGAGTGGCAGAGTTTGTATCAGGCATCAGTGTCCAGTGAATGCGGTGCAGTTTTGCCACCAAAAGAATAAATGTGCACGTGTTCACTCCTTACCAAATCACAGTGCTTCTTAAAGCAAGCATGGGTATACCAGATTCCAGGAAGGACAACTAATCTGGGCTGAATTCTGTGCCATTTAATTCAGGGATCTCACATGGTGCACACCTGGGATCTGGGTGTCCTTTTTGCCTTTTCAGTGTCCAGCAGGGTTGGTGTTGGAATGGCATTGCCAGGTGTTGAGGATGTTGAGGACACAAAAAAGCTTGGCTGTATTTCCCAGTTAAGCACCTAACCCTGCATGAGCTGCCTTTGCAGGGATGTGTTTCATCCTGACCCGTTCCTGGGTGCCTCGAGTCAGTAATCAGTGCTGGGTACAGCTGATGTCACCCAGTGCTGAAAGTCTGCAGAATGTGGGGTCAACAGAAATTTTCCTGTATTTTAGTTTTAGCAATTCGAGGTGAGATGAAACCTGTGATGAGATAACCACATCATTATATTATGTTGCCAGTTCTGTTTATTAATCACTTACCCAGCCCATCTTGGCTGGGCCATCTAAGTACCTTACATGCTATTTTATTAGTTTTTATTTCATAAGTAAAAGCTCCAGAAATATCCTTTCAGAAAAGCCATGCTGTCCCATCACTGTCCACAGCTGCTTAGTTCTCCACACATTTCTTGTGCTTCTAGGTTAACATAAAATAATTCATTGCCTGTCTAGCAAGTATTAATCCAATAGCTCAGAAATCTGAGTTTTGCAGTGTTTACAAGCTGCTGAAATGAAGTGTAAGTTAAAATGAACATATGCCTTCTTTATCAGGTCTTTCTCTTTTAAGGATCAGCAGCTCCATATGAATAATTCAAATGGGCAGTAAAGCACTGTTTTATCTAATAGTGCTAATAATTAGTGTTTTTAGAACAAATGTGTTTGAATGTACAGAACAGCTATTCTGAGGTGGCATTTAGTGCCACCTTTTAATGGCACAGTTGTACCTGAGCATGGTTTGTGTCTCAGATGTCCCTTGTGATTGGCCTTTGCTGTCCCAAACCAGCCTGGATAATCAGGGTGCCCACATCCCATGGATTGCAGGAGGAGCAGCAATCTCCCAGGTCTACTGCAGGTAGAATTGCTCCTTTCAATGTGTTGGCCCTGCCTCTATTTTCAATTGCTCACTTTTTTTTTTTGCCGGATTTGAATCATTTGAACGGAAATTTTCCATGCCTGGCGTCCCTGTTGTTCAGAAAAACAAAATGATTCAGCTCTTTTGGAGCCTGGCTGAGGGAAAACATGTGTTGTTTTGCTCACACTGAAAAGCTCTGCTGACCCACCCCTCCTTGCCCCCTCTCCCCCGTTGTGTTATGTTGTGGTGTTTAGTTTTGTTTTCTTTAATTGCCCTGTGTGCTGATCTCCACGTTAATAATCTGGCAATGGGAACTGGTTTCCAGACTGACTCAGACACGGGGGCTCCAAAACCAGGAGTAGGAACTAAACCCATGGATTTGGAAGCTGAGCTCACTGGGGGGAACACAGACAGACACAACTGGCCATATCCAGCCCCTCACTAGAACGGCTTCCCAAAGCCTGCTTTAGATTGAGGTTATTGGAATTTTTAGTTTCCTTCTTTTGGATGAAATTTACAGGCAAAAGGCGAGAAGTTCTTCTCAGGTATTTTTTTTTTGTCTCTTTTTTTTTTTTTTCTGAAAGGTTGTGAAAGCTAATTTTAAACCCCAAATCTCTATCAGGTGCCTCAAAAAGGCATCTTCACAAATATAAAATAATGCCTTCTGTCATGATGTTAAAATATGGAACCATTGTGTTAATGGAGCATGTGAATTACAGAAAGACTTTGCTTTTTCCATGTATTTATTTCCATCCTAATTCCTTTCCTGAAGCACCTGTGTGAAGAATGAATCACTGAATATTGGGTATTGTTGGCAAAAAATACAGCTATGAGCTCATGATGCATTCTGCCTTTAGTCAGAATTTAAGCTTTTTCCAGCTTTTCTCCTGATTTCAGTCAAATAATGGAACTTATTCATACCTTTTTTTTTAAATCTCTACAAGTGACCATTCCAGAACAAACTATGGATTTTTCCTTTAAAAATCAAAAGTGTATGTGAGTCTGTATATACACTCAGCATCATTTCTTAAAAAGACATAATTAAAATTAAAATAATAACAATTGAAAGGAAGGGGAATAAGTAAAAGAGGGGAAATTGATATTGGGGGAAGTGGTGGCAAATGAAATATTCCTGAGAATATTAAGAGACACAGGAGCAGAAAAATACATATGGATACAGAACGGAGTTAAATCGATTCCTCCTGACTCAGGGATGGTTTTCTTCGTGCTGGCTGGTCCCTCCTGACCTTTATTTTAACCCTATCACTGTTCAGAAAAGCAGCCAAATGGAAGTAATGCAGTAAAGCATAAAAAAATTAAATTATATGATTACCTTTTATTGAGGAAGGCAAAACATTGCCACACTTGGAGATGCTAAAAATACTTCACTGCAGGATGTGTCTTCTTTTTTCCAAAAGCAAACTTGTGGAGGAGTCTCCATGTGACCATCTGTTGTGTTGTGTTCCATGTAAATGATCCAAGACCCCTTTTTCCCCCTTTTCCTCATTCTCTCCTGCTCAGACAGGGGTGTCCAGCTGACGTGCCTCAGGTGTTCCCACAGGCAGTCCAGTTTCTCTGGGAAAAGTGGACTCTCCGAGGTAGTTAGGAGCTATCCGGTTTCTTTTTCCACCAGAAAAAAAGCTCAGAAGTTATAAAAGGGAACAAATTAAGCAAAGCAAATTGTAAGGGTCACCACCAGCTCTTGTCTCAAAGGTGGAAAGGCTCATGTGTGATTCAGACACAATCAGTTGTCATGGGTGAAGTTACAAGAGGCAGTGGGGATGTGTGTAATCCTAATTTAACGCATGTTGTTTTGAGATGTTAACACCACTCAGTTTGTCTGTGAGATAAAATAACCTGTGAGCGGGACTCGGGGGCACTTCAGGCCTGCAGGAGTGGATTCACGATTGGAGTTACGATGGTTGGCTGCTGTGGTGCCACCATCTCTTGCTTTTGCATTTCTAGACAGGCTACTCAGCATTATCTTCTGGCAATATCCAAGTTCTTGCCCCTTATAAAAATGTAGGATCTGTGCCTGTAGGACAGACTTAGCATCTTCTTCCACTGCCATTTGGAGGGAGCATTCCTGGCATGCAGCTGGCAATCCCATCTCCATCGGAGTATGTTATTGGCATTGACTATTGCTAGACTGCTGTTTCCAAAGGTTTTATTGTGGTTAACCCGCAGAGTTTGGAATGGAGCCACCAAATGTATTAGGTAAAATAACCACAGTGTCTTATTCACCTGATGCATTTTATCCCGAGGGCTTTCCAAAAGGATTTCCAGCCATTTGGTTCAGCAGTTGAAGCAACACTTAATAATAAAGTGTTTGCAAAATTGAATCCCCAAAAGTTTCTGCTGTGAAATAGTGGGAAGTGTCTGTCTGCTGTGAGTAGGAAGACATTTCTTCTGAGAGTGTTTGGGGAAGAAGCTGCTAACGTGGTGGGTTTTGGCTTTTCCATGAGGTAAGGCTGCCTGGAGAGGTGGAAGCTCTCACCCTCTGGCAGCACAGACTCGTAAACCCTTGAGCTGAATTCTTTGCACAGCCCAGCATCTTCTGTAGCGCCCAGGAAAACAAAACCTAGCAAACAGCACACGTTCTCAGCCTTTTTCTAGGAGAGTTCAGCTGGAGAAGATTGCGTTTCATGGCTTTTTGATTTAGCATATTATTGGAGGGGACGAAGAAAATTAAGTCAATTTTGTTGCTGGCTGTGTCTTATCTGATTCTTCTGATGCTGCAACCTGGCTTTATCTGCTTTTAGTAAATACTCCTTTGGAACCGCTGCTCGCCCATGTAGCAGTAATAAGGATTATGTAATAACTGGCTTTTGATGGCTCTTTCCAGCTTGAGCTAGATTTTCCTGAGGAATGAGTCTGTAATTGTAAATGTGTGTGTGTATCACACTTGGCTTTTTCTGCTTCGTTTTAATTATTAAAGCACGAGTGTAGAAAAACGCATCTTGCTTGAGGATAACTCGCTGGGGGGCATTTCAGCAGAGAAGCAGGAAGAAGATGGAAGGCTTTTCCCTCTGCTTTTAAAACAGATAGAAACATGCAATTTCCCAGTAGGTGCAGTGACCATGGAGGAGGCTCAATACAGCCTGTGCAAAGTAGGATAACTTAAAAATCTGAGTTACTTCTCCTTGCAAGAAACAGGAGGAAATAAAAGAACGTCGTGAAGCAGCGAAGTTGTGCCTGGGATGGATTTGTCTGCATGTTCCTTTTTAGGCTTCCTGACATGTTTCCTTGTAACTCTGCTCCACTTGCTGGGGTATTCAGTTCAACACTTCCTGTCAAGCTGGTCCTTGCATAACAACGACTCCTTTTGTCCTAGGAGTTAAGTTTGCATTTCAAAGCCCAGGCATCGAGATGATTTAGAAGTGATTTGCTCCCATGTTGTGAGGAAAGGACTTACATTTTTTATCTTGGTGTCCACGCAGGCTTAGTTTAATCTGGAGGTATTCAGTCATGGCTAATTCATGAATAGGAGTGGTTAAATTTTAAGAACGCCGTTGTGTGTTTTCGTGAAAGGACAGTGGAGAATAAAACACAGGTTCTGCCTTTTAAATCTTAGTCAGGAAGACTGGAAAATGAACGAAGGTGCCTGCAGGCATTTCAGGTGTTGTCCAGTCCTGCTAAGACTGTGCTGCGGGACCTGAAAGAGACCGAAAAGAGGTCATTCCAGAGTGATTGCCTTCCCCTAATTCTGACTGGAATTCACTCAGCCCTGGCACAGCTTCATGGCTACTGAGTGTATCCAGAAGACCCATGGGGGCTGTAAAATCTCTTGCAAGCAAACCCAGCATTTTTGCAAGGAAAATGTGGCAGCACTGTTATGCTTGCAGTGTACTTTTTTTGATAAAATCCAGCTGTATTTGGCTGCACATTTTTGTGTGTTTGCTTGTTTTAAAAATATTAATTGCTGAAAAGTATTTAGGGTAAAACGCCAGTTCCTTTGAAGTGGCTGAAATCCTGTTGATTTCACTGGGGTGGAAGTGTGTTCCTCACACTTGAGACAGTTCCAAAGCCATACTATCAACTCTTCCTATATAATGTATTCTGCTGAATATGATTATTTTTAATTAACATTTCCTGTTCCTGTTTAATTAACATTTTCAGTGCAGCACTATTCTTTTAAGTTGTACAGAGTTGCACTCTGCATTGCCACGAATAACTTGGGTTATGCAGAATCTCTGCTGCTAAGAGTTAATTTGCTGCAGCTGAAAAGAAGATGCTGCATTTTCTGAGGGCAACTTGGTAAGAGTTTTGGGAGGCAGAAGCAGTGCTTGGGAGGCTGTGGTTGTAAATTTTCTTCCCAAGTGTGGGATATTGTTGCATTTCCTACAGCAGAAGTCCCTTTGTCTTCACCCAGCTGGGACATTGACCTTGTCCCACCTATCGTGGGATGCTTCCCGTGAGCCTGAGGCTTCCAAGGGTGTGAAAAGCGCTCGGATCTTGGAGCTTGAGAACCTCTAGTCTTTGATTACTGTTAAAAACAGCCTGAGCAGCAGTGTGAGGTGGTCCTCACCAGGGAAGCCTGGGATTGCTCGGAGGGTTACGTAAGCGGAGCTGCCGATTGGAAAAGCGGGAATACTTGGCCCTCGATACCGAGGCGAAGCGCTCGTGGCGAGCCTTTGTTTAAACAGTGCTGAAACCATCCCGGGAATGCTGAGGAGCCTCAAAGAAATATTGGCCCTCTCCCCGTAATTTATATTTTCAGATGCTAAAACTAGTTGTTGAGCAAATGTAAGGTGCCTATTTTAGGATGCTGCATGTCAATATCTGACTACAGATGGCTCCGTGAATCATAGTTGGAAGAAGGGAAATGTTAGACACTAAGAGATTGTTGCTAAGAGATTTTAGTACACAGTATGCTAACATGTGCTGGCAAATTTGGGAACAGTAGCAGCAGCATGCTCTTGGAAGAAAAAAAAAAATCAGTGGTGAAGAAACTGTCTTCAAAGGACTATTTAAAGGATAGTAACATTATTGTGCTTTGTTGTATCGAGACCTGACGAAGATGAAATTGGCTTTCGAGCAGATAATAGACAGAAAACATCCAAAAGGTAAAGCTAATCCTGCTCTCCAATGAAATAGAAAGTGGATATTGGAAACAAAAAGAAAAAAATTTACTTTGGGGTTTAAATGAATCAAGTGCCAAGATTAAAGGTGGTGGTTGCTGATATTTTGCCATCTACTGGACATGAGATATATTAATATACACAGTTAGTTCCTTTCAAAATGCATAATATCGAGCTTGTGTTACATTATATAATTAAAAATGTTAAGAGTTCTCTTCTGTCCAGGAAAGAAGCACGCAGGAAAACGCTGAGTATGATTTTTTTACTTGTATTTCTTCATAACATGACTATAAAGTAATTTAGGAAAATTGTCAGCATTTTATTGTCCTGGTAGAGAATGTGGGTTATTTCTGCAATTAATATAAACCTTTGCTGGCTATTATTTAAAGAAAATAAATTAAATTTTTCTGCTTTTCTTTAGTCTATCTTACCTTATGTCAGTGAGTTTTGCCAAAACTTGAAAGTGTTATACCTGAAAGAAAACTTCAAATTAGTAAAATTAGTTTTATAAAGTAAAACCTTTCAGTTTTGATCTATTTTCAACAATAGACAAATTTGCTTTTTTAAATGTACAAATTATTGCACAACTATAAAGTTCTGAAAGTAGTGATTTGCTTCTGACATATTTCTAATTAGATGTATTACATCTCAACTTCAGAACTGATTATTTTTTAACGAAGTTTTGGAGTGTAAATGTGTGTCTCCATAATGCAAGCATGTGTATCTCCTTGAGGTCATGTTTTATGTCATCCATATTCTATGTATTCAGCAGCACTGGTTGATAAAGACGGGGCATTAGTGATATTAATAGAATATTAATCAGGCATTTGGTTTTATTTTTTAATGAGGTGAACCAAGAAGCTTCCGCTACTTTTATTTTGCAGTGTCACAGCCTCAAAGTCAAAATCAACTGCAATCCATGCAACTACAAAATGTGGGGTGAAACTTTGCCCTTTGATTTTTGCAAAGTGAAACAAGGATTTCAGGGTTGTCCAGCTGTTCTGTGTTAGATTATGTGGCTGTGGTAATTGTGCAGGATTTTCCAACTGGTTCGGAGAAAAACCCATTTGGAATTCTTAACATCTTGATGGAAAACACCTGAGGTCTGCATTGTGCTTTGAGCTCAGAGCAGTGTTTGCCACGTTGTCACGTTTTGCTCAGGCATTCCAAGGGAATGAATTTCCTGAGGAAGCCGAGTTCCAGGTACGTTCTGGTGCTCTTTGAATCAATAAACGTCCCTTCAAGTGCAGGCTCACTGCAGTTGAGTAAGGAACCAGCAGCGGGTGATCGATCCATTTCCATCCCACACCTATGGGAAAGAAATTCGGAACACAGATTGCTTCCTGCTTTTCCAAACTGAACTCCATCTGTCCCGCTGAGGAGAGTTATAAAATCCGCACGCTACATGAGAGCAGCTAATGCAGATCCAGTTAGGATGGGATTTGTCTGAGTCTGCTGAGCGTGCTGGGTGATTTTGTGTCACCATTTATCAGGGATGGAGCCTCCTGCTGCCGTGTCCTACACGGGCACACATGGGAACAGGGTCTTGGCTCTTAACAATCTAAATTTAACTTCCTGATGTCATTGGGGATGACTTCTGTGGGCTTGATGGTGTGCTGGGACTAAATTCAAAGTGGCTTTAGACTCCAGGTACCGTTTGTTTTATTAGGGAGAGCTTTTCTTTCCAGAGGCACAGTAGAAAATAAATGCGTCCAAGTTAAGCTTAAGTTACATTTTCGTTGCCCCACAGTAAACACCATTAGATTTTTGTATCAAATTAAAGAGGTGTCAATCTCCAAAAGCTGCGGTTATTGGGATGTGGTTGTGTATTTTTAATACTAAGCAAACACATCCCAATTATAAAGAGTGGAAGAGTGTTTCTGGAAATCTTTTAATTAAGGAAGCGATCCCAACCCTTCCTTCTAAATTCCCTTGTGTTAGTTTCTCACGTGCCTCTGCTGATAGTGAATCGTGTTGTGTGATGGCTGTGACTGCTTGAGTGGTGTTTTTTCATTGTTAAAATAATATAGTCCATGGTGGAATGAGAAATAATTTATGGGTTTTTGTGAGCCTGTGGTTGAAGTGGAAGGCAGTTTCTGGAGTCTGATAATTACAATCTCATTCACAGGGTTGTGTGATCTCTTTGTTGCAGTTCCCACTGAAGATGGGAACCTCTAGGGAAGATTTACCTTAGAGTGTCCTGTCTGTCCACCTGCATTTGCACTGACGTAATTCACACTTTGTGCTGGGCTGGAGTTACCTTCTTTAATGTACAGCACCACACCTGAATTTATTGCCAGTCCAAGCTTTCTGGAAAAGCCATCATTCAGTAAGCACTGCTGGCTGGCAGAGACGAGGGAGGGAAAGGTGAAACATCAGCACCGAAGGAACTACTAATGAAATGCACTTTCCTCAGGAGAGGGAAATTGCCTGGAAGAGAAGAGCAGGGGGAGAAAAAGCAGGTGGGGAGTGGTGATGTTTTATGTGCTCACTGTGAATGGCAGCTCCAGCTCTGCAGCTCCCTCTGCTCCCTCCAAAGGCTCTGCATTTCAGAGCTGTGGGTCTCTCAAATGTAAGCATGTGCAGCAGAAATGCAGACGCCTGGACTGAGTGGAATATAAGTGGACTAAGAGGCTCTCTTCAGTCCCACACATAAAGTTTGTCAAAGTTCATTGCCTTGATTTAAGAGGGGACAGCTTCAGTTTCTGTCTTTTTTCTGTTGTTTCTCCTTGGGTGGAGCAGTTTGTTCCCAAGAGTGGTAATGTAATTTAACCTGGGTGTTTGCCTTTCAGGGACTGGCCCATAAAGCTCTTAAATTGTATTTGTTAACAGGCTACAAAATCCTACTCTAATTTAATATAATCTCTACCTGTGATACATTTCAAGAGCAGAAAAAAAATCAGTTGTGAAAGGTTAGTGCCAGGTGAAGTGTATACACAACTTCCAGTTTCCTGAATGGAGCAAAACACTGTATTATTCTCCATCAAAACAAATGTAAATACTTGAATGTAAGTAAATTGATATCTTTAGGACTGCATTTATGGGGCTAAACAGAGAGATGGTGGCGAGTCAGTGCTACCTCTGTCTAATGCAGAGTCTGAAAACTTTGTGAAACTCTGTCACACTGAAACCTGTGACAGGACATCTGGCCAGTTCCACTGTTTACACAAAGTACTTCTGTTTGCCATTATTTAAACTAAGTGTCTTTGGGGAACGAGATTCAGGAAAAGCAGAACTAACCTGATGCCTCAAATATTTAATTTCTGAATTGACTCCTGAAAGGCGACTTAAACAGTGCCTTTATCCAGAGGGAATGTTTCTGACTGCCAGTATCAGGAACCCAGGGGCGAGAATGATCTGTCAGGAGAAAGAGACCCGCTTGTGAAGCTGCCAGTGTTGAGTAGGAGTGCTGGGATGCTCCCACCTCCTGCCTGCTCCCTCCCAGTCCCTGCCTGCAGCTGCTTCATTCATTCAGGTTTCCACTCGGCTGAGCTGTCCCTTGGTTACCACCCGTAGCAACTCGCCAAGTGTCGATTAAACTCCTTCCCTCCTTCCCTTGGCTTGGCAGCAGAGCATCTGGCATTGCCTGCCGTGGCAAACACAGAGGCCCTGGAACCAGTTGCATCGTTTGAAAGAAACATCTGTCTGTGAGACAGCGAGTGAGACACCGGGGTGACTGTGACAACTCTGCTTCTCTCGAGGCAGAGGAAATATCTGTGTAAACACAAACTTGCTGGTCACACTCCCTGTTACACACCCTGAGTGACAGCCAGCTCCTGGCTCTGCTCCAGTGAGTTGTTCACGCCGTGGCTTTGCGCTTCAGGGTGTCCCAGCTTCTGTGACCTGTTTTGGGCACTCCATTAAGTTTTGTCACGCTGGCAACTGATCATCCTGGGAATAGGAGGTGGTACCGCTGTCCAGGTGCACGGTTTTATCCTCTCTTTTTGTTTTACATGAGTTGCCTCCTACCAAGGTCCATCTTCCTGCTTAGCTTTACTCTCTGTTCACTTCCTTGTGGCAGACTTACCCAGGCCAGATGTGTGTGTTGTCAAAGGTAATTTGGTAATAATTAGGTGCCCGTGTTAACAGCCTTTGTGGGATCAATTAAGCTTGGGAGGGAGCTGATAAGTGGTTCACTTTGGTAACTGTCATTCATACAAAATTGCCTCTAATGCTGATTAAAAAAACCCCAACAAGACAATTTCTACTCTCTGTACAGTAGATTGTGGCAGGGCTCCCGACCAAATATCTGCAGCAGACAAAGATCCTGGTTTGGGTTTAAAAGCACTGAATTACTGAGTCAGGCTTTTCTGCTGGGCTTTGATTGACACCATGCTGGGCCCCTGCAGGTGAACTCTTTCTGATTCTGGATGCAAAGTAGAGACACCCTTTAAAAACAGGGCAAAACACAAAGCAGGTTTTAGTGGAAATCGCGT
Source organism: Gymnorhina tibicen (assembly GCA_013399875.1). Taxonomy (NCBI): domain Eukaryota; kingdom Metazoa; phylum Chordata; class Aves; order Passeriformes; family Artamidae; genus Gymnorhina; species Gymnorhina tibicen. Next base: position 278,621 of record VXAZ01000161.1, read on the forward strand.
GTGAGCGATGTTTTTATTTCATACAAGATGCAGAACCAGGTTTTATCAGGTTTGCAGAAGAATGTGACTGAGGACACGCAGACTTTTGATGTAAGATAAATGTTGAAAGGACGACATGAAAGGACATTTGCTGCGGGAATGAAAGAACCTGAATTATGGCAAGACTGCTGCATATGCAGTTTTAGAAAAGCTGCAATTTTTGAAGCTTCAGCATAACAGAGTCAGTAGATAGCCTCTAGTTGTAAAGTGCTACCTCCAGCCTTTCATGGCGATATTTCATGTCTGTAAACACGCACGTGATGCGTTTTTGATGACTGGAATCCAGTTCCTGCTGGAATTGGAAGCAAGCTTTTGCTGGAGTTTTGCTGGCTGTGCTACTTTTTCACTGCCAAGAGGAGATGTCTTGTGATCAAAAGAAACCTCAGACAAAACCTTCTTTGCTGCCATAACCTCTGAATTTTAAATCTAGCACTTGTCTACAGAACATCCTGAAAAGCAAACTATGGCTATTTAAAACCATGTAAATTATGAAGCATGGGGAGAATCAAACTCTAGTATTTTTTGCTAAGACACTACATTACTATTTTCTTCTAAACTACAAAGAAATTTAGTACAAGTACAGAATTTCAGTTAGTGTCTGATTTAGGTACTTGATCAAGGAGAGACTTTACACCACCTTCCTTTGGTTCAAGCTCTGGATCTTGTGAAGACCATTCACTTGTCCTATTGCATTCACATTTTTATTTTCACGCAGTAACTTTGGTTTAAGATACATTTGGAGGGAAAAGAGGCTGAGGTTGCTGTGCTTTGTGGTTTGCAACTGTACAAATTGAATGAGTATAATTTTGTGTCTTTCTCATTTTGCTCTGACTTCACTTTCTCCCACACATTTTACCCATCAAATCCAAGTGAAGTGCATTGATGTTATGCCAAGAAATATTTGTACTTTTTAACTTTTCCTTGCTTTCTTTAGATCTTAACATATCCTTCCTTCATTTTGCTGTAAGGATTTTTCATACTGTTTTTAGCACATTGAAGTGAATTAAACGGAGAAAAATGGTTCCTTGAGCTTGCTGAATCTACTGCTTGCCTCAGAAGCAAATGCAGGAACAATTCCCTGTCAAGCTGTCTCTTGGTTATCTGGGAATATCTTTTTTTTTTTTCCCCCAGTAATAAAATGTGTTTATCACTTGAAGAGCATGTTTATACTTGAGGTTTAAAAGCTGCTCGGTAGCAAAAATTCTTTCATTTGAGTACCACGGCTGCTGTCTAGCAAGCTGCCTGTCACTGCTGAATCCCCCCCCGTTGGAATTTAACTGCTAATTAGGGGTAATATCAGAGACAAGTATTATCACTCGCTTGCAATGTAGAGAAAACCTCAGAGCTGCACAGAGATTTTGCTGTTGTGAACCTGGAGCCAGCCAGGCTGCAGAATGGGAAGTTAAAGAGAGGGGGTTTGTACAGCTCTGCTGTTGCTTTCCTAGTGCTGCTTGCCAGGGAGAACCATGAGTTGCACTTCAGGGCTGCACGGAGGAGGCTGGGGGCCAGCCTCCGATGTGTTATCCATGCTGAGAAGCTGTTTCTCTCCGGAGGGGTTCCTGGAATAAAGGCTGGCTTCGTAGTGGTTAAAAGAGTAATTTTCTGATGGGTGGTTTCAGATGGTGACGCGGTGTCAGTGCACCAACCTGCCTGTGTCCTGTGTCCGACCTCCCTGATCACAGAATCCCAGAAGGGTTTGGGTTGGGAGGGACCTTAAAATCAGCCAGTGCCACCCCCTGCCATGGGCAGGGACACCTTCCACTATCCCAGTTACTCCAAGCCCTGTCCAGCCTGGCCTGGGACACTGCCAGGGATCGGGCAGCCACAAGCTTGTGTGTAAAGTCTTCAGTTTCGAGGATTTCTGTATTAGTTTGTTTTGGTTACTGGTAAATAAAATTGTCCATTCAGTTTCCTGTCCTGGGTGCAGAAATAACATCTTATGCTTGTTACATTCAAAGATACTACTGACATTAACTGTACTTCATACACTCCCCAAGACAATTCCAGCATCTAACTCTTGCTTTGCATCATTCTTCATATGTGGAGAGGCACAAGCCAACAAATAATTTTTCTTGGTCATCAGCTCAGAAATTTCCTTGAGTTTTCAATTATTTCTCATGTGTGACAGTAGTCCTATATCCATGAGAGTCCTAAAGCAAGATTTTTAAATTTTTTTTTTTTTTAAACCTTTACCCTCCATGTACAGAAGTTTCTATGAGAAAGGTGAGCCTGGCTTATGCCTTGTACATACATCAGGAAAGCCACGGTGCCATTAGAGAACAGGATCTGTCAGAGCTGCAAAATGGGGCCAGAAAAGACAATTCCATGATATTCAGGGCAAAAAGAGCAGAAGGAGAAAAAGGGAGGAGTCAGAAATGTCATAAGTGAATTGCTTCCCTCACACCCAGTGGAGACATTTTTCTTTTTAAGAAAAACATGAGAATGCAGATGTGTTGAACATACATGAAAAAGAAAATTGTTATTTTAGAACTCGATTTATTTAGACATTTTAAACTCTCTATATATGCATCAACTTTACCAGTCTCTCTCTTTCAGTCTGTTTTTTGGTGCCTTAGTGGTACCTGAATACTGGTAGTTCTTGGTCCTGCTTCTCTCATGTACTTTGCATTTCAGCTCCCGTTTCATTGCTCAGGTAAGCAGCGAGGCAGGAGCAATTAAAGGGAGATAATACCTTCGGTGTGTCTCTCCTGCAGCATTCCCCATGCACCCAGACAGCTCCCAGAGCTTTGGGGACACTGTGCTTAATGTTCACTGCTGCCTTGGACTGCCACCGCATGAAAAGCAGCAGCTCTTCCAGCAGCCTCCTGAGGTTCCCACTGTCCCAGCATTCCTGGGAAACGGGCAGCTGGGGGACTGGCAGTGCTCTTACAAACAGATTAAGATAGCATTTCTCGCTGGTGTTTCAGATGTGTATTGCAGAATAAAAGGAACAGAGTTACTCCACTTTGTGAAATGAAAATACGTTTGCCCGATGTTTGTCAGTAATGTAACGTGTTTTCCTCCTTAGCAAGTGATGCCAACATATTAATTGTACCTATTTTGCAATCCTTTAGGTGGCTATAATAGCGGGAAATTTTGAGCTTGCTGAATATATCAAGAATCACAGGGAAGCTGATATTGGTAAGCAAAATATTTACGGACTCCAAAAATAAGTTTTGCTTGTTTGTGCCAGGCTTTTGCAAAGATGTTAAAACTGATTCTGTATGAGATACAGCTACAGGGCTGGTGGCATTTCAGGGAGTTTGAAAAGTATCTCCTGTAAAAAAATTAAGACGGGGAAAAAGCGGAAATACTTTCAAAAATATACTCCGGAAAGGAAAATGTGATAAGTGGCAGGTGCTTTCTAAGTATAAATCAGTCACTGAATACACATCCACTGACCTGGAAGAGCCACACTGGCTCTCGCAGGTTGTTTTGGCCTCTCCTAAATCAGCTCTCAAATAGGAATAATTGATCAGAAGATGGAAAAGGAGAAAGATGCTCCTCTAGAATTCAGTGAATATATGGCAGAAGCCAACTCCCCATATCCATGAAAGCATTTCCTCTCCCTGAGTTTGGTGGGATTAAGGGTGGTGACAGGCCTTAAGGGCCCCTGACAAAAAACCTGATGGCTTTTTAAAGATCTTTTTACATAGAGAGATTTGCCATTAAGATAAAAACCAGTTTGATACGAGTGATACCTAATACAGTTTAATAAAAACAGGTTAAAGTGCTTTAATTCAAATTTAATTCAAGTCCCACAGAAACATCCTGCAGTTGAACAGAAAAAGGCATTTCTTTTGCAGCAGGAGGCTCTGTGTAGTCGCCTGCACTGATTTAACTCAGTGAGGCAAATCTCTGACTTGAGAGTATTTCATTTACATGGGAAATTGGGCCAGCTCACATGAAATATAAAACTAAGGATGTGGATTAAGGACTGCTCTCCCTTTCCCTTCCTGCTTGCATGTGATCTGCTGGGATATGGTCGAAAGTTCTGTGGTAGTGTGAGTTCTCATAGCACTTTCAGCTCTTGCAGTGTGCTCTGAGAAAACTGAGGACAAAATGCACCAAAGTCATAACTTCTGCATTAAAGTTCAGAGGGAGTTTGGAAGGGGGTTTTTTCCTGGGATAACGGGATGTTTCTTTTCCATGCAAGAATTCTTCATTCTTTTCTATTTATTAATAATCTGTAAAACATGAACTAAAAACGAACCCGTTATTAGACTGAGCATCTTACTGTTGTTTATATTTACTTATGGGTAATGCGCCTTTTTCTGACTTGTAGGATTTGGTGATTTCTAGAAAAAGCTTACAAAATACTTTCTATGGGGAGATTCTCCAAATTTTTCTGATGCCTTCACTTTTGCCACTGAAAAAATGGAAATATCGGTACTTCCATGATTCACTTGCAGTTTTTGCAAGATGGCGGTGGATTGAGCATGACTATTTAAATTCATAGATTTGTCTTAAACAGTAAACATTACATTATGTTATTTCCTCCCACCTAATTTAATTTAGCTGCACATTTGTCCTTCAAGTTTTATTAGTTACGAAAAACGAAGTTGTTGAAATGTCCATTTTTGGAGTGTCTCCCAGTGGAAAAAAAACCAAAACCAAACAACAAATCAAAGAACCAAATCCTGAGCAGAAAACCTGAGAGCTGCTGTGATGATGAATGTGCGGAGTGATGTCAGCATTTCAGCTTCAGCAAGTTGGCTTTTGCTTCTCGTGCTTGTCTGGTTATTCACTGTGTTCCTGTAGTTTTGGATGTATTCCAACATCTCTCATTTGAGTAATGTAGCTCCTTAGAGGCAGCAGAGGGGAAGGAATAGTGAAGAGCTTGGGAAGTATCCTCAGGAAGATACGGGCAAATCATACTCTTGAGAAACATTTCATCACTCATCTCCCAGAAAGTGTATTTTTGGTTAGATGCTGAATTTTGATACTGAACCGGTTCTTTAAACCTCATTATTATTTTAAGTTCATTTAATAATCCCAATCTCTTTGCACTTTGTAATTATTTTAGACTCTAGCAGTAGAAAATTGTGATTTACAGCAGAGCAGCTAAATCTTTGTCCTACAGATCAAATCCCACCGAGATTGTTCTTCCTTCTTCTTTTCATTTAATTTTAAACACTCATATCAGACATGTGAAAATTAGGCATATGTAAAATAAGCTTCTTTGCAATAATCATAAGACCTCCAGCTGTTCTGGAAAAAGAAGAAGAATATAACTATTTATTTTAGAGTCAAAAAAGGTGAGCATAATGGCCCATGGAGTAATGTGAACAAACCTATAAAGAAAAAGTCTTGCAAGGGATTCCTGTGGCTTTAGTCCAATAAAACCCACCTGGCTGTTACTACCCGGAAAGTTCTTCCTCCAGATGCAGTTCTGTAAGACTGAGTCAAACAGAAAAGATGAAGGATTCCAAGGGCAGGAAAAAAGGATACACATAAAGGATTAAAAACAAGATCCAGATTTCATTGTATTCGTGTCTTTTATGAGGGAATCCCTTTTGTTTTCTTGGCAGATGGTTGAAAGGTGAATGAAAATTGCCATATCATTTAAAAAGTAATCCTATTTGAAACAAATTACAACAGTATTTTTCATGAAGCAAGAAACCCTATTATCATAAGGTACTTAGAAACTTGTTTTACAAGCAGTATGAAATGCTTAGTGTAGCTTCCCAGATTATTTCAATTCATCGTGCCCCCAAATTAGTTTTTTTGAGGAATAATAACAGCACCAGAGTAGCTTACTTTAATTATTGCTTATTTTGGAAGTCTTTGGGACCCAGAGGTGTATCCCAGCTCAGTGACTATTATTGCATCTTCTTTCCTGCTTTGAGGAAGACCTTACAGATACCCCTGATGTACAGCAGTTGCAAGCCATTAAAACTAATTAATAGTAACAATAACAACAACAATAATAATAATAATAATAATAATAATGATAGCCCTTTTAAACTTTTTTTAAACTAGCCATAGCACATTTATAATTTATTTAACTTTATGCGCTTATTTATTGCAAACTAAGAGAAAATAATGGATTAAAAGATGTGAGGAATAGAAAACTTAATCCCTGATTGTTTTCATCCAGCCTGCAGCTGTCTGTGAGTAAATGAGCACAGCAGATTTAGGAAGCATTTGCTGTACAGAATTTACTATGGCTTCTATAGGATGGAGGTACCAAACCCAATCATATATGTAAGAATTTTGAAGCTTTCATTAGATACAGATATGCAGATATTAAGTATGTTGCAAGCTGATAATCCTTTGGCTCGGATAACCTATTTTTAAATCTCTCTTTTGCCTTGGTTCTTTGTGATGGGATGAATTTTCAGATGGACTAAATGACATGGGTTGTTCTTCTTCAAGTGAACAAGGTTTGTTCTCTATTGTGCATCTTGTCCTTGGGCAGCTCTGGAGCTAGGAGGGATAGGATTCTTTTGTCTGGTGTTTTGTTTGCTGCAGGAAGATGAAGCACGTTGAGCTGGTGTGCGAGTTTTTGGGAGTTGATTAGCAGACTAACTAATACTTGGATACTGTTGCTAGGCTTCAAGTCAGAGTTCCTGTATTCCTCTATAATTATGCAGAGAGATATGTGTGTGTGTGTGTGTGTGTGTGATGGTTTGTCTGTGCTTTTCACATGGGTGTTTTTATTTTGATGATTTTGAAAATCTGCCAATACAGTCTCTAGACGTATTCCACATAGAGAAATTGCTTTGAAATTAAACATTTTTCAGGTATGAGTAAAGATGTGGGGTTTTTTAACTGGCATTGTGGCTGTAAACATAAGGAACGTGTGTTTTATTGTAGAATAAGCAGAACAGGTATTTCAGAACACGGGGATATTAGCTGGTTTGTGGCAGAATTGCTTTTCTAACTCATTTTCTTTAATTAGATGAGAGTGATTGAGGTCAGCAATCTTGGTTTTTCAGCTGCAAGTGTTGCTGTTAAATGCTGGCCAGCCCAAGGAATATTCTGTTTGTTTGCTTATTTATTTGGGTTTTGGGGAACGGTTCAGTAATTTTGATTTTCATCAATCAAATGCCTGCAGAATACTCCTCAAGCTAGGGGCAATCAGATTGAGACAGATAACAGCAGGAAGAGGAAAAGGCAGCAAGGCAAAAGGAAAATCTACAAAACTGTCGGCGGCGTGCAGTGACTTGTTCTATTTTTATCACTTGTTATTTAATAGAAGCAAAAGGGACAGAAACATCTATTGTAGCCCCGTGGAGCTGTCATTTGGGAGTAACATCAACCTGTTTCAAAGGTTTGTGAGCATTTAACCTGGATAAAGGACGATATCAGTGTAATCTGGATGGCAAAACCACCGAGATCTGAACTTCCCACGTTTTAAATGCATATTGTCTGGTAGGATATCATGATCCTGCGTTCCTTTTGCAGTTTCTTTCAAATATCTCTGCTAAATTAATAATCATTTCCTGTGCCCATAGAAAAAGACCCCTTTGCGTTAATGATGTTTAGGCTGGGTTACAAGCAAACAAATACTGGTTGGTATGAAATAAATCTGTTGCTATTAATTCTCTGTTTTCCTCTGAAGGGTTGCAAGAAATAGAATTTCCTGTGCTCAGTCTTGCTACGTGGTAGCAAACAAATTGGAAAACTGGGAATTGTGTGTTAATGTAATTACATACTGAAATGTAGGGCAGAGCTTGAAAAACTTAACAGTGGTTTTCCTTTTTCCTTTGATCACAAGTTGGTTATTTCTGGGTGAGCGTTGGTACAAAACCGTGCAGTAACCCGCTTTATTTCAAAGTTTAAACTTTGTTTTCAGAAGCTGGTTGCTCTTTGGGCTTGGGTGTGTTCTGTGCATATCACGGGGACCGCAGGCTGAGGCGTGCAGGTTCTGTGGTGTGTGGCCATTCCTGGGGCTTACTTGAGATTCTGAGCAGGAAGGCGAGGGGAGGACTGGTGCTGTGTGTAACTGCTGGTGTAAGCACAGCTGACTGCAGAATGCTCTGGCCTGGTTTTGTAAACCAGCCTGCAGCTTGTCCTTGCCACCTGCCAGGTAGGCACTGACTGCCACAGCTACTCCTCCTAGAGTTTATTTTACACACTGAACCAGAAGAGCCTGGCACTTGAGCCAAAAATAACCTGCTGGAGGGATCCCAGGCTGCTTCCAGTGCCCTTGAGCTACTTTTGGTCTCAGGCAGAACTGTGGGCTGAGCAGTGGCTGCAGGTCACGCTGGCACATCCCCTGGAGATGCCCGGGAGGGTGGCAGAGGAAAGGAAAGGGGAAATTGCTCCGTGTTTGAGCCTTGCCCCAGTCTTTACGCCCAGATCTGAAGTGTTTGCAGGGCCTGCAGCTCCCGCCTCCCCCAAATCTGGCTTCCAGCCAGCTGCCGGTCCACTGGCTCCTCATCAGCACAAATGGCTCACCTTCTCTGCACCTTCCAGGCTGGGACCACGGTATCCAGCAGCTGGAACTGTGCTGTTTTTGGCAGCATTCCTGTCATCAGAGCTGTTTCATCAGAGTCGGGTCAGAAACCTTTCCCAAGCCCTGTAAGGGTTTGGCTGCTCTAAGACACGATCCTTTCAGCAGCAGTGGCTTTTTTGCCTTTGGTGGGTTTTTTTAGTAGCTTTCATTGCCTTGACCCCACTGAGGGACTGTACAGGGGAGTAAAATCAGAGGCCATGTACGGAACTAGTGCAAGTCATGGAATTAAAAAGAGAAATAAAGCCATAAAACACAAGTAGAAAAAGTGATTCGAGGATTCCAGGGACAGTGGCTCTGACGGGGGCAAAAGTGGAATGTACTTTTGTATATCAAACAGGTTATCAAATGAATAAGGTTAATTTCTTGCATTACAAAAAATAATTTAGTGGTTTGTACTGTCCTCAGAATTCTGGAGGAATCCATAAAAGGGTAATGGCATTAAGCTCAATATGCAGGCCAAGGGTCAAGTGGGGAGCAGGCAGCAGTGCAAGTACCCCAAACCCCACAAATGCTGCAATTCTGAACTAATATTTCAGCCAAACTGGAGCTTCCAATAATGATTTTCAGTTCCTCCCTGTGAGTGAAACTCCACGTGTTATTCAGCCTGGTAGCTGCATCCATATAACCACTGTAGCTCCCCTTGGAGTCACTGGAAATGGTCAGCAGACAACCCATCCCTCAGGAATCTGCTTTCTGAGTCAGCCTGGTGGCCTGATCCTACACCAGGACATCTTTGGGAGACAAGGGCAGTCACTAGATTTAGTTAAGGAGTTGAATTAGGCTGAGGGGATGTAAAAAGAAAATAGTACTTTTGAGTCTTATCTGTGACCTGAAATTTGTTCAGTCACCTCTGATTCGGTTTTATAGGTCATAAATCACAAAACTGGAAGAGGTGTATGTGGTCATGCTGTCTGACCTTCTCACAGTGCAGACTGCAGCTTTTATTTTAACTCACTCCTGTTTGAACTGGATTATAACCAGGAAAAACATTTTGTCTTGTTAAAGATCTGCAGTCCTGTAAATGGGATTTGGAAAACTGTATCCTGGTCCTGTGATCTGGTGGGGCTGGATCCTTTTGTTTTAGTTGTTCAGGAGTTGATCACCCCTTCTTTAAACAGACATACCTTGTTTCTAAAATCACTTTGGCTGCTGCAAGTGGACCCTGAGTGTGGCTGAGGCTCCTTAGCTGTGCTGTGTCTGTGCCACATTTTCCTTCCTGAGCGACTCAGAGCTGAAATATTGGAGAGGAAAAACTCTGAGGTTTCAATCAAATATAAGAAACCACCACGTTTATGGTGGGGTTTATTTCTACTGCAGTTTGATCAGCATTGTCTGAGGCAACCTCTGCTAACTTTTCTCAGGCTCCACTAAAATCCGTATCCCTAAACTTGCTGTAATTGTGCCTTTTTTGAGAGGCTGTGCCCACTGGAAGTATGTGATCTGTGCATTTCAATCATGATTGTATCTATATCTATATCTAGGTCTCAGTGTAACAAAGCAGGAGGGTTTCGATGGCCACACCAATATTAGGATGTTAGCAGACCAACGGTTGCTGAGCTAAGGGATGTGTCAATGCAGCCCTGAGATATCAGGCTGCCCACTAAAGGATGCTACAGGAGGAAAACTGTTTGAAGAGTCTCCCAGAGAGTTCTGGTATTCCTCAAAAGTTAATGTGTTTTCTTTAAATAATTTTTTCCACACGAGCCTCAAGAGCTCTCTAAGATTGTGTCAAATGCCACGCGGGATTTCAAACGGTGCAACAGCGGAGCCAGGTCAAAAATAGAGGTAGGACAAGTGGGGAAAGAGATGTGTGCAGGCTCCCAGGGCTCTCTATTCCTTCCATTTACAATGGTGAGAGCACAGGAAAAAGAGATGAAAGCACATAAAATAAATGCTAGATTTAAAAAAAAAAGAATAGAAAGGTAAAATAGAGATTGTTAAGAATAGTCAGGAATGATTCCTGAAGAAAATTCCTGTGTTTCCCAAAGTAAGTGCAGAGATTAATTTAAAAACCTAGCAGAGAAACCCCTCACCAGAAACCGCCCAAATCCTTCCCCAGAACTTCCCCGCAAAAAAACCCAAACCCCAAAAGAAAAAAGGGAAGAGAAGGAAAAATGAGACCCCCGTGAAACTCTTGAGTGTAATGTAGGTCCTTATGCTGAGCACTTCATCACAAACCTCTTTATGCACCCAATAATCTCCTTTCTGTAATTAGGCTAAAAGTAGACCACAAAGTTAAGACTGATGGCACAAGATTGGGTTTGTCACTTGTGAGTATATGGCTTTTTATGTGCCAGTGTGTATCTTCATCATTGCTTTATGGAGAAGAATTAGGTTCAATGTAACTCCCATTTGGGGAAGGGCAAAACAGCCATGGAATAATTGGATCTGGATGAGGAAAGCCTTCCAAATACAGATGTAATTTTGTTAGTTTTCCAATCATATGAAACAAATATTTGTAGTTACAGAAAACTTCCTATGAATATAAAACTCAGTATTTGCATGAGCTTAGTGATTTCACGGCTAATATCTCACTTTTAGATTGGTTCAAATAAATGTGAAAAGCATTAAGTTGGACTGTTCAGTAATTGCTGATATTCTCTGTTTTGAACAGATTTATTACACTGCACTGACTCCCTTACTTGCAACTCCTCTTCCTTTTGTGCTGAATTTATATTGACATCATTTTTAACAGCTCAACATACCAGTTTTCAGTCAAACTCCATTATTTATAGCAATGAAGTTGATGTTATGTTTTCCGTTCAATATACAATGGTTTGACAATTTAAGAACTGAAGCTTCACCGAAGAAATGTGTTTTAATGCCTTATGAATACTCTGATTTTAATAACAAGGTTCTACTGTCAGAACTTTGTGAAAATAGATCTGGTAATATTCAGCCTCTTTAAAAGGAAATAGTATCATCCCAGAAGCCTGTTTGTTGTCAAATTATAGATGAGGCTTGATAAAGGGACAGGCTTTGAAGCGCAGAGCTTTGTAATGAGTGTAATATTTCACACTGTATTTCACACTGCTCACAATATTTCACGCTGGTGCTGTCACTCCATTTATATCTCAATCTCCTGGGCTGGCTCTGAGGCTTTCCCGCGGAGGTCAGGGTAAGGTGCAGCTTTTGCAGTCAAGGTCTTGTCACACAGTGGGAGACATTTCCAGAGTAAACAGTTTGAATATTTAAATCAGGTCTCCTTGGGATCGTGGACAGAGATTCCAGGGAATCCAAACCTAATGATGCTACTTGAACCTTTTCTGTCATTCCCTCTCTGTTTAAATAAGCTGGAGATTTTTATTTCTCCAATTTTATTTCTTTGCTGGATGTCCTGCATGGCCTGGGAGACCTCGTGGTGTCCAACAAGGTTGTTTCCTTAGCAAATCTCGATTCTGCTTTGATTTTTTTTTTTTCATTATCCATTCTATGCATCTTGATAATTTCATCTGCAGCTTTTGAAGCCCAGAGCCTGTTTTCTCTTCCATTTTCTAGGCAGTGTTGCTGAAGTAACTGTTCAGAATTGTTCATAAAAGACAGAATTATGGTACCACCTTAATTCAGAAAATTTGCAGAGTAAATATTATCCAGCCAAGTGGCTCTAACTGGGTGAAATCCATGCTGAATGGAAACAACGGAAGATTTACTGAATTGAAGATTTACAGCATTAAGATTGTATTATCTGTGCATGTGTAGAGGCAGCTCTGGTTTTCTGTTAATTATATATTTCTGCTGACTCCAGAGGTCCAGATTTTTCCCCTCCTCCCATGTTATTCTCTTCCCAAAAACCCCATTACTTGATAAACTTCCATTCTCTCTGCATAACCTGGCTTTATAGCATTTGCAGCTTGGGAAACAGCCTCTTACACCTCTTTGAAACAACTGAGGTAGCAAAATTTATCGAATTCTATGATGTGTTTTCAGTTTTAAATGGGCCTTATCGAATCTATAATTCAACACAAATCGGTTATTTATCCTGAAGGATTTATTTGTTGCTCCTGAAAAAAGCCTCCCGAGTGCAGGCTTGGTGGTTTGTCCTTTGGGTCCCTTTCCTTTCTTTTGGCTTCCCCCCGAGCCATGAGCACTCCTGGGACTGCAGCCACCAGGGTGTGTTTGTAATTTGCCCTCAGGGATTATAACAGGCTAAAATTCATGTTTTCACGCGTGTTGCTTGTCCTTCTCCTGCATTTCCCACCTATGGGAAGCCCAGTCCCTCTGCTTGTCCGTGTAGCACTTGTCCAGATGTCTGGGGTCACACCTTGCAAGAAACCAAAAGACAGAGTTTTTGTGTTAGTTGAGATTTATCCTTCTTTTGAGGGCTAAGCTTTTTATTTTGGGTCAAAGCCTGGCTTATCTTGCCAGCTTCATTAACACTCTTGAGAATGCCAGGTGCTAAAGAGCTCTATTTTTGCGGTGCAGATCAAGTGTGTCTGGTTTCTTGTGGCCTATTTTTACATAATTCTTCATTCCATGGCTTGGAAAAGCTGTGAAGGGAACGAAGAGATTGCAAATAGCTAGAGAAAACTGCTATGTTATTCTTACAGGAAAATAAAGGGGAAGACCTATCTGTGAGATTGCATTTCTCACAGGGCACGGAATTAAAATTAAAGGCAGGAAATGATGCATATAGAAACAAATAAAATAACACGTGGAATGGTACATTTTGTTAGCTATATTTCTGCAGTCAATTGACTATTTCCAGATAATTCTGTGAAAAATGCCTTTGAATAAAGGATTCTCAAGTACTGGTGGCTCAGAAATTTCCCCCCTTATCTACAGGTAGTCCACGGCAATTTTATTTAGCATTTGGTATTAAGCAGTCACCTGAAGAATGTGAGATGCTGAGGAGCCTGATGCCTCTTTCTGCCTGATCAGCTCAGGGGGGCTGTGCTTAAGCCCTGTGATCCCCTGTCTTACAAATGAGTAGGAGTTAGGGATCTTGGAGGGAGGAAAGGAGATGCTCTGCTCCTTTGTGAGCCGCTCCCAGCCCACACAGAGACTCCGGCACTGACCTGGCTGCAGGGGCAAGCACTGGGGTCCTGCTGTGTGGCACAGTTGATATTCCTGGGCTGGAAACCCAAAAAACCAGCAGAGAACCACTTGCTGTGACCTGCGGTGTAGCAGAGAAAAAGTTCCTTGGACTGGGAGCAAGAAAAAATTTGAAGGCAATCCCAGATGTTTTCTGCATGTGCCCAGAGGCGTCCCCTGGGAGGCCACAGACTGGCAGCCGTAGCCCTGAGCTTAGTTTTGGACTGTGTTTAACTCCGAAAGCCTCTGAGCAGGGAGCTTGTTGGTTTGGCCTGACAGCATCAGTGTGGTTGAGGAATGCTTGGAATGAGGGCATTTGTCTGCCCCAGCAAGGCATGATCAGTCTGTGCTCAGCTGTAACATCCAGAGCCTTCTGTTCAGCCCCTCGCGCTCAAATCCGTGGTTGGATTTGTCTAACTACTAATTTCACCCCAAATAAAGATATTATCGTTTTTTCAGCTGATAGCATCTTGCCAGTTTTGGATCACTTTGCCATTTAATGGTGTTTTCTTTCCTGTTTCTTTCTTCTGTTGTCACCTGTCCTCATTTTTCTTTCACTTCTGTCAGTGCCAACTCTCTGTTCTGTGTTGCACCTCTGAGCTCTCCCGGTTCTTTGCCTGGGTTATTCAGCCTCTGTTTCCCTGTAAGACACAACCCTTTCTTGTGTCTGAGGAAGTTGCAGTGATTCCTGCATATGCTGAGTTTTGCTCCCCTCAAGCAATTCTGTACAAAACTGTAACATTATTGGGATAAGGAAAATTATTCCCTCATCCTAAAAGAGAGCGAGGCTGAATTCCAGCCCTGTGCAGGGTGATCTTTGCCACCTTTGCAGAGCTTGAGTGATCCAAAGCTAAAACCTTTCTTCTTTTGCAAACACTTCTTTGGCTGGATCCAGGAACTTCCACATTTTGTAAGTTCTGTGGCGTTTAGGTTGGAGTTTAGGAATTAAAAGTAGTTAAAAGTGATCCCAAGAGTCTGGTGACTTTATTCCTTTCCACTCTGTACTTAGGACAGAATATTTTTGATCATTTGATCCATTAGCATAGCAATGTTTATTCAGGCAATGTATCTTCATAAGCAACAGAGGTAAATTCTTATGTGTGAAGTTAACCAAGAGAGACAAAAAAAAAAATAGGGACTAATCTGATATTGTTTATTTCAACTAAATGAAAGCAAATTTCCTGAGCTAGATTGCTAATATACGACATACTTTAGGTTTTTAAGGCAGGACTGTGTTTTCCTGTTCGTCACCTTTTTGTGTGGGGGTTTTTGTCATTGCTGCTTTGGCTGTGCTTAGTGGGAGGACATACATTTTCTCATGATGGTGGGATGGGGAAGGTTTTCCCTTTCATCATCTTTCCTGACAAAAACTGGAGCTTGAAACCACTCTACCTCCAAAGCTGGTGGAGCTTTCTCTCCACATGCCTGCACTGAAGGGGTTTTTGTGGGGTTTTTCTTTGAAGTAAGGGAAGATCTAGTTGAGTCAAGATCCCTGTGGGCTAACACTGCTTCTCATCCTTCTGTGGAGCCCAGGCTCTTAGAATGTACTTCTCAAAGTTATGTACTGGCAGAAATTTTATGCTGTTAAACATAACTTTTTTGGCGTGTCCAGAGATTTGGAGGGAACAGTGCTTGGGAAGAACTTTTTGATCAGATGTTGGACTTTACAGAATCTGGGATTTGTTCATTGTTTTACTTTTATTTTCTTATTTCTGAAAAAAGCCCCCCTGTGGAATTATCCAAATGCAGTTTGTGTTTGTGTCCGCCCATGGCTGTGTCCGAATCACCAGTTGCAGTTTGTTCTGTGCCAGCTGAGAAGGGAGAAAGTTCAAATGCCAGGGGGAGTTCTTCTGGTGTCTAAACTCTGTTACGCAAGTGACAAATCGTGTTCTGCATTAAAGAAGTGTAAATCTGGATAAAAGCCACTGAAATTATTGCGGATTTAGGCTAGGGCCTTATCCTAGGGTGTGTTTGGGTTTCCCGTTGGACAAGAAAAAAGACAAAACCTTTTTTTTTTCCCTGGCAGCTGCTGGGCTGTGTCCTATGCCATCTGAAGGATAACTGTGCAGATTTAAAAGCTCTGCTTCTCTTCTGCTTTGTGTCTTCTGCCCAAGTGAAAAAAAATGCAGTAAGCTGGGAGTAAGGAGTTGCTTAAAACCCATTTATTTATATTTATTCTTTGCAAACAGCGTGTTCTTGACACAGGAAGACAAACTCTAATGGACTTCTGATATGCAAACGTTGGTCTTGATCTGGAGCTGCCTGCAAATCGAAATGCACAGTGTGGGGATAATTTCTGCCACAGCAGGTTTCTGAAGGAGCAGGCTGCAGTGACATAAGCTTTGTATCCAGTTTGCCTGTGTTACACCAGCATATGGCTCCGACACTTTGCTCCCATCCCTAACAAAACGGGCTCCAATTTTAGAATGGCCTTTACTGCATCTCCACTTTTTGTTTTTGCTGTATGCTTCCAGGGTTTTTTATTATTTTTTTCATTTGCGGCGTTTTAATAATCATGCTCAAGTCCATTAAGCTTTGCAGGAACTAGAAAGAAATAGGAAAACAATGAGTCATTAAAATACATATTGTGGAGGATTAAATTCCCCATTCTGGTTGAATTCCTCCCAGGTAATAAGGGAAGGTCAGGCAAGTATCATATCATGGTGAGTCTCAGAATTCTAGCAAGTTTTTTCTACGTTTTTTTTCTTCCTTGTTTTGGTCAATACTCCTAGAATTTGACTTTGAGAATACAAAGTCACCTGTGCTGGATGTCCTTTTCCAACAGCTTTGGTATGGTGTTAAATAACATTTTAGAGTTGCTTACTCCAGATGTGGCAGGATGGGAATGGGTGGCTTAAACTGATCAAATCCAGATCAGTCTTTTCTCATTAGATAAAGAATATTTTCTGCAAAGCTGAATATCTTTCAGTTACATAAAACTGAACACACAGAGTCAAGATTTACATGTGTATAAAGTAAAGCCATTAGGGCTACCTTTTGGTGTTGTTTTGTTTTCCCTGCAGACACGTAGAAAAAAAAGCAGTGTAATTAGCACTGACCCAAATGAAGCTTGAAATCAAAGTCAGATCTCTGTCTGCTGATACTCAAAACTTTCTCTTTTACTGTAGAAAATTGGGGATAAGGTCATTTTAGTTTAAATGTGAAGAGAGTTGTGAAGTATTTGCAAAATACTTGCGTACATATTTCATCGCCTTTACTTCTGGGATGCCACTGCTTTGTGTCCTGGGTCAGCAGCTGAAACAGGAGATTCTAAATTATTCAACCTAAATGAACAGTTTAATTTTAAGGATGTGTTTACAATATGCCAGTGACATAATTTGCTTATTGCAAAGGTTTTTTTAAGCTTTCAGTTGATCTGAAATTTAAGGGTAATCTTTGGCAAGGAAATACCTCCAGTCTGTGGAATATTTATTATAACTGTAGTGAAAGCATCGCCTCAAATTAGAGATAACATTCTTTGGGGATGTGCTTGCCTTGGGCTTCCTGGGGAGGAGCAGAGAGCTCTGTGGAAATCGTCCAGAAGGCCCCACGGCAGTAGAGTTTTGGTCTGGATTATGTGAACGTTAAAAATGTCGTGGTTACTTTCCATAAAGGAAGGGCCCAGCCCTGTTCTCTCTGTCCTGGGCTCCTGTTTCCCTTGGCTGAGCGGTGTCTGTTGCTACAGAATCACTACAACACAGGGAATTTCACTCAAAATCCATGAAGGGAAATACAGTTAAGTCACCAAATTCTTACTGGAGCAATTTTTCATCAGGAATTCTGGGTGTAGGAACATATTTTTTCTCATTGTACTGGCACTATCTGACATTTAGGATTTTTTTTTCCTTAGGCTTTCTGATAGTCAGATATATTTCTGAAAGGACTGCAAAAATATATGACCCTAATGGATTTTTTTGTTACCTAGAGTGAGGCCTATTTAATTTTTTATTCACTATTTTACACTTTATAGTTTTATGGTTATGACAGGAATGTTTTCTGCTTTCTGTCATCTTGTAATTGCCTGAAATCGGGTCTAGAGTAGCCAATTCCATCCAATTCCATTGAATTGAAAGCTATTTTGCTGTGGAAAAGCTGTGGGGAAAAACTAAACACAAACAAAACTGTAATGGCTTTCCTTAAAACCAGAGGGGTTAAAGCTATTAAATTCTGATAAAGAACATTAATGCAGGGAGTTTACAACCGCCTGAGTGTTTACAACCACCTCGATGATAATCAATTCAGGCACATGGAAATACTTCATACATAGGATTTATGTCGATTTCATGGAGAATTTATCCAGGGTAATTTGTATGAACTTGCAAGAATTATGCATCCCTCTCTTGTTCACATGAGCCTGTAAGTAATGGTGGATAACTTCAAAACAGCTGGCTGGGATGGAGGCAAAAAATGAATTTATTCTTTCTGATCTTAATGTATATTCCTAAAGATAACAAACAAATTGCTGTAAATCGTGGCCTCAGATATTTCCCATTAAATCTCATTACTGGAAATGAAGTTGGTGACAGCAATAACGTCTTCCCTCACTGGAGCTTTTGTTCCATATACCTTTATTTTGTGTGCCCAAAGTTTCACGAGTCAGATAAAGAATGAAGATGATCATAGCCAGTGCTAGAATGATCACAGGCTAATAATAATAACAATAACAATAACAATAATAATAATAAATAATAATAAAGAACCAGACTTTCTCAGGTGTGTGCCCAAGGACCCACCTTCATTGACAATGAGTGAGAATCTACTTGAATAAAAACGGAGCCAGTTCCTTCTCCGAGCATGGCCACAGGTCAGTGCTTGTGCCACCAGGACAGAAAGAGGCCAATCCCCAGGCGCAGCCGCTGGGATTGGGGTTGTAATGATTTAGCTGCTCCCACGGGAGGCTCCAGCCGTGTGGAGGAGTGTCAGGAGTTGTGAATGATCCTCGTTCTCAACTGCTTTCCCTTGATTTGCATTTGCTTCCGAGCTGCTTAACCACGGGTAGATTATTTCAATTTTCCTGGTGAATAATGCATGAGGGTGTATAAGTGGATGTTCCTTGGCTGAGTGGGCTGCAGATTAAAAGTGTCAGCTCCTTTGCAGCATTAATGTGCATTTCTTTCTCAGGTTAAAGCTGGAGAGAACCTAGATATGCTTTTTTTGGAGAACTCCTACAAATGCCAAAATATTGGCAACGCTTGCTTTTTCTCTTCTTTTCCCCTTGACTACCTGTTATTTGAATGAAAAAGCCAGTTGCCAATTTTCCAGCACACGCTTATTTTCCTTGGGACTCCCCCTCAGGATTTCAATGCCACATTGTTGTACCTGCTGCTTGAGCTTCCTGGAAACTATCAGGAACAGGGGGTTTTTTTATTTATTTCTCTGTCACTCCTGTCAGCTCAGAACACTGATTCCTTCTCACTCCTCCTTCTTGCTCTTTAATATGTCCCAGAGTGATAATTTGGAGTATCCTTTCCTGCTCTAGCAGCCTTGGGGCAGAGAGAGGCAATTCTTGTTTGTAACATGTGGAATGTTTCATGGAGCTAGAGCTAAACACATTAAATGCTGTAATAATTGAAACAACACTTCAACCCACCATGATCCACTTATTAGAAAAACCTCTTCAAATTTCTCCTTTATTAATTTATTAAGGGGCATTTAAGTATCTTACTGTGCACTTGTTTCACTCCCTGGATTATGCAGATATTTCCTTCTTTTTCAGCTTATTGGAGAAATACCCTTTGGTGCTGCAGATTTCTAGAAAATTAAAGCACAACTGTTGCCCTTGTTTGCTTGTGGTTAGGCTTGTATTTTTAGGGCATTTATTCAAGATCATAATTGGATGCCTGAAATATCAAAACTCTGAAACTTATGGGCCATTCTAAACAAAATATTTAGTTGGAACGGTGAAATGTGAAACCTGCCAGGGCTGTTTTAAACACAATAAATACTTCAGATAATGGTGTTCGATATGAGAGTCTTGTGGGTGTGTGGTTAAAAAAAAGAGCTTCCTGAAATATGGAATCATGCCACTGAACAAAACAGTCTCCTGAAGCAGAACTCTTCCAAACTCCCCAACTGTAACGCTATTCCTTGGAATTACAGACGTGAACTGCAGCAAAGGATATTGTAAAACAAGGCTTTCAAACTCAGCTTAGCCTGACGTTTTGTGAGATAAAAGATTGTGAAACTGCTTAAGATAAGAAAGATTGTGTATAAGATAAAGCATGTGAAATTGTAAGGGCTGCATAGTAAACAAGGCACTGAATCGTGCAGCTGCTGAAAAAGCAGATAGAGATTAATAGCTACAATAACAGAATGCCATAAATATTTAAAACCAGTCCAATGAGTATTTTGTGAACTTCTTGCAGTATTTGGTGCTAAAAATTGCAGAGAAAATACTCGGGCTGGTTTCAGGTTGTAAAATATGAATTCTCAAAACCCAGCCAAAGAATAACAGAGAGGAAACAGAGGGGAATAATTTCGAGGTTGTGATTTAAGTTTGAACTAATTCCAGCACGTGCTTTGCGAGCTGTTTTTGTGCCGGTGCTGCCGCGCTTCCAGGGGAGGGGGTGGTGGTGGTGTCTTGTCCCCCACTGCAGATGTTGGTCCCTGACTTGCACGTTTGTCACTCAAAGCAGCGTTTCCTTGTTCCAGGTATATCACTAAGATATTCCAGGCTTCCAAGTCCTGTGCCTTCCACCTTCCTGTGCCAGCCTTAATCCCATTTAATGCTCTTCCCAACCTTCCAGTCCCTCACTCTCATTTCCTCATTTCATGCTCAGAGTGACAGGGACAGCAGAGCAGGAGGAACTAAGAGGAAGTGAAGTTGCTTCCTCATCTCCTCTAAATGTTTGTTCTGTCCACTTTTCCATCTTCAAATCATGCCATCAGCAGAGCTTTGCTTCCATGGGTTTCTGCTTTCAAATTCTCCCCTTAAAATGGAATTCTGACACCTAACTTCTTTTTGATGTTGCCTTCGTTCCTTTGCCCTTCTTAAAGGATCCAGCTTCCCATATCCAAGTAGAAGTCCCTGGAATCCGTTGCTGTCAGGTAAGGGTTAAACCACGGTCATTTCTCTGTTTGGGGGCAGTAGTTGAAAGGTCTCATTTTGGTGCTCTTCTTCCTGGTAAAGGAAAATCTATGAAACATGGAATACTTCAGGAGCACAGCTTTCCCATAAGGAAGGGATTCACAGACCCATAATCTGTTGACTTGAGCTAAACGTGGTGGTAAATAAAGAGGATTTCTGGGAAGAAATTCCTCCCTGTGGAGCTGGTGAGGCCCTGGCACAGGCTTCCCGGAGAAGGTGTGGCTGCCCCATCCCTGGAAGTGTCCAAGGCCAGGTTGGATGGGGCTTGGAGCAACCTGGGCTTGTGGAAGGGGTCCCTGTCCATGGCAGGGGGATGGAACAAGATGATCTTTAAGATTCCTTCCTACCCAAGCCATTCTATGATTCTACTAAAAATTTTGGGCTCAGAATGACACCAAACACCACATTTGGCCTTCAGAACGCTGACGAGATGGATGGAATAAAGTGTGTTTCATGTATTCATTGTGACTAATAGAATAATCTTCCTAAAATGTTTTATATTGCACCAATACAAGTCCGTGTGCCAAAGGGGCTGTGACTTGTTGAGATGTTTGAGACTAAACACTCTCTTCTTTTAGAAGTGGTGTTACTGCGAGGGGTACTGGATATTTAGACTGTCAGGGGAAAATGATGCAGTTCAGCACCTCATCTCCCAGTTTTCTTGCAGATGACACTTCAGCAAGGGTTCTGTGTGCAGGCGGGCTGCTCCATGTGGTCCTACCTTGCTTGTTACCTGGGAAAACCGGTAAATGCACAGCAGGAAAAGGACAGGCATGGTTAGAAAACTTCTGCATAAAAAAAAGGAATGTCTTATTTCCCAGAATACAGATAGGATATTTTTTTCCAGGCTCTTTTAATGGAAATGGTTATTGCTTAATATACAGATTTATTTTACTTTGTTTTAGTGTATTGATGTTTTAATGTCATTTGACTCCAAATTTCACTCAACACTGTAGGCTGGAGTTTTTTGTAATTATTAAAAAAATAAGTCCTTATTTTTTCCTCAAAGTCAACAGAATTCGGGCATTGAAATCCTTTAGATTGTGCCAGCTTTGAAATTTAATTGAGCCAATGATCTTGATGCTGCCCTGGCTTTTGCAAGGTGTCTGCACAAGCCATGCAGAATTCCAGGGAGGATGGCTGTAGAATATACAGGCTCAAATTTATTCCTGTGAAATGTTTATCAAGAGCAGTTTAGAGGAGGAAAGCTTACATAAAGAGTTCCTGTAGTATGCCTACAGCAAGCCCACTTTTCCATGGACGTGTGTCCAGACATCTGGGAATGTGCATATCCATTTTTCATGGTGCAGTGAGTGACAGAAGCCATTTTAGAGTAATTAAGTTTTCAAAACTTGAAAGAAAATCCTTCCAACTCTTTAGAAAAGAACAGGAAATCTGAGCTTTTTCAGGGTGCTGAGTATTATCAGAAGCATAAAGGGAATGTTAAACATACTTTGTGTTGTTTTAGGGGTATTTACTCTTCTGACACTTCAAATCTACTTTATCACTTTGTGGATCTGAGTTCCAGAAGTGAGTAGGACTAAGTGTTTGATTCTGGATCAAAGGAATTATTTCCACAAGTTAAATGCATGTTGGAGCATCAAAAGGCCCACTCAGAGTTCTCTTAAAACCCAAAGAAACTTTCAAAAGTAGCAGGGATGGGTTAGCCAGTACGTTTTCCATCATGAATGTAAGACATGATTCAGATTCCTTGTTTTCTTTGATGCGTGTGCAGTCCATTTGGGAGGAATAAATCATATGGGATAACTGTTGTGCATTATGGCTTAATTTCCTTCTCTGTTGTTTGGAGATAAGTCACTTAAACTGGGGAGACACATTCAGTTAGAAAAAATGAGTTATTATCACTTGTCACTGTTACGTCTGAAAGAAAGTAATAGTTTCTCAGTGTGTAGTTCCACGTTGCTACAGGAAATTGTCAGGATGGGGATTCCCTTGGACCGGTGTTCATGAGACTGACAGCGCCTGGAAACTCCAGTACCGATAGGGCTGGCAGATTTAATTAGCCTCTGCAGCCTTGGCCCACTCAGAGCTGTTGAGATCTTTCAAACAGGACCTTTCTCGATTTTGGAGAAGGTGAGGAGAGTCTGGGGAAGAGTTCAGTGAAGTCAGCGTTTCAATGAAAATGTTTCAGTTTGTTGACCCTCTCAATGCCGTGCAGTGTCCTCTGCTCTTTGCCCAAGGTGGGAAGCTGTTCTCCATCCTGGAGACCTGGCAGTCAATCCCCAATCTCCTGCCACTGTTTGCTCAGAGTTCCCCTTAGAACTTCCTTCTCCGGTCTTCCCCAATATATTTTCAATGCATTTAATGTTATTTCAGCCAAAGTGGTGCTGTGCTGTAACAGGAATGTTTGAAGCCTTGCCCCTGATAACCCAGCTAAGATGAAGGACGTTTTCAGTGCTGTTTGATTAGGTTTTGTGTTTCTTGGTTTAAAGTTACCATGCAGTGACCTTGAAGATTTTAAAAACTTTTTATTCAAACTGTGGCATAACGAGGATTACAGGTTGTCAGAATCAAATTGTGCTGCGTTTCCTACCATGGTTACAGGCTTTCTAAAGCAATGTATAGGTGTACCTGCTCTGGTTTTATTAGAAGCTGGAAATTATCTTGAGGACTGCTTAGCTCTGCTTAGTTTTATGACATTTTTCTGTTCTTGTCAGAAACTGCCATGACAATTACTTAACAAGGAATTAAAATCTCTGGGGTTCCTAATTCTGCTCCGTCTTTAACTGATAAATTGTTCATAAACACGCAGCATGTGGCATCACCTTTCATCTATAAAAAAGGCATTGAGACCTGATCTAATACTTAAAAGGATGAATGTGCAGAGGAATTTACACAAAATACTGAAAATGAAAAACGCAAAACAGGTTAGAAAACCAATGTGCAAAACTGCTAGTCCTGCTTCCACTAATTCATGTCTCTTTAGCAGCTTTGAGCTGACCTAGGCTTGACTTAGCTGGTGGTTTAGCAGTTCCCTGAGCCCAGCAAGCTCTTAGATCAGCCCTCCCTGTGTTGGGACACGCAGGGACTGAACTGTCCCCCTCTCCCAGGCATCCCTGGCTGATGGAATGTGAGTCCCTCCTGGGGGGCTCTGGTTTAATGAGCGCAGCTTTGAGTCAGCCCCTAAAGGAAGGAGCACAGCACTTGCCTGGAGTGGATTTTGTCCCCTTCTTTTCCGTGCGCATGTGCCAGGAATCGTGACACATGGAAGGAGAAGGATGAGCCTTGCAGGAGCTAATGAAGGCACAGTTTCATAACGAAACACTTGGACCACCGAGGCTGGGTAGTCACAAATCCTGCTCAGTTATTGAAAACAAGTGACAACTTTCCAGTAACGGCTTCCAAGCTGTGAAGGGCCTCCTGCATTTTCAGGAGCTTCTCCCTGGCAGTGAGGGAGGTTACACCAGGACACATCTTTTGATATCCTATGACATTATGCAATGCACCCATCACGTTGCATCATCATTGAAATGCTGCTCAGATCATGTCTTTGCCTTGCATTAAAGCTTAATGACAAAAAAAAATGGAAATTGTACCCTGAGAACAAACTGATTCCTACCGGTCTTCCTTCTGCACTGGTTCGAAAAGCTTGGCTAAATAGAGACGGAAACATTTCATCTTGGCTTTTACCTTTTTAACCTCCTCAGTGTTTTATTTTTCAGAATTTAGGTGGAGAAATAGGATTTCCTAAAGAGCTGGAGTAGTACAATCCAGCCAGTTGCATCTTATTTTCTTCCTTACTCTCTTCCTACAGAGTTTTGCGTGGGTGTTTGCATCCTGTTTAGCCTTCCATCTCCCAAGCATTTCAGTTTTCCCCTGGGAGACTTTTTGCATGTTCCAGTGCCCCTCATTGTTCAAACTTGAAATCGGTAACGTTTGGATGCCACGTGAAGACATAATAGGATTACCGAACTTAAAAAAAAAAAAAATTACGAATTTGAAGTCTTTTTTCATGGTAGTCCTTTTATGCTCGAATGGAGACAACGTTCAGGACAGCACCCAAGCTCCCAGGTGATCACAGCAAGTCACGGGGTAGTACAAATTCTACTTCTGTGGGGTTTTTTGCCACTGCTTTGGTGGCTTTTTACTCCACTCTGTGCTTCTCTCTCTCCACGTTTGCTTCTGTCTAATGCCTGTGGGGAATTTCAGCAGTGACTTGCACAGTGAAACAGCATCAGTGAATTATTTACAATAGGTATAGTCACTTTAGAGTGATTTAATAATTCAACAACCCTTTTAAAGACAAAGTCAGCTCCACAGAGAGCTGGGGTAAAGAATTGAGAACCTTTCTTGGAGAACTGGTGGCTGTGGCCAGGAGCCCTGAAGTTTATGGCTTACTGTGAAATTGTCACCTCTGGCAGCTATGGGAAGACCCTCTCAAGTGGCTTGAAAGTCTCTGGTGGCTTATTTACTTTCTTATCACTCAGTAAATTCAGACATAAATTATCATTGCACCTTCAGACTCTTAAAACAATACCTCTTTCTTCTTTCCATTGCTGTCTTCCAGATAATTGTTTAATGATGTAAATGATAACTTCAATCTGCAATTTTAAATAAGGAAATGTTATTAAAAACCCAGGCTTTTTCTATAAAATGTGGAATTTTCACTCTCACTGTGTGCATGCACACATGTATAGAGTTAGAAAAGCCTCTGGCTAGCATTTTATTTTCCACATCCATAGGTATAAATCCCTGAGAAGGCCGGTGTAAATTGGGATGTTAGCTTTGGATTACAAACAGCTTCATTTATGGAACCATGCAGAGAAAGGTATTGCCTGAGGAGGTGAAAATATTTTATTTCCCTGAGAAAACAAAGTGGTTGCTATGGGACAGAAAATGATCTAATGATGGCTTTCACAGAGACATGCAACTGGACAGAATTAGAATATTCAAACCACAGCAGGCAAAAATGTTGATTTTTCCAGGATGTATTTGTGGAAGATTTTTCTTAGTGTAGATCTGGATACTTTCAAGAAAAATGAAGAAGTGGGTGTTTTTCCATAGGGTACAATTTAATTGTTTTTTTTCTTTCCAGTCCTCCTAGAATACTCTGCAAGTGAAACATATTTGTTCAGTCAAACTGCTTTTAAATACTTCTGGAGAAAGTCCCAGTCCTTTTGAGTGCTGAATGACAATGTTTTGAGGGGTCACCAAGCACAAATAACGTGGGGGGTTTTGTGTGTGTAGCAATGTAATGAAACATCTAAGCAACGAGTAAAACTAATGAATTTAACTACAATTAAGCACCACGTGATGAGTGGCATAGAAACCCCAGATTTCTACAGGTAGCTGGTGCCTAATGCTGTAGAAAGGTGCATTTTAGAACGTTTGGGCTTTTTTTAACTGGTTGCAGGCCTGTGCCCCAGTGAAGTTTATCTTTTAGAATTCAATTAAATGGACTTAGAAAACTCCTTCAGTGGTGAATCCAGAAATCACACATGAGCCATGTTCCCTTTTGCTCCTTGGTCTGGGAATACACACAGCAGTGCTTGCTGGATTTTGCTCTAGCACTAAAGTGCTTTTGTTACATGAATTACTTAGCACTTGTACTCTTCTAAAAAATGATTTTAATGTCCTTCCCAGCTTATTAAGGACACTAATTTTTAATGCCTGTAGATTAGTAATGAGTAAGTGCCTTCCTAAAAAAAAATTACTCTGTTCTTGAAGGAAACAAAACCTAAAGTTGTTTTATAATACTTGTTCTCATTCCTTTCATCCCTTTATTCCCCACACTTGCTTGAGGACCTTAGAGGTCTTAATTGTCCAGAGAAATTTGTGCTGTGCTCATGTTTGAAAGTCCCACTAGCTGTGTGTGCCTTGCATGACTGCATGCAAAAATTGCTGCTTTGGATCATCTTGCTTTTGGCATGAATAGCTGAGGATGTGATCTTGCAGTGTGATAAGCCTTCTGGGATCCTCCCAAGTTCCCTGGGAGTTCTAGTGAGTAGTGTCAAGCTAGGTAAGTCTTCCTGGTGCTAGTTAAAAGCTTTTTCTCAGTGTGCGGTGTTTTGAAAAGTTCCTGAAGCCCACAGACCTAGGACAGGGACCATTTGCTGTTGGGCACGATGGTGATTTCTGTCCCTGGTGTGTGCCTGTGCCTGTTTGCTCAGAAATATCCATCAGGATTAAAGCGCTGCCTTGTTTTGATTTCCTGTCTCCTTTTCCATTTATTTTCGCGTTGTTTAAAACTGTCCCCTAAATTTTGTCTCATAGTAAGCCTGAGATTCCTGTTTAACTACTTCAGCCCTCCTTCACAGTCTCCTTCCTCAGTTCCTTCATTTCTGGAGCCATGGTGTTGCTTTCTACCAGTAGGCTTCCTGAACTTTCTGCCCTTTGTGTGCATTTCAATGCTTATGGGGTCTATTCATCACTGCTAACACAGTCCCTAGACCTTGGGGTTTCTTTTCTCCTCTCCTTTCTCCTGTGTGTGTTTGCATGTCCTGTCTTTGCAGTGCTGCCTGTTAGTGAAGACGTGTCTCTCACCTGGCATTAACAGTGCTGTGTTGGGAGGTTTGTTCTGTCCCTGACTTTAGGCATCACCTGCACTGGGTAGGTACTGCAAAATGCAGAATACGGAGAGATGTCAAGGTGTAAAAGCCAAGAAAATGATCGTAGTTAAGAGGCAGCTGCTTCCCCCTCTCCTTTTTCCTGTAATGGAGAGTGGCAGAAGAGATAAGAAAGATCAACTGGAATTACGAAGGTTTTCCCAGCTGTAATAGTGCATAGCAACAAAACCCCTGACAGTTCCCCCTTTGAGGAGCACAGATGAAGGTTAAAATTGGTCAGTGAGGCTCAGTTAGTGAGATTTGAAACGAAAATCCACACTGAAGCAGGGTAAGTGTTGGTAAAGGGAGAGAATCTGTGTTTTGTTTCTGATGTTATTTACCACCCAGCAATACCTGTTTTCAGATAAGGCAGTCCACTCCTGGCAGTTAATGACAAGAAAATCTCCTGTAGTCTCTTCTAGTTATCCTGCAAAGGTCCATTTCTCTGGTTCTGGAGCAGTCCTGGCTTGCATCATTCATATGGTTCTTTATTTCCTGACTGAAATTCCGGTCCCTTTGGAGTCCAGAGCCAAAAAGTAAATCACCCGTACTGGGGCTAGGGTGTAAACAGCTGTGTCTTTCCCTTCGTTCACTACTTAACAACTCACAGAAGAAGAGGTGCCTCTGTCCCAGTGTCAGAACTCTGTGCCTCTCACTGGATTCCCAGAGCCTTTACTTTTCACAGCCTTTCCTACATACGTGTAAATCACCGCTTACTCCTGCATCTTCACTATTTCCTGTGTTGCTGTTGGCTGCTGAGTGGCCTGATTAATCCTGAAACCGGTGCCTGGTGTTCAGGCCCTGAGTCAGGTTCTGGGGATTGCACCTCCCTCCCTCGGGCAGCACCGCGGCGTGCGCTGCCTCCTGCTTTGTGTGCTATGTGCCATGCACTTCCCTGAGTCTGGCATTCCTGAGCATCTGACACCACTAATCCATCTTCATTTGCTCCACTGGAAACTCCTCCAGATTTATCTCTCCCAGATTCACTGGGAACCACTGGAGTTTCGCTGCATTTTCTTCCTGTCTTCCAGTCCTTCCACCTCCACTTGTACTTTATTTCTCAGGTGTGTCCTGTGAGCCCCATTTATTTCTTCTCCTTTTCTACCAGTAATTCCTTTGATGTTCCTTCCCAACATGAAGTGAAGCATGATCCTAGCCAGGAGGACTTGGGGTGAGCCATCTCTAAATTTCTTGCCAAATTCTTGACCAGGAAAGATATGTTAAAACTCTGTGGAAAATTTACTTGAGGGGATTCTATAGAAGTTTTCCTCAGCTTTTAAATTTCCATATATTCTCATTCTGTTTTACCACCCTCCACCAGTCATCACCCAGCTGAGGGAATGATTTTAGGCTTTTCCTGACCCCCACTGGGAACTTGACACAGGGAATGAGAATAGTCTCTCACTGTGTTTCTGTCCCCTGTTGTAACAGAGGTGTCCTGGGGACTGTGGTCACCTCTCTGTTGTTTAAAGCAGTGGCTCCTCAGAAGCCAGAGCTGCTGGGAGTGCTGTTCCCAGTGAAACTCTCTGGTGTCCACTGGTGGAGCTGAGGGCTGGGTATTCCCTTCGGTTTAGGTCTCTAGCAAACAAAAAATATGGCAGGTGATTTGAATTCACTTCTCAGCTGAAGCTTCCTAATGTACTATCTGAAATGCATCTTCGATATCACTCTGGTTTATGTTTCCTGTCTTATCCACTTTTTTCTCTGGATACACAGTGTATTCTTCATGCACTTATTTTTGTTTATAAAGACGTTTCATTCCTGAAACGTCTCATACCTGAATCGTGCCCTTGAATTTGTGAGTGCAGTCATCATCTCAATTTAGATGTGCTTCTGTAGATGGCCACAGACTGGATCCCAGGTGGCTGATGCCAAGTGGTCCTTCCTCCAGTGGAAGTGCTGCTGGACACGTGGAATGGTCACACGCGTGTCACCGGTGTACAGGTGACACCAAAGTGAGAATGATTCCTCTCCTAAACACACATTCTGCAGCTGCTCAGAAACATCAAGAATCTGCATCTGAGATGCCGTGACTTAAAAGAGCAACACAATGCAGTTCCCATATTCATACAATTCCTCTCCTTTCTCTGATCCCATTCTTTTTTAGGGATGTGCATTAGCACTATTTGCATCACTTCTTGTCCGGAAGAAAACAGAGTTATTTTGAAACTTGAACACGGAAGTCAAATTTCATTGTAGTAGTCATGATGTCCGGGGGTGTGACTGCCAAATAATATCCAGAGCTCTTCTCTTTTCATAGTAATGTCTTGGATGTCAGCCATGCATTTTCCACTGAATTAATGAACATCAGATCTATGCCAGGAACGTAAGAATAGATGGCACTGCTTCTGAAATAGTCTGTACATAAAATTACTTTTCGATGATGGGTTTAAAGCCTGCACCTTCTTTATTCTTTCAGTTGATCTTATTTACCTGCTCTGACTTACTAACCTATTTAACAGCAGTCCTTCTTTTGTATTCTTGTTACGTAAAATCTAAACCCAGCTGTCGGCGCAAAACTTAATCTGCTGGAAGCATCAGGAAACAGGATGGGAGGAAAAGCCTTTCCTCGACATTTTCAAACGTCGTAAAACACACGTGATGATGTCTTGAAGCAGAAGTAGGGGTAGTATCGTGCCATCACTTTAATCATGAATCCACCTCAAAACCCCTTCAGTGAGCAAGCCTGCCTTTCTCAATGGGATTCAGCACAGAACATTATCAATGCTGCAAACACCTACATATTTGTACAGAGATAACCCCCCGTTCCAGCGGATACAGGCTTTTTTTATCCTTTCTTAGTTGTACCAGCATGATTCATTAGCAGTTATTTTTGAGATGAAGAAATGTAGGCTACTAATACAATTTAAAATGCTGTTATTTTAATGAATAAGTCAGCAATGTTTTAGTTTCTATTTAACACCAAATGTCTAAATGGAGCTAAGGATAGCGAGACAATTATCAGCTTAAATTATTGGGTTTTATCTTTTAAAGATCCTGCTTAATAACATGACTTCGGATAGAGCTTGCAATCCCCTATTTAGGAGAGAAGATATTTTGGGGGGTGAATGGTTGTGTATCTCCCACCTTCAGCAGGAAAGACAACTGGAAGTTTGCAGTGGGAGACTCTCTGCTCAGGTAACCCAAATGTGCCTCTTCTCAGAAGTGTCAGTGTGAATTATTTGGTGCTTAGGTCCATTTTGGAATTGAGATGATGAGAATAAGACAGAGGAGGAATTCTTGGAAGTCACTTAGGTAAGAGGGGAATAACTGAGGAGGGGAATAACTGTGCTGAGGATAATGTGGGGTCCCATAATGATGGGTCTTACCAGCTCCACGTTTGAGAAGCAAAATCCATAATCACGGAAATGCTTTTTGCTTTCTATGCTTGCAACCCCCACCAGGATCCTCTCCTTAAATTCTCTTCTCACTCCTTGCAGATTCCTGGGCTTCAGGGAGGCTGCACAGTTAACAATTCGGTTCTCTTGGTGCTTAGTTTTCTGGCTTACCAGTGCTTCTGCCAGGATAAAAATGGGCTCCGCTGTATAATAAGAATGACAGTGGCAATGCAGGTTTTTGTCGTTAAATACATCATAAAGTGGCAGTACCTGTGGGAAGCCAGCCAGCAGAGGGAAAAGCTCCCAGAGTTCCAGTTCCTTTGCTGACAGCTCAAGCCCAGCTCTGTCTCCTCAGTAAAATGCTGTATTCTTTACTCCATGGAAGGATTCCCCTCAAAGTGCAATAAGCTGGTAAAAATTTACAGTAATGTTTTCTTAACTGCTAGATTGCTCCCTCTTCTCTTCACGATTAAACTTTGGGTGATTTCCACTATCGTTAAGCATTAAAATATTGCAATCATCTCCCATGAATCTTCCTCTTCTACATGCTGTTTTCTTGTGTCCAACTCCTCTTCTATCCCCATCCATTTGTCTTGGTTGCTAATTTTATGTAACTTTTCCATGATGTGGTATCTTCTAGAAATTCCCTCTCCTGGCGTTCTCTTCTGTGCCATTTATTTCCTCTTGGATCTGGGTGGCAGGAAGATTATCCTTAGGGAATTGGTGAGGGAAGCAGTGAAAGGCAACTGTAGCAAAGAGAAGAAGGGAAAATGAGATTGAAAAATGGCAGTGAAGGATGCCAAGATTTAAGAGTTGGAGAAGAGGGAGGAGCTGGAGCTCAAAGAAAATATTATGAATTTGTTTCTCTGCTGTTTTCTAACCATTCCTGCCTTGGCTGCCTCACACTCATGCATGAACTTTAACATCTGACCAGTTATATATCTTGAAACTTCTACAAGAGTCCAATCTTTTTTTTTTTTCCCCTCATTGAGAGCAATATACACTTTTCAGTTATGAAAATGCTGTTATTCTAAATAAAACTGACATGATCCACCAACACTTTCGGAAGCACAGATGCTTTGTCCCACTATTTACTAAAGAGGTTCACACTTAGATTAAAGCAGTGAAATCAAATCACTGAATAAAGCCTGGAACAACATAATGATTTAAGGAATTTCTGGAGAACTTCTGGTAGGAAGAAAGTTACACCAAGGCAAAATTCGATTGTTTGCTGTACAACACCAGGACACGGAAGCACCGTGCAATCCAAATTGGTGCAGTTCTTTTGCTGAGCATCTTGCATGGTGTCGTTTGTCCTTGTTCTCCTCTGGAAGATCAGGCTGCAACCACAAATTCAAGTGCTGCATCCGAGGCCCATCAGTGTCAGGCTTAGCAGAAGCGTCTTTGTTACAGGAGCTGCCAGCCATGAAATTCTCTCTCTAAATGGCACTGCTTTGTTATTACTTTTTTCCCAGCATAAACTGCGTGGGTTGGGATATGCACAGCCCCCTGATATTAAGTGATATTTTTTCCCAACTCAGTGTATACATAATGCCAGGAATGAAGTTAATTTGTTGTGTACTTCAGCCTCTCTGAGTGGTGCTGCAGCAGTACAAGGTTTCCCAGTGTGTTATTAGTGGGGAGAATTGCACCGTCCTTTCACCAGCTTGGTTAAAGAGCAGAAGAATTTGTAGTGGGATATAATTATATTTGATTCCTGTTTTCTCTCTTATTGTTGGAAGTAAAAGAATGCAGCTTCAGGGGTTCACACTTGGCTGCTTTCAGTTCGAGTTGATAGTCTGAGCTAAATGGATCTTTCTGTCCAGATACTGTACAAGTTGTTAATCTCTTGCTTCAATGACACTTGTAAGGAGCTGGTTACTCAGAGTTTGCTGCTGTGTGAAGATGAACCACTGTGCAGGAGTTCCACTTGCTGATGAAAACACACCTTGAAATAAGCCCAGTTCATATTTAAAGAAATCAATTACAACAAGTAGTTTTGTGTTCTATTGACTGCAAATCACCCATTGCCTTTTTTTGAAAGAGTTCACAGTAGCTATTTACTTTATAAAAGATTCTATTTTCCCTTGTCTTCATGGCCAGCAGAGAAAACTCTTTGTTATCTGGGTGCACAAATGGATGGAGGATGGGCACAAATATTTATTGTAGTTATTTGTATTATTCGGAGTAAGAGTGGATGTTACTTTCAACCCGAACATGAGTAATAGAAATGAAGGGCTGTGAGTGCTCTGGGAGTATAAAACCTTGAGAAAGCCTTGTCAGAGCTGGCCTTCCCATTCTCCAGAACCAGAATTACAGAAAATACACGGCTTTATTTGGATAAGTTGCTTCTTTTATAGCAATGTACCTGTTAGAACAAAAGCCAGCCAGCCATACTTTATTCGGATTGGCTGCTTGCTCCCACCTTGCTGATAGATTTCAATCATGTTTTTAAATTCCCCTTCAGCTATTGTAGCTTTCTCTCCTTGCTTCTGCTTTTCTCTCTCTCTCTCTCTTCAAGCTGCTACTTGCAAGACATCTCCCTCATTACTGGCCATTGTTTCCTCCCCGATTCCAGCCTTTCACAGAGAATTGGAGGGTTTCATTCCCCCACCTTTTAACCTTCTACTGTTCGCTTCTCTCTGCACCCCTGACCCAGATTCCTCACACAAAGCCACCTCTCATCCTTGGGGACAGAGGTTTTATTTCTGTTCTCAGGTAAATTCTGATCTGTGTATCTGTATCGCTGCAGGCAGAGCTTCAGATATTTGCAGGTATTGCCATCTTGAGCCTGGTAATTTTTCTTTTAAAATCTTATTCAAGCTCTTCTGGATCATAAAGTCTCCACTTAGTACCTTCCAGCCTCTCAGAGAGATGTCAGACATTTGCTCTGACATGTAGCAAGTTTTGAAGCAATACTTAGAAATTTTTTAATGCAACCTAAACAGAAGATCCTCTGTCTCTCCTTGATATGTGAGCATCTGAAAGCAAAGCCCTAAGGTGAACCTGTCTCCCTCCTCAGGCACATTCAGCTCTTTGAATGCTTTCCTTGCACTGCTGCTGTAATCTTAGTGAGGGCTAATTTATAATCATGTAAATATGGAAAAAAAAAAAAGGCTTGATTTCACTTCCCGTGATTTTTTATTTAATTTGTGTGTGGCAATTGTGCATTCATCAACTTTTAAATTCCTTTGGGACGTGCCATCAAACACATACACCTCCTATGCTTTGTTATTAAAATAAGTAAAGTGTTTCCTGCAGAACTCCGTGGCCAGATCTCTCCACCGTGTGAGAAATTGCCTCTGATTAAGCCATCCCCACAGCTGTGCCTGAGCCCAGAGCCTTTCCAAGTCCTTGTTGCTGGTTTTGCAGGAAGTTCTGGGAAGGGTTCTGGATTCCTTGGCCCTTGTCACAGCGAGCACAGCCTGAGAGCGGCAGTGCCGGGTGACGGAAGGGGTGTCTGGCACATGGCTGTGCAACTCCCACTGCTATTTCTTGCTTTCCTTTCTAATTGATAACTCCTGCCATCTGTTCCCGAGCCATCCCTCTGCTGTCCTTTCCCACACACAGTCTCCTGCCCCTGTTCCACCCTTGAGCTCGCGCTCAAGGGAGCCGGTTGGTACCAGGAGTGGCTGGGTGCTGGGGTGCTGCTGGCAGAGATGTAACGTCAGGTCAGGCCAGGCTGGGCTGTCCCGGCAGCATTTCACTGGGCTCAGATGCTTCTCTCTCCGTGCTGCTTTAACTGCAATTCCCTGAGCAAACTCCACAGATTTTTTTTTTTTAAATTCAGAAAAATAAAAAAAAAAAGCCACCCAAACTCTTCACTTTAATAAAATTGTTGCTCTGAGGTGGATTCCTTCTGAATTTGTCACCACTTCCTGGGTTCATGACCACCTTCTGGCTTTGTGGGATAAGCCAGTAATCTAGAAGCACTGTAGCAGCCTAGGTTGCTTTTTTTCTCCCCCTAGAGCCTTTATGTTCTTTCCAGTCTATATTTGAATCTCTCTTTTCTTGTCTAACTCTCCATTTGGTGGCTTAGCATACGGGAAGCCTGTTTTATAGTGCAGAGAAATGCATTTCTACATACTAAGGACTGAATTTTTAACAAGAACCTAGATGTATGTACCAGCCAGAGGGATTTTTCTGGCAGAAGCTCCAAAATGGACAAAATCAAGAAAGAATAAATCATGGCAATCATAGCCATGGTCGACCATTATCTAAGAAGCCTTGGACCTTCAAGGTGTGTTGGAGGGACAATTAAATAAGAGCATTGGGCATCTAAGTGCCTAAAAATAGATCCTCAAGAGCGTGTAAGTCACGGCTTTTCCATAGATTCCTAATGGGGGTGATGGACTCAAACACCCACAAAAATTGGTGTTACAAATGCACAAGAAATGCTCATCAAAATTAACCTGAGAGGCCACGTTTTGGTTTCTATTTAAGGTGGCCTTTTCCTTTCAGAGACATCCCCAGGCAGAGCTCCCCCACATTTTTCTGAGCACCTACCAAAGAAGCAGGGAAAGGAGGGTTTACCTCACCTCTGCCTGGGAGGTTCCTCATGATTTTTAGATTAGGGGTGCTAATGGCTTGTGGGTTGTATCATGCTTGGGTATAGGCACAGTCAAATTATTAAGCTTTCGTCCTGAGGTGATAACCCCAAGGCCACAGTTGTGAGGCAGACAGTCTTCCAGGAAGGAGTGGGAGCTGCTGGAATATTTTCTTTTTTAATTTCCCAGCAGGGCAGATTTTGGGACTTCTGTTAAAATAAACAAATTCTAATAAGCTGTTAGAGAAAATGAGAGAAGCTCAGAAACTGCAGCTGCGAGTGTTCGCTGACTTCCTTGATTGTCACATTTTCCCATTGTACAGAAGTGGTTATTGCAGTAGGCTCTGCCATGTAGGAAGGAATGATATTTCCTGCGCTGGGGGAAAGACAGGCAGCTAAACGGAATAAAATAATCACTCCTCAGGTGATCTCTCTCCTGGTGTAGGTCAGAAAGAGTTCCCACCACTTCCACGAAACTTAATAATTTCAAGTGACTTTCATATTTGGGATGTTTTTATAACACTGATTGGAAACCTCCAGATGATGAAATGTTACAGCTCCGGCAAGAATCTAATAAAAATCCCCCCTGGGATTGATTTTGATTGACTGCAGTTGCCTGTCTGTTTTTATTTTACTGTATATGAACAGACAGCAATGAGCAGGATTGAGTTAACCCTTCCCTGGCCTAATTCCTGTCCTTGGGGGCCTGGGCTATCACTGCTTTCCACCGCTGACACCCAGAGATAGGGCAAAGCAGTTTAAGGGTTCCATTAACACTCATAGTTCCTTTGCGTTTTGTAGCTCCAAATATAATCAGGGGGGTTGGATGAAGGTGTTGGAAAATGGAACCCACACAGGGTTATAATTCAAATTAGTGGCACAGCCCTGGTGGAGCTGTTCTTGTTCTGGAAACTGTATTGATTCTTCTGTGGAGCTAATTAATGCACGTATTTATAAGTTAATGAATAAAAGTTCAAAGTTATTCTTTAGGAAGCCTTGCGTCTATTAGAAGTCAAGAAGAAGGTTTTCTCCAGTCAAATAAAGGTGTTTAACGATGCACATGTGCTATGGCCATTTCCTCTGGTAAGAGTTCCACCTGCTAAGGGGAATTGCTTTTCAAAAAGAAATGGAACCAAAATGTAAAATTATATTAGAGAAATATTCTTTTCTTTGTAAATTAAACACTGGGATGTTAAATTGGGTTTAAACTGTTCAGTTTATTTGTGCTTACTGATTCTTTTCAGTGCTATGTAACTGGGAGATCACTATGCACGCACACATTAAATCCATTAAAGTAATTTATTTTCTGTCTTTCTTGAAGCAGTTTTCTCAGTAAGAAACCCCTTGATTTTCCAAGTAGATGCATTAGTGATCAGTGGAGAAGCCTGAAACAGAGTAAATATTCATTACCTGTTGTACAGTTTATGTTATTAGAAGGCAATTTTTTAATGTAGGTTACTCATTTTTTTTTAGACAGTGAATTTCCTATCCTTTGGAATCTTTCTATCTTAGATTTAAGTAGAGATGCTTAAAATTTTTGTGGTTTTTAGCACCTCCCCCTCCTTCCTATGTGCCCGTTTCAGTTATTTGCTCTTCCTCTGGGAGCATGTTTGCACTGCCAGGCACAGCTATCCCTGGGTTTAATTTTTTCAGAATTAGGACTTTCCAAACTTCTCTGGTTACATCTTGTATTTCCTGGCATCTGCATCAAATTCAGCAAACGAGCTCGGTAAATTTTTTTTGGTAATTTTTACTCCGTCCAAAAAGAAATTCTCTTTTATTCCAGCGCGATGGAAGGAGACGGGAGAAGAATTTGTGTTTCAAACTGGAATACAGGAATATAGGGCAGGGATTCTGTGCAGGGACAGGTTTGGCTCCGTCCTTCACGTGGTCATTGTGTGAAGCTTGGGGCGATTCGCGCTCCTCCTCAGTTCGGTCCTTTGGAAGAAACCAGGAAATAAATAAATAAATAGGGAAAGGGGAATAAATAGCAAAAAGTGAAGAGCGGAAAGGGAAATCAATGGGGAGAAAGAAATAGATAGCAGAAAGGAAATAGGGGAAAGGGAATGAATAGGGGAAAGGAAGTAAATGGCAAATAGCGAGTAAACAAATAGCAACAAGCGAATAAACAGTGGGATGCTCTGCGCACCGAGAGGCGGCTGTGCAAGTTGAGAGCGAAAGGCAGGTCCCCCGCAGCTCCCAGCCCTGGCCGGGCTTTCCCGTGCCCAGCCGCAGCTGCTCCGCTGCCCCGGGAATTGGTGGCCCCCGGGGCCCCCGGAGCTCGGCGGTCCCGCGGCGCTCCCGCAGCGGGCTGGGGAACGGGAGCAGCGGGAGCAGCGTGCGCGGCGCGGGGCTGGGGCTGGGGCTGTGGCGGAGCGGGGCTGTGGCGGCGGCAGGTTCACATGACTGACTCATGCCGGGGAAGATAGCGGGAGCGCTTTTTTTTTTTTTTTTTTCCCTNCGGCTGTGGCGGGGGAGAAGTGGGGGGGTTTTTTTTTTTTTTTTTTTTCCCTTCCTCTTCCTTTTTTTTTTTTTTTTTTTTTTTTTTTTTGAGCAGCTCCAGTCTGTGCACAGTTGGCTCCCAGCTGACAGACAGAATGTGGGGTGGGCTTTGTCACCAGAACGCTGGGTACTGCATGCCCAGCTATGCTCGCAATTCCACAGTGCCCAGAAACCTGCTGCTTATGTCAGGGTGCAGCCAGCCTGAACACATAGAAATTGGGTAGCTTGATTGTTTGGTGTTTTTTTTTCTTTTTATATGATTATTATTATTTTTTATTTTTTATTATTTTTTTTTTGCCTCTTCCTTCCCTGCAAGGGTTATATAATGAGGGGATTGCTGCTAAAGTAAAAAGGGAAAATGAAGTCTTTGTTAAATGCCTTCACAAAGAAAGAAGGTAAGCGATGAAAGCAGAACACTTTGATGTTTCAGACTGGTGTTTTCTTGTGTACAGTTAATATGATGGGCTTAGTGACTATAATTAATCAATTCCTGCGATTTCTTTTTCAAAATTATTTGATGTTAGACAGTCAATTTAGGCAAGTGGTTATTAAAGCTGGATGTGACTTTATTCCTTTTAGGATTTTCTCTGAAGGATCAAGTAGTTATAAAAATGTTTTTGTTCCCTAAGAAATGCATTTGGAGACACAGAAGGATTTTCCTAGGTGAATTTTGTCAGTGAATGATGCTGAACTGCCCCTTCAGATGTATGAAGTGCCAGGAATAGAATTTAGAGAGCTGGAGGAAGGATTATGTGGTACTTTCAAGTATGCTTTTAGGGATGATAAATTTAAACTTTTGGGGCATGGAATTAGTTCAGGCGTTGTCATGTCATTTTATATCAAGTGTTTTTTCCCAAGCAAGTTTTGCCACAGTTATTCTTGCAGTTCTGAAACGTGGGGAAATATTAGGGAAAAGCAGAGTCCAACAGGGACTAAAGCATGGACATTTGCATTTCATCATTTTGTGTTGTAGTTCTGTTTTTTAATTGTGAAAATAATATAAATAATGCTGATAAGAAGCAGCTAAAAAAATATCCACCCACTTACAGTTTGCAGATTGCTGGGGAAAAGAAACAGTTGGGTGGAATATTAATCACTTCAGGCACAGAAATGCTTATTTTTAACTCTTTCTATAAAAGTTTTGTGTTAGACACGCATCAATTGGTGTCATTAGTTGTCCCCTTCCCTGTTTATTTCCCGTAGTAAAGGCTAATTTTGCTCGTAGTTCTCTGCTCAGGAATAGAACATTAATAGCAAAGCAGAAGCTAAACTCTTAAATGGGCTTGTAAAATGCTCCTGAGGTGTGTAAGGGAAAAAGAATTCCTTTCCTCTGGTGCCTGGAGGGTGGTTTCGCCAATCTGTCGGCACAGATGTGCTCTGCAGCTCGCTGTCCGCGCTGTCACCGTGCCCCAGCACCCTGTCCTTGTCCTCCCTCCCCCTCCCAGCAGCAGAGATCCCACCAGCCTCTCCAGACTCCCAGCAGACATCCCCAAAAACCTGGCAGTATTTGGTTTTCTCAGCCTGTGGCTGGAAGGGCTGGGCAGGCTGCTTTGAGCTTCATGAGAAATTAAAATCTGAGGGTCAGACCCAATTTTTGCTGAATCCAAGGCAAACTTTGGTGACCCCGGGGGAACAGCATTAGACCTTCAGGCAGCAAACCTGAGTGTGCTGAACACCCCCAGTATTCAGCTTGTGTGTTTTCTCCTTGACTGAAATCTCCTTTGTTGTACCTGGGAAAGATCCCCATCTTCAATGAAGTCATTTCTGGAGTCGTATTCCAAATGCCAAAAATAAAGGAAGGCAGAAATGTCCCATCTCTGCCCCACACCTCAACCTAAGGGTCTGTACGTGCCAGTTTTGGAGAAAACTGCTGTGAGTTTGCTGTAAGTTAGCACTAACTGGGGCTGTCACTGTGACATCTGAAGCACCAAGGTGCTCTCATGACACCCTCGGCTGCTTTGAAACCTTAGAGAAATATGGAATGGGAAGGAACTTGAAATGCCAGGAGAATTATACGGAGTTTCTGCCAGTTTCTAGCATAAGCATTGGACTTGTGTGCTTTGTCCCCTTTAACAGCTTTGAAGGGCTACTTCCCTCATTTCAAAGGAAACATGGAAATGAACTGAAGCCCTTTCTGTGCACGCTGTTCCCGTGTTTGGTTGTTCTGATGTTGTTGAGTTGTTTACTAGAGAAAGTTTCAGCTCACTGGAAATACAAAGGATGTTATTGTAAAATATTCAGAATTGGAGTTAATCATAAACTGATTCTGGTGACAATGATACAAACCATTCTTTTACTTGCAGTTCCATCTCTATTTTATGCTATAAATACGCTCTCAGTTTTGCTCTGAAACCTTAAATTTTGCTTTGTTCTCTCAATTAAAGGCTCTATTTCAAGGCAGGACAGATTGATTCCTATGTATATTCATATTTATGTGAATTTATTTACTTGCACAGTATGACAGACATTCTTATTCTGTTTTTTTGTGTGGTTTTGAAGGGTATTGAATGAGTAGACATTTCTGTCTCTTTATAAATGGCACTTACTGGCACTTTAGACATGTAGGATGATACTTTGTGGGGCTTCTTTCCCAATTTAAATGTGATATTTTTCTTTGAGAATTACAGCAGCTCAGTGAAGCCCTCAGGATAATGCCTGGCTGCCTTTGCTAGTTTCGCCCCTGTGACTTTTCAGATGTAAATCTGTGCACTTTGGCTCAGGTCCTGTGACCCCTCCAGCTCCACCGAGAGAAATTAATGAGGGCAGTTGCAATAATGGGGATCAAGGCCAGCATGAGGTTTTGGGGTCAAATCCTTTATGATAGGGCAGGAAATTCCATCGCATCTGGTGGTAACTGGGTGCTTTTTTATTAGGGACTTTGCCTTCTAAGTTGCGCTTGGAACAAAGTGACCCGCCCGAGTGGGAGCAGGAGATCTGGAAAACGGTGTGAGTGCTCGTGTGTACCAGGAGCACGCACGGAGGGCTGGACCCTCTGCTCTGAGTTAGATTCATGCTGCCCTCGCTTTGTTTGGTGGTGTGGCTCTTCCGTTAAGGAGTTTATGGGAGCCTTTGGATGCAGCGGTGTTCCCTCCGGGACGCGGCACGTGACGGAGCCAGGGTATTACCCTGGGGTGGTCTGCTCTATATACAATAGTAATGGATGTGGTAGGAAGGCCAGGATTAGAAAGAGGGGAATGCCTAGGGATTGCAGCAGTGTAATAGAGTTCTGCCAGGAGAGGAAGCCGTGTCCTCGATTCTTAACCTGGAAGATGGGGATAAGGTGACTGTTCACAGATTTCAGGTTAGGCCTGAACTTGAGATGGACCAGTTTGGGTGCCAGGGGGGCACGGAAGCTGCAATTCCTGACACATTCCACATGTCAGGAATTCTGCTGGGCAGCCCTGTTCTACGTCTTTCTGACTGAATGTGACAACACAACAGGAAAATGAACTTTCTGAGCCTCAAACTTGGCAATAATGAGGTGTTTCCCATTTCCTAGAGCACAGTTCAGACTCTTCAGCAGGCTCATGGCACTGGTGTTGCCTCACTGTGTACCCAAGCCAGCAAACAGGTTAATGTTGCTCGGTTGTTTTTGATTTAATGATGTTCTAAAGATAATTTGATCAGCTCTGCTGGCAAGGTGGAGTTTCTGTCTCTGCAGAAGAAACAATGCCATATGTTGCATGTGGTGGTAAACACACACGATTGTGAAACCATCTGAGATCACCCTCCATGTCTCTCTTTGCACAGTGCCCTTTAGGGAGGCTCCCACCTACTCCAACAGGAGGAGGAGGCCTCCCAGCACCTTGGCAGCCCCCCGGATCCTGCTCCGCTCCAACAGCGACAACAACCTGAACATCAACAACCTCCCCGAGTGGTCGGCCTCCTCCTCCGCCTCTTCACACCGCAGCCTTTCCCCTCACCTGCTCCAACAG
Source organism: Gymnorhina tibicen (assembly GCA_013399875.1). Lineage (NCBI taxonomy): Eukaryota > Metazoa > Chordata > Aves > Passeriformes > Artamidae > Gymnorhina > Gymnorhina tibicen. The sequence continues at coordinate 320,129 of VXAZ01000161.1, forward strand.
ATGCAGAATAATCCCAATGGAACTGTAAAAACTGTGGGGAGTTACACTCCGTCCTCCCGGAGCCGCTCGCCGTCCCTCAACAGGCTGGGCGAGGATGCCAAGAGGCAGCAGCACAGGCACATCAGGTGGGTTTTGGCTGTCTCACAGCACGAGGTATCCCCGAAGGCACCACGCTGGGCTGCCACGTTCCTTTATGTTATTTGCACTCTCTAGAATGTATAGTTACTGGTTCTCAGCACACTGGACCGTGCCCAAGTGTGAATATTTTAACTGGCAGCACCAAAGCCTGCTGTTTCCTCACAGAGCTCCAGCAGCCAGGCAGACTTTCAAGTTCAGCAGTGACTTAACACAGAGTTACACCTCCAATCGAGGTGCTGGCTCTGCACATCTTCCCATAGCTGAAATAAGGGTTGCATTTAAGAGCAAAGTGTTTCTGGGATACCTGGTCCCTTCATGGAACTATTGGTCTTGCCTGGAATCTGTGCTGGATCTGCTCGTGGGTGATGGAGCAGAGACTGTTTAAGTTCTCTCTTCTGTAGGTGTGTGCTGAACCAAAGAGTGAAGTAGAGGGAGTGATGTGATCTAGCAGGCATTCTGGGCAAATATCCTGCAGCTCTGTCCCACTGGAGAGCAAATCCTGACTAATTAGAGTCATGACGGTATTGTAAGCCATGGAATAAAGCAGAGGGCTGGGGCTAAGTTTTGATCACAGCTGGGGGCTGCAGCTTTGAGAAGCCACTGCCCTGGACTCAGGAGCTCCTGTCAGATGTGAAAGACATGGAGCTGCACCAGGACAAGGAGTTGGAAGTGCTGCAAAAACGCTGGGAGGCATCAGAGTTGAGCACTGCTGGAGAAAACCAGAGCTCACATGTTTTGGCCAAACACATTTAACTCCCTACTGATCTAAAAATCAGGCTTTGTCTCTCCTGTTTCCTAATATATCTATATATATAGATATCTATATCTATCTGTATCTATATATATATAAATCTGCATTTCAGAGTAGAAAAGGACTTGGGCATTGTCAAGAAATGCAGCTGTTGGTTTCTCTTTGCCGTTTGTAGGTGTAAGGGATCTTCAGTGGAGTTTTCCAGTCAGTAAAACAAAATGTCGTGTAGCTGACATTGCCTCTGTTACCTTGCCTGTTCTTCTGCTCTCCCTGGCCCTGGGCACTCAGACTGACGGGCACTGTTTGGGATGGAAGCAGTGCTGCTGGACAGGGGAGATCTGCTGTACTGTGAGACAGAGTTGTCTAGAATGCAAGAAGGAGTGAAATTAAAGGGAAGGAATGGGATACAGATTTCTTATGCCAATGGTTTCGTGTTCATCTTGCTCTGTTGTGTGTTACAATAATGGCACAAGCTCATTTAGGTATAATTTGGGTGGCATTTCCTCACAGAGCCCAGTATCAGCTTAAAATCAGTCTGTAATGAGGCTTCAGCTGGATGAGGAGTTGAGGTGAGGAGAGGCTGCGAGGTGTTTCTCAGAGAGTGAGTGTTCTTGTGTTCCACTGGATCCTGCTGATGCCACCAGAGAGGGAGGTTCTACTTTAGAGTCAGTGATTATTTTAGCTGAAAGGGATAAAAAGCGCCTTTTCATCAATGCTCCTGGGATAACACACTTCAAATTCTGGAAGTATAAACAATCCTTTGAGCTGGGGGTAACAATTAGAATATTTATTTTTGACTAAGCAAACATTTACTTGCTTTGATTTTATTCATCCTCTTTCCCCTTCCCTTTCTGAAAAGTAGCTCAGATGAGAGTGGAAACTAATTTAATGCCTGAGAGTTTGGAGATATAAAATTTTGGTCTTAGTGCATCAGCATCACAGCTACTGAAACTGCTACCCAGCTGCACAGTTCCCTCTGTGCCGCCAAGACTGGTTTCAGAGAAGTCCAGAGTACGTGCAAGTACTGAGAAGACGGCTGGAGGCTCTCTAAATTTAAAGACACCTAAAAGGATTTTATATCTAATTTTTCCTGCAAATAATGCCTTTTCTTGCCACAGGCCTATTTTGCAGTCAGGAATGGCACCTTATATGAGACTTTCCTCACAGATTTTGTTTAACTGCGTGACCACCTACTTACTGCCAGCTAAATGTGAGAATTGTTGCTGTCTCTGCTTATTATTTGCAAATAATAACTAATAATAACAGTCACCGTGAAGCTGTTGCTCCCCTGAGGTGGAAGAGCCCTTTTTGACAGAGCAGGAGGTTGGGCTGTGGCACGGAAGCCGCCAGAAGGGGCAGGGTGATGGAGAAGGTCAGACTGTGACAAAGGGTTAATGAGGTCTGTGGGATTTGTGTCGTTGGAGAGGTGCTGGAAAGTGATGCTGGAAGGGGTTTGTGTGACCTTTGCAACCCGTGTGGCTCAGGTGTTTTATCTTCTCAGACTGAAAGAGGAGAGATTTAGATTGGATGTTGGGAAGAAATTCTTTCCTGAGAGGGTGGTGAAGCACTTGAACAGATTTCCCGGAGAAGCTGCGGCTGCCCCATCCCTGGAAGTGTCCAAGGCCAGGCTGGAACAACCTGGTCCAGAGGAAGGTGTCCCTGCCCATGGCAGGGGGTGGCACTGGATGGCCTTAAAGGTCCCTTCCAAGCCAAACTGTTCTTGATTCTCATGAGGCTGTTGCCTTCCACAGCACAGTGGTCGGCGGGGGGAAGCTGGGAATGTGAGGGAAGGGACAGCCTTCCTGTGGAGCTTAGCCCACAGAAATTAGTGAATGAGGTGCCAGCACAGCCTCAGTCGGGGCTGAGCTGCCAAGGATGGCCACCTTCTTCTGGCTGAGAGGGAAACATGTCCACACATCTCCTGAAATCTCCACATCCTCCTCCTGCTCCTTCCTGGCATGGCACTTGCGTGGGCACTTGGAGCCCATGCTGGGGACAAGCAAGGGAGAGGAAAGATCTCTTTTTAAGAAGTCCTGCACCCCACGTTGCAGCCCTGATTTCCATTAGTGAGCCTGTTGCCTGAGAAGTTCTGCATTCCTTGTGTGGGTTTAATGTGCCATTTCCCTTTTCTCTTTCAGCAAGAGAGAAAATGAATGTATCTTCTGTGCTCGCAGTTAAAGTAGACGCTGGGAGATAACACTGGGAATAGCTGCCACCAGACTAGGCAGAAACACAGCTTGATACAAGTGGAAATCAGATGTGTAGCTATAGTTTATAGATCTGGATTTTTTTTTTTATGGTGATGACTGTTCCTTCACTTACAAGGAAAAAGGAATGGAGCAAAAGAACTGAAATCTGAACGTCATCTTTTCCAGGCTTTCTTTAAACAACTGTGAGAGTTGGCTGAGGTTTCTGGTGCAAACTCCATCACAGACATGCAACCAGAGCTCACTTTTAAACTCCTGAGTGTAGCTTACCACGATCAGCACCTCTTCACAGTAATAGAACAGAGCAAGGTGAAAGGGGGATGCAATTGCAAATGGTGAAGAAGTTACTGCAGGAAAATGGGAGTGTTCTGATGGGAAAGTTCCACTAGGTTTGGCCTTTTACCAGACTTCCTCTGTACCTATCGACTTCCTGGCTCCCATTTTGGTAGGAGACTGGTTAAAAATAAAAAAAGGGGTGAAAACCCAGTAGACCCCAGCCCTTGTACTTCATTTTGCTTAAAGCAGTTTGAGATACTTTCTTACACGGAGGCAAGCAGAGCGTTACAACGCTAAACCACCACTCCATCACCCTTCTTCCTTTGGTAGCCTAACTTCTCCCTAGCAATCTCTATTCATACCATTCCTTCTCATGAATATTTTCCTTTTCTAGACTTCGTTTAAGACTGCAAGTTTTTATGCTTTGGGGTTTTTTTTTAAGTTGACTGCTAGCGTCCTGCAAGTTTGTTATGATATATCCTGTAGGTTCCCCACCCTCTTTAATATTTGCCTCTTTCTCTTTTCATGTATTTTTGACAGTTCACTCATTTTCCCGCAGGTTTAATACTGACCTTATTGTTCACCGCCTTTCAACAATTCCTTTTCTATACACCACGAGTGCACTGTGAGTTGGTGGTGACCTGTGGCTTTCCTGGGCACATGCTGCAGTCACTGAGTGAGCTGGTGATTGCCATCCAGAAGAAATGATCATTTGGAAAATGTTAAGCGCACGCACCGGGCTTTGTGCAGATCTAAATTTAGCCCCGGGCCTGGGAGTGATGAAGTAACTTGATTATTCAGTCCATTTAGTTAATAATTCAGTGGTCTCACTTGTTCACTCCGTGTTACAAAGACATCCATTCCCAAGAATTGTAAATACAGACGTTTTCGAGTCCCTCTGACAAATTGACGTGCTGGTTATGTATGATGGACATATAAATTTTGAGTTTAATTAGGGCCTGGGAACATGCAAGTTTAATTTGTGGAAAAACTAAAAGCTTTAATGTTGTGTGTTTTCTGTTCTAGGCCATTATGGTCAGGTGAATATTGATCACATTTCGTATTGAAAGATTTCAACCCTTAAAAGCCCATTTGGCATTTTTTCTGCAGGATGTCTTGCTGGAAGACAGTTTTGTTATTCACTGCTTAATTTAATCCTGCTAATGTGATGGTAAATGATCAACTTTCCCCTTTTGAATAAGCTGTTAATGATTTTTAATTTCAATTTGCAGTGCCGTTTACAGTTCCAGTGCCAGCAAGGATACTCTGTCTGCCTTGGATTATCAGGGTCCCAAAAGGAAGCTCTACAGTGCTGTCCCTGGGAGACTTTTTATCGTCGTAAAGCCATATCAACCTCAAGGGGAGGGGGAAATTCACCTGCACAAAGGAGACAGAGTCAAAGGTGAGCACCTAATTCATCTGGAATAAACCTTTCTCCTGCTAGGTGGGGATTTTACATTAAAATTCTCTTTTGCAGGGTGGAAATAATCTGTATGGTGAAAGTGCTTTTATGCATTTGTTTCTTTGCAGGGCATTTTGCTCCTAGCTCTGTTTTGTAAGCAATGCATATTTAGCTGCCACTTTAACTTTAACTGACTTCAAAGTGCTGCTACAACTCACAACTCTGTGCAGTAATAGCACCATTGTCTCTTGCCCAGAGCACGGAATTCGCTTCTGGAGCCATTCCAGAGGCACCACTCCAGGGCTTTAAGGGGTTGTAAACATGTCAGCTATCTAAAGAGCTCAGGAAGGGAACGGGGCTAGGGTCAGCTCCGCTTCAGGCCCTTTCCTCCAGGAACATTTAATTGCTTAAGTAGAAAATGTCCCCTCACGGGACTTGGGATAAGTGGGTAGGGAGAACCTCCTGTAAATATAATTGTGGAGGACGCGTGGTGGTGCATGTGAAATTCCTGTTCACTGCTGCACTTCCCTGCTAAGACCAGGTTTAAATCAAGGCCAGGCTTTGTTATTGCTCGGAAGGCAGTCAATACATCCAGCTGCAAAAATGGGAGATGGGGTTTGCAGGACTCGCCTTCCCAAGAGCGAGGCGTGACGCTGTGGTTTTGCACATCCAGGTAAAACAGAATAAAAGAGACTTTGTGTGGGATCCATACAAATCAAACACCAGTGATGGAAATCAAACAAAAGGGAATAAATTCAGTGTCCTAAATAAAAGTGTTAAGCAGCTGCAAATTTTCTTGCGAAGGGAACTGCTTATCTCACAGAGGAAAACTTCAAATACCTCCTCCCTTGAGCCTGCGAACAGTAGTTGGAAAAAAACAGGGAGCCATTAGAAGGTATTTTTGCATTTTTATTTTTGGATGCACTGATTCTGAAGCGTTTGTGGGTTTAATAATCTTAGTTAACTCCAGCCCTCAGAAGGTGTAGGACAGAAATCTGAAGGATGCTGCACTTAGAGACAAAACGTGCAAGGTTGATTTTAAACGCAAGGACGAAGGGGGAAGGTTGAACCTAGAGTCTGTAGGGCTGAAAAGATAATTCTGCAGTTCCCTGATCATGTAGGAAGCAGTGATTATGATCTCATGGTGCACAAGGACTAGGATGAAGTTTTGGGGGTGCTAAATAACCACCCAGAGTGTTCAGAGATGTGGGACAAGATGTCAGTGGACAAGGAGTGAGTGGCTGTTCTGTGGCAGGTGTTGGACACAGACATGAAGTTCAATTGTCCTGGTGGATTGAAGGGTGTGGGAATATTCTGTTCATGTAGAGGATGTAAGATCAACAACACAGGTTCTTCTCACCAGTATAAGACACCTCTGGGCAGTTCTGGGAAAAGACAAGACAGAAACTGTGTTTCCTGGCAAAAGAGGAAACACTGCCACGGGTTGCCTGGAGTGCTGGATATTTTAGAGGTGTTCGCTATCTGGCAGCTTGTTTATGTTAGGTTTTGAGACTATTACATGCAAAAGTAATCCCAGAATAAAGGATTTACGTTTCAAGGAAGTGTTTAGTGTTTTTGAAAAATTAATTCAGGAGCCCTTGGTTCTAAGTTATTATGACAGTCACTGGAAAACATTGCAGGAAGGAATTAGTCCACTTTTCAAATTTCTTACAGTGGTGTAGCCTAAATGTGAGACCAGTGGTTTTTGGGGGGACACTCAAAATGCTGCAATAAAAAATGGAATTATGGCTGGGTTTTTTTCTTTGTGGGGAAAATGTAAGTTTATTGGAAATAACACATTAATTATTGCTATCAGCCAAAGGGGGATGTGCCCATCCCACATCAAATCATTGCTGCAGGGATTATTCTTTCAGCTTCAAGAATCTGATTTGCACGTTGAATTGAAATCTGGCAGAGTTTTTCCAGGTCCATTTGTTTCAAAGCATTTTAGAGAACTTTGCTGCAGCAAAGTCTGGCGAGGTTTCCGTACGTGTCAGCCTGCTTTTGGAGAGGGCTTGGGAAAAGAACACGTGTACAGAGGGATTGTCAGTGTTACTCCTCAGGATGAAACCCTGTGAAATGTAATTTAAGGCTGTTTGCATGGCAGGGCTGGAACAGTGTGTGACAGGCTCGCAGAGCTAATCAAAGGGAGAACTTCCAGAACAAGATCAAATCCTGTTTCGTGTTACCATGTCAATGGTTCCTCAGCTGCAGCAAAAAATGTGTCAGAATGAACACGGCAAGGTCATGGGGAGAACAAAGAGCACGGGGGAAAAGACGGTGGTGCTTTAAAGAGGTCTCCGTTGTGTAACAGCATTGAAGGAGCTGCTCAGACTTTTTGTGCCAAAAACCCAGGTCCAATTAAATCTGGATTCCCGTCCCTGTTTCTGTCAAAATGTAATTATTGCTAGAGAATCAGTGTAGTGATAGGACAAGGAGCAATGGCTTTGAACTGAAAGACGGTAGATTCAGACTAGATCTGAGGAAGAAATTCTTCCCTGTGAGGGTGGGGAGGCCCTGGCACAGGCTGCCCAGAGAAGCTGTGGCTGCCCCATCCCTGGAAGTGTTCCAGGCCAGGCTGGAGGGGACTTGGAGCAAACTGGGATAGTGGAAGGTGTCCCTTCCGCTAGGAGAAGGTTGGAACAAGATGATCTTGAAGGCCCTTTCCAACCTAAACTATTCCAGGATTCTGTGATGTTTAAAAAAATTACTCCATGTGAGCAGGATGGGCTCCCTCTCCACCCTCCAAAAGCACAGGCAGTAGAACTCAGAGTCCTCAGTGCTGTGGGAGTGCCAGAACTGCTGACACTAAGGAGATCCTGCTTTTTTCCCTCTTTCTGAGCAGGAATTCTTGGTACTGGATGTATTTTCTGTCTTTTGCAGACTGGCTCAGCAAGACCATGGCCCAGTCAGCACATGCCTGTTTGGGGTTTAGCACCTTGCTCTGTGCGGTGCTTGGAGGAAATGGGAGAATATTAAACCCCATGGAGTTCAATGTTTCCTTCACTCTGGAAATACCTTAGCCTCCCTGAGAAATGGAAAAGCTTTGTCTTGGCCCCTCTCCTCTGGCAGCTTGGTGGCTGCAGTGTTCTGTGTCAGACACTGATGCCCAAGTCCTGCTCTTGGATCGCTCTGGGGAATTCAGACGTGGCTTGGCACTGGCTGTGGGTTGTGGCCCGTGTTCAGCCTGACCCCGGGGAGATGTCATCACGAGTACATCCCATGAGACTAATCACAGCAAAGATGCAGCAAGGCATTTATTGCAGGGATAAAAACCCAGAGCAACATATTAGAGAAAGGGATTACTTGGGAAATGTTTTTATGGATTTTCTTTTTTAACTTGGCAGAATTAGAAGGGTCACGGAGAGGGATGAGTTCCTAAACTCTTGATGAAAAGTGTTTTCATCAGATGGAGATGAAGCGGGGGTTTTTTGTTTCTTTCTAAAACTGGTAGAAGTGCACGAGTGACAATAGTTCAGAGTGTGTGATACAAGGAAGCTGCTCAGAGAAATCTGTGAATGGGCAAGGTTCAAAGAAAATGTAAACTAAACAAAATGGTCTTGCATTAATAGGATATTACGTAGCCTGTACAAAAATACCTGCTGTATTTTTAGTTGTTAGTCATACACACTGACATCATTTGTGTGTCTGCCACTCATGAGAGAAAAGCCATGGCTGCTGTAAAAATAAATCTGATATCTTTGTTTGTACCAGAACTGCCCTAGTCTTGTTTTCACATAAATGAAGGAGAGCTAGTTTGATTCCTCACTGAAACACTTCTAATATATTTTGTTTCTTTCTTCCTTCTGTGTCTAAAAGTCCATAGCAATAAATCTGCCACAATCCAAATGCACACAAACATGTATAAAATATCTGTAAAATGAATTTGAATCAGCTTTTGTGTTCCTAAATTGAATTCTTGCGCTGGAAATCAAGTGGTCTCTTTAATAGCAAAACTCAGAGAATGCAATGCTCCAAAGTTCTTTGTGGGCAAAGAATTAACAGTTTTCTTGGCCATGAAGATAAGGCAATAGATAAGGTTTTTGGGAAGGTAACAGGTCTGAGTTCCAGGTGCGGACAGGCTCTGGTCACTTGGAAACTAAACAATCAGAATTGTTTTCAGAATCTGGGTTATATTAAAACATACCTAAAACACACACGACCTACCCTTCACTGACCTAGAAAGAAAAAACCCACCTGATTCAAATACTTTGAGAGCTCTTGAAGTCTCACCCTGCTCACAGTTTTGTTTTTCATGGTCTTGCCAGATCCTTCTTTTTTCCAGGCTGGCCCCCTCAACTCTCTCAGCCTTCTCTAGTCCCCAGTGTGTGGAAAAACGGGGAGTTATTTCAGTACCTCAAATATGCTCCAATAGACTTTTCCATGAGCCTCCCGAGATGCCTCTGGTGCAGGCACAGTGTGCACATCAGAGAAGGGTTGTGGTAAACCCAAATGTAGCTCTCAGCTCCGTTCCTCAGGGTCAGAGGAGCAGGAGTAACTCAGTAGCAGCAGCTCAGGCATCTGTTCTGGGCAGGAAGTCAGGAGCTCTGTGCATCAGAAATATTGACCCTTGTGACTCTGCTTTTATTTCAGCGTGGTCTCAGCCAGCAGGGCAATCCAAATATATCACTAACATTTTCATTTCTTCTGAAATCCACGCGTAAGTCATTTCGAAAAAGAAAGATTATTAAACCCCTGCTGTGCTCGAAGATATTGCCAACAGACAGTGCTCGTGGGCAGGAGGAAGGTTGGTCTCCCTGGCTTTTGCACTTGTTAGGTTAATAAACAAAATAGTGGGAAGGGAAGAGCCTCAGGAAGGCTGTTTTGTTTCTTTGAGAGCATTTTGTACCTTGTGTGGGTAAGTGGGGCAGCAAAGTTTGACCTCAGAGGTTTGCGAGGTACTGTTCAGCTGCTCTTTCACATGAAGGATGAAATGAATGCGAAATGGAATATTAACCTTACCCAGGTTCACCAGTCTGTTTTCCTCCTTTCTGTCTCCTGACTTGATTGGTTTGATTTTGGTTCTTAACATGATAAATTATGGCTCGTCACAGGTCCTGTCCTAACTCATTCCTTCGAGTTCCTTGTGCCTGAAGAGCACGACAGAGTGGTGCTATCAAAATGTTGTGTCAAAGACCCAGCCTTGCTCCCGCTCCAGCAGGAGAGTTCCCTTTGCTGTCAGAGGCTGTGGGAAGGGATCAGGATGTAAAAGCATCCACAAATCCCTGCTGTCATCGTGCTTGGCTACTTTAACACATCCTTTCTTGAGTAGTCAGCAGCTGGCCTGGAATATTCAGGGGCCAGGGAGCACCAGGAGTCAGGAGCTGTGAGTGCACAACACATCACTCACTACAGGCTCTGTATCTAGGTTGGCCTGGGGCCTCTTCTCCATTAATACTCTCTGAATTCCCCTCATTTCAAGTTTGGGCATCACTGTGGAGAAAAACAAACTTGATTCTGTCTGCACCTTCCTCAACTGAGCTGGGGATCAGCGGGTGGATTTTTGCAATGTTTGGTTTCTGACCAAAACCCAAATCAGTGCAGGTTTATTTCTCACACTGTTTGCCTTTCTCCCTCACTTTCTCGAAACTATTTCCTAGACACCTAAACAACAGGGAAAAGGTGATCTTCATAGAAACTTTATGGCAAAGATAAAAAAGGGGAGAAAGCTCCCACAGAGGGCCAAATGTTGAACAGCACAGCTCACTCAGTTCTATTTCAGCTGAGCCGTATTTCCTCAGATTTAGAGGATTACGTGCAGCTTATTGTATTTGTAGGTTTGACGTAGGGAGTGGTTGCTCTGTTAGTAGCCCCAGTCGTGTTCTCACCCCGAGGGTCTTTTCCTGAAGTGCTTGTTTGCACTGTTCCTTTCCTGAGAAAGCAGAGGTGAGAAGAGGTGAGGAGGTGTTTTAAGTCAGGATCTCTGCGCTATCTCCCTGATTTGCTGAGCTGCCGTAGCCAGAGTTGGGAAAGAACTGCTGGATTTCCTTCTGCACCCCCAGAAATGTCCGCGGGGCCCCAGTCCAGTGTGACTGCTCAGGTCCGTTAGCCAGAACCACCAACTGCAGCTACATGAGGCTTCCCTTGCAGACTGCTGGTGGGGGGCACAGAGCATTTCCCGGGGGGCAGCTGGGGCTGGAGTCCTCCCTGGGCCTGGCAGCTGGGGCTGGAGTCCTCCCTGGGCCTGGCTGCAGGGCGACGGACACTGATTCCTCCCCTCTCTGCTGCACTGACCTCGCGTTCTGTCAGGCTCTCTCGATGACGTCTTTGGGAGCCAGAAGCTGCCTGCCCATAAGGCAGAACAGCCAGATCCTGCTCAGCGTTCCTCCCAGGGAGGGAGGGGTTGCTGGCAGGAGCCAGGAGGGGCAGAGAAAGAACCAGAGTCAGAAAAATCCCTCTCTGCAGCAGAGAGCAAGATGAAGTTGTAACTCGTGCTGACCTTCATTTATGTTGTGTGTAAAGTTTGTTTTCCTCAATCAATCATGCAATCATAGGATGCTTTTAGGGTTGGGATGGACCTTAAGGGGCATCCAGTCCCAATGCCTGGCTTTGAACACATCCAGGGATCCAACAAGCATTCCTGCATAGATTGTCTGTCATTTGGAAGCTCTCCTGCCGAAGACAAATAATTCTGCAGATTTACATTAGACAACAAACGTTTCAGCGAGGGAAAAGCCTTAATTAGAATGTTAATTATTTCTGAGAGAAAGAAGTTAGGTTTCTACCAATTAGAAATTAAAAATCTACTGTATTTAAAAGAGGAAAATCTAGAGGATTTTTACCTCAGGACACAAACCCAGAGTTCTTACGTCAGCACAGGCTGGTTCAGCTGTTAGATTTTTTTTTCAGTGGATTTCCAACTTTGTACTTTACTGTCATTCTGTTGATTTTTCTTTTTTTCTGCTGGTTGCAGAAATGTTCGGTTTTTTCCCAGAACATGGTCTCTCATTTCTAAGCCATATGATTATTTATTTTCCCAGTAAAGAAGAATTCAGTTTATCCAAGCACTAAAAACTGATTTAGACATTACAAAGGCATTTTAGGTACATCCTGTAACAGCTGTAAAGACATTGGCCTGAACTTGGCTTTAAATTTCATTGACTTTTTTTGCAAATAAGGCTGCCTGGAATAATTCACTCCCAGGCAATTCGATATCACAAGGAATTTAGAAATAGTACTCACCATAATTTGTTGGGAAAAAATACTTTCATTTCTAGTTGGGGCATGGAGAGAGCTGTAGTGTGGAAGGATACAAATTCTATGTTCTTTTGATAAAAATGACTTTTATGGTATATTGAGTAATTAATCTGTTGGAGTTTAGTATCTTATATTAATATCAATGACAATATATACATTGCCAATAGACCTAAATTTGCAAGAGACAAAGCATCCTATGCTCTATTATTTTTAATTTATTAATTTTATAGTATGTAATATTGTCAAATATTTGATATATATAATTTTCTGTCAGCATCTGGCTGATTTTAAGTTTAATACTTTGAAGACATTAAAATATGAGCTCCTGATTGGCACCTGCCTGTCCGTGTTTTCCTGTTACCCTGTTGTTTGCTGCTCACCCAATTTTGCTTTGCAGTTTTGTTCATATAATTGGACACAGCTCTGCTTTGAAGCCACACTTTTGTTGTGAAAAGATGTCCCAGCATTCCTGATGTTACAAGAACCTTTATTTCACTCTTAGAGCATCAGCTTCTTTTTGTAATTCAGGTTGTGTGTGAAGAGCCTCTGACCTGCTCTTGCCATAGCAACCACACCTTTTGTTTTTACCGAAAGAAAAGGGAAAACCACTGGAAATTAGAAAGCCTTATTAGTAATTTGGGGAAAGTTATCCTTTGATTTCCCATTGTTTTGTCCTTCAGCAGGGAAAACGTTGATTAGAAGATCTCTTGCTGGTAACAAATCATCTGTTACAATGAGTGAGTCTCTTAAACACCTGTGGGAGAGGAAAGATAGAAATTAAGGCCCCATTCTAAAAAAAGCGTCCGTGGGTACAATAGATAAATTACATTTTTCTATTTATCCTTTAAGTTCCCCACTGGAGCGAGTGAAGTGTTGCCAGTTTTTATAGATCTATAGATTATTATGGCCTTGGCTCTTGCTGCAGGATTTCCTGTTAATGGCACCATTAATGGGGGTGGATGGAGATCATTTCAAGGTTTTAGGGGATGCAGAACCATCTAGAGCTCAACTTCTACTTTGGAATATGAGCTTGTCCCCCATCTCCCTGAAAATTTGTCTGCCTCTGCACATCAGCTGAACCCGGGGCTGTCCCTCACTTGCCTCTTGTGCCACCTTTGTGCCTCTTGCAGCCCCAGCAGGCTTTTCCTTCTTTTCCTGGCCCCTAGCTTGTTTTTCCCGGAATGCTGAAGGCTGCCTGCATTCCAGCAGCACTCATTTCGCCCTTCCACCTCTTCTCCATGGATGTTATGTCTTCAGGCAGGACTACGTGTGTTTTTCCTTTGCTCTGGCTATTAGTGATGGCTGATAGTCAATAATTCATGTAATAAAGGGCTAAAGTGGGTCTGGTTCTGCTCTGCAGGACTCCCTTTTCGCCCTGCGCTCACGGACAGACTCCCAAGGCAAATTTCTTTTCCCAAAAGTGTTGATTTGCATCAGCTGCTACTGTCACAAACACATGAAATCACTCCATGGGTCTGAAACACCCAACTTCCTCCTTGCAGCGCCTCTCTCTTTCTAGAGCTGGAAATATCCGTGCAATTTGGAGCGTCAAAACGGCGGATCTGACAGATTAATAAAATACCAAATTAGGGAAGTCTGTCTCAATCTCTAAGTAGTTTTTGTTCTGAGCATCTTGCCAGTGTGTGGAGTGAAATCAGGACCGAGATTCAGTGCTGAAAACTCCCCTCAAATTAAAAAAAAAAAAGCAGCTAATTACTGGCAATAGGAATCTTTCACTGTCTCGCATTTGGAAATTTCTTTTGGCTGGAGTCCTGCACTCTCTTTTATGACTGAAGTTAAACCAATGTACAGTAGGATTCCACAATAATTCTAATATATATATATAGGTTATTAAGTTTTTCTAGTTCCTTATCTCATATCTAAGAAATGCATTCTTACGTGAGCAGAGGTGACATTGTTAAAAATGTATTGGAAGCTGCTGAATTCCCCATTTCTACTGGATGGAGGATCAGGGAATGTTTTATGCAACACTGAATTATCAGAGGGACAGTGTGTGTTAGTTAATGTACACAGGCTTTAAACATTTTCAACAGCACCTGGAATATAGCAACATATTTTTCCATTAATTATGCCCCATGTTTATATTTTAAAAAAAAGACATGCTGACATTTTTTTATTGAGCTCAATTTTCAGTGTAGAGTTGTTGGTGTCATCCAAGGTCAGTGCCCTCTGCCAGTATCCCATAACTCCCTGAGTTTGTAGGAGTTACAGGTTGTAGGTTTCCTCATACATGGCAGAAAGGTGCTTGATAAATTGTGCATTTGGGACCCATCCATGTGTAGCATTTTTCTTTAATGGATGTTTCCTGGGACTTAATATGTACTTCTCACTGGCAGCGGTGTGTGAATGTGCAGTGCATGGAATCTGTCTCTTGGAATATACAACATTAAAAGGCTTAAAACTGACATATTTATAAGCATTTGGCTGTCAAATGTCTGTGTTAATAGATGGCCACGCTCTGGAAGTGATACCACGAGTAGCTTAGGGTTGCATTAATAAAAACCCTGGTAAACATTCACTTTCAAATTCAGTTTTGCAGATCCTGGTGTCTCAAACCAGACTTCTTTCGTATTACCAAGATTTTTAATTTTTTTTGCTTTTTTTGTGGGCTGTGATTGATTTGATTTTCATCCTGCTCTGTAATAGTGCAAATCAAGTTCAGCTTAGTGCCCCTGAGTCACAGCAGCTCCACTGATCCCGAGTTCATTTGCAGCCCGGCAGGGACCAGGGTTTTAAAGCCTGGCAAGGTTTTAACAGCGCCAAAAGTGCTGGTGTTGGAGACCATCAAAGCAGCTCTGAGCACGTTAATGTCCCTCCTGCACTGAAATACCCTGCAGAGACAGTATCCCAGGTCCTGGAATCCCTTAGCAGAGAGATGGATTTGGACTAATTAGCCTCGATTTTCAGCAAGGGCAGATGGGGCTGAGCTGGCACTCAGCGGATGGAGCTGGGCTGAGTTGGGGAAGCTCAGAGCTCCCCAGCCAGCAGTGTGTTTGGTACAGGAGTGCTCTGAGCACCTGTGCTGTGTGTCTGAGCCACATTCCCAATCAGCCTGGTTTTGTTGATTATATCAGCTTTGCTTCAATATTAATCTCCAGTATCTTTCTAACAGTACATTTCTATTTTTCTAATATGTGGTAAACATGCAGTGGTTTGTAGGAACTCCTATAATACTAATTTAAACACCATAGCAAGTGTTCAGGATCCGTCCATCACCATAATTCACCTCCAGTTGCTTACTAATAAAATTGTTGCTCTGCAGGCTTTTGTCACAATCCTTGTTGAGTCCTAGAATTAATATCAAGATAATTAGAACTGCCAGATAAAAGCCTTTTCTCTTATTGGTAAATCGCTCTCCTCCATATTGTGATTTCCTTCTACTGAGAAAAACATCACTGAAATGTTTCAAAAGACATCTCCATTGTGGGTCTCACCTATGGGAGGTTCAAGTGTTTGCTGCATATTCAAACCCTGAAATCATATTACTCAACCTGCATTGCAAATCCCTGGAGCTACCCACTAAGTCAAATAACGTGTTTCCTTAGGAGGCAGGAAAAGCGGGAGATACCAAAATGTGCATTATTAAAATCCATTTCAGTGTGGGTGCGGTTTCACAATGGGTTCAGCGCTTCATTTGAGCAGACAGGACAGTGGTTTTTGGGTTGTGGTATTACCGTGTATTTATCCTTGATTAAACCAGCGGTGAGAACGCTGGAAACGGAAACAGTTGTGTGAGGGCCAAGGAAACTCGGGGTAAAAAAAAAATCGGGGAAAGGTTCCGAAGGCTGAGCAGGGAGCGTCCTGCTTAAAGATTACTCTGTGCCCGTTTTGGGGGTGCCAGCATTTGAGTTACCGTGCACCGTTTGCTTTTTTCCAGTTGTTGCTGAATGTGTAATGCAGTAGTTTTGTGTTTCTGCGAGGAGGCAAAGGGTAACGCTGCCTGTGTCTCCCCGTTTAGTTCTGAGCATCGGAGAAGGCGGATTCTGGGAAGGCAGCGCCCGGGGACACATTGGCTGGTTTCCTGCGGAGTGCGTGGAAGAAGTGCAGTGCAAACCGAACGAAAGCAAACCAGGTAACCGCATCGAGCTCCTGTTGAGCCCTAGCGTGACAAATGCCACGTGTCTGTCCCAGCAGAGATGGCAGGGCCTTTGTGCACTACTAGAAATGGCAGCATTGGGTAAAGCTGAGCTGCTGGATGAAAAAATACAGGTGGGTTGATCGATTGGACTTTACTGTCCAAGCAGACAGACTTTCTCCTGAGGAACTATGCTGGGAAGTACCAAGGTTTTTACACAGAGCTGTATGAAGACATTTTGTATAGGATTATGTTGTGTTTTATTTTTCTTAAAGTGGGGGAGAATGTCTAATGAGACAATTAAATAAGGGAAGAAAAACTGGCCAGTCATCTCCCAATGTGAGGGAGTCACACAATGCATTTAGCTCTTGTTCACAGCCCTGTTGACCTTTTCCTGAATGTTAGAGGAGGCATCCTTTAGTGGGATGTCCCATACCCACCCTTACTGATGCCAAAGGAAATGGAATCCTCCTTTATCAGACACGTGTATTGCCACAAGTGACTTTAAGCAAGGAGCCTTTGCAGTCCTGCTATAATGAAAGAAAAAGAAATCTACATTAAAGCAGGTTATTTTAAGAATTACCTACCGTCTCATCATTCCTCTGCTTTTAAGAATTAAGATGTGAGGACATCCTCTCTAATTAAAAGCTCATTATAAATGAGCTCCGAGAATATAATTAATGTTCTCCAGGAGTGTATGCAGTTTTAAATCAGCTATTGATGTGTTTTTAGATCTCTGTTGTATTGATTAAGAACTTCTGTCATTGCACAGATGATACACTAAAATTTATGCATTGCATCATTCATTTACAGATGTTTTTGTTTTATGCATGTCATTATAAACTGCAAGGTGTACTTGTCTTTTTTTCCTGTGGAGAGGTTGTGCTTCCTTTTCTATTTCCCTTTTGAGAGGGGAAGAGAGGAGGAGGCAAAACCAGATCTAATATTTGGAGAGAATGGATCCAGGCTCTGAGAATAGAGGGAGAAGTTAAGTAGCTCTTCAAAGGGCTCGAGAACAGGTCAGAATTTAGAGATGGAGGTGTACTAAACAAGAGGAATTGAGGCTGGAAGTGCCCAGGGTAGGAACAGCACCTCTGCATTAAATTTGAGCTGTCTCCAAATCTGAAGAAAATTCTGATGAGGGCATTAAGTGAAGTTCTAAGATAAGAAAGGAGTTTTGCATCTTTATAGTGATTTTGAAGAGAAAGTAACCAAACCTGTTTGTCACAAACCCTTAAAGACTTCCTTGAGAGTTCAGCAGGTAAATTCAGTATGTGACATGATTGCCTTAATAGATGATGATTGTTTCTTGAGCAAGGATTTCTTTGATCATTCAAAGGAACACAAAAATTAAGAAAAGAATTGTCACAAGAGTAACAAGAGGATCACCAAAGCTGGAAGCAATAAAAGAATATAAACAGAAGCATGTTACAAATTTTCTGACATGAAATTGTGAAAACTTCTGCCATGTGTCTGGCAAAGCACCAGACATTTACTGGAATTTATAGCTTTTTCTGCTTTCCAATTGTTTTCTTGTTTGCTTATGGTACAGTGGGAATAATAATGTTAACATAGCTTAAGGCTTTAAATATGCCATTCTTCTGCTCTAAAAAGGATGAAAATGTAATTAAATAGGAACAAAAGGGACACGTTTTCTCTGGCAGTGAACTTGTGCACTCCCATATTTTGCTGGGCTGTCTCAAAAAATGTCCCACCCCCAGAATGAGGTTCAGAGCTTGAGGGAAATGAAATATATGGAATGCACAGTATGTGCCATATTATTATTGAAATATGGCATGGAGTGAAAGCAGCTGATCACGGAATTGCTCTGTGCATTCCCTCTGCATAGGAAACAATGGGAATGAAAGGGGAAAGCTTTCTAAGCAAAAATCAGCCAGTATTCCCTCTGAGTACAAATGCAGAAGTAATTTAGAAAAATGTGTTAGGCATGGTGAAATGATTAGAAATTAAATTAGGTCTGCTGGGATTGCTGAAAGAACATCAGCTGAGAAACATCACAAACTTGTGCCACTTGCAAGAATTTGCATCGTGGTCTTTGCAAAGCAGCAGAACTTCTTAGGATAATGATTTAGAAAGTAGATCATTTCAATGTGGAGGAAATGAAGCTCAGACTCAGCCTTTTCCACACCAGCACCACAGCAACAGCTCTTTCCCCTCAATGAGATTTAGGAACATTTCTTCCAGCAGCTTCCCTTTGCTATTAAGTTTGAACAATTGTGTTTAATAGAGGCTTGTCATTTGCACGCCGTGAGCGAAGGATAGAGGAATAGTTCTTGGAAAAAACAAACCCCAATTAAACACTCCAGGCCCAGTAAAACTGCTGGGCAGGTGTTTCATGTCAGGCTGATGTATAATCTCCCTTCTAAGGAAAGTTCAGTTTTTAGGGAACTTTATTGCCATCCCAACTGTTCTCTGGAAGTGGGCAGGACGGAACAGGACCTGATTCCTGTGCTCTCTTCAAAGAGACCATGCCAGCTTGGCAGGTTCTGTTTTCCAAAAAAAAAGATACTGACTGGCATTAATTCTACATCCCTTCTTTAATCCTTCAGTAATTGTGACTTGTAGGAATTGCTCCATTGTTTTCCTAGGGTTGATGCCAGGCCTATGGGCTCCTAATTATCCAGGTTGTCTCATTTGCCCTTTAATAGCACCAGCACAGGACCTGCTGCTTTCCAGTCTAAAGACGTTCCCTTGACATTTTGAGATCCAATGGAAAAAGAAAAACAAAGAAGAAAATCATTATTGTGGCTTGCTAAACACTTTTGCCTGCTTTTAAAATAATTCTTGCAAACAAAACCTTTGTGCTACCTCGTTTTAAAAAGTGTAGCCTTTGTAGCCGGTTTTTAACATTGTCCAGAATTATTCTGGCAGTGGAAGTATTCTCTCAGAATGAGGTTACCACATCATCTTGCCTTTTCCCTGCTCAAACACAGAATACAAATGTCACATATTTACTCCTCCTGCATTGACAGTTTTCTTGTGTTATTCAGTAACGAGCCAATTCCATTCTGAAATGTCTTTGTATTCCGAGATATGTTTAATATAATTTTTTTTTTTTTGCTAAAATGTTCTGGGTAAGTTGAAAAAAAGTTTCTCCTGCTTAGATTGAGATGTTTCTGTTTGCTTTTCTTCCATCATAAGGTATTACTTGAACTTGAGGGACTTACTGCAAAAATGCTTTCTATTACACTTGTGATTTTATGCTCCACATCCTTCAGAATTCAGAGCTATCTGATTGCCCAAAACTGAGGTGAAATATTCATTTTCAGGCTGGAAGTTATCTTTAACTACACTCCAACTTTATTATTTATAATTCCTCCCTCCCTAATGTGCCTGGAGAACTCCTAGATTTTACGAATGATACTGAAATGAAGGCAGACTCAGCGTGTCTGAGAGATTCTTGCTCTCTTTCAACTCTTGGCTTCCTCAGTGTACCTTTCCTTGAGTTCCAGCCTCATTTTTAATATTGTCTCAGGATAAGTTTTCACACCATAGCCTCCTTTGTGTCTTTTTCTATCCTGTGGCCTTGGGATCCACCTTATTAGTAGCTTTAGGAGTGCTGGGAGTCTTTTCAGACTACATCTGATGCGGGCATGTGGCTGCAGTGACCATCAGCAGCTCTCAGGAGCTCGTTTTTCCAGCTTTTCCAGATTTGAGAAGTTTGGGATCTCCCGGTCCCGGGGGCTGTGGCACACACGGGAGGCAGCACTCGCAGGGCGCTGCCCATGGAGCTGTGCCCGTGCTGACCTCTAGTGTCACCGGTGCTCCCTGTGGTGCCTTTCCCTGGGCTTAGAATTAAAAGCCAGACATGGTTAGAGGGGAAAAAAGGGTTTTACCTCGGTATTTATTTAAGGATCCTCAGGTGCACCACATCCAGATGGAATGCACAGAAATGCACCCCAGAATGCACACTGAAAATGCACACACACAGTGATTGGTGTATGCAGTTACAGACCTTGCAAATTAGCAAATCTATCCAAGATTCCCCAATGAGAGGCTCAGGAGAAGCCCCTGTCCTGAGGAACCTTCCCCCTGGGGGGCCTATCTTGGTTTACAGAATGTGTTCTGGAGAGGACCTTGGTGTCTGGGGCTTTCTGACCCAACTGCGAGGTTCCCAAGATGTTTGGTCTCTTGGCTGAATGGAACTTTGGGTCTAAGTGAGTTACCAGACTTGGGGAATTACAAGTATGTGGGCTAAAAGCACTGAGGATGCATAAAAGCTGTATAAAAAGCTATATTAAAAGGGTATATAAAAAAGCAAAAAATCATCATGGCATCACAAGCAGACTCTGCCAGGCCTCCAAACTGGCATTTCCCGTCCCAAATGTCATGGAGGCATGGAATATTTGGGTCAGGAAAGACCTAAGGGATCACCGAGTCCAGTCCACTGACCGAGTGCCACGTCCAGTCCTTTGCTTTTGTTTGCTATCCCTTATTCCTGAGTTTCCGGCAGCTTGAAAATGTAGTGGCAGATTATCCAGGAATAGCAGAGTTCCCTTGAGGTTTCTTTTTTACCTGTGTAACGCCATACACAGGCGTTACAAGCAGAAACTGCAGCAATCCTTATCCAGCATTCCCTCTCGATCCCAGAAGTTACCAAACAAGTCCAAGCTGTGTTAATAAAACACATCCTTTTGCTGTTTCTGGAGCACAGAATTTTCTGTTTTCCACATTCTTGGTTTTTAATGCCCTGTGCATGCAGTAAAACCAGATTTGTTCCTCATTTCCACCACCCCTTTTTATAATTAGCACAACACCTTCCCAGGCAATCGAGCCAGCCAGGCTGCTAGAAAATGGATTTGCCTTCCTGCAAGAAGGAAATGTGCTTTACTGTGGCCTGAGGAGCTGACATCTGCACTGGCCTTCCAGAAGGACAGGAGTCTTGGTTTCCCAAGTTTGCTGGCTGGACATAATAGATATCCATACGTGCAACCAGTGCCTAATCCCATGTAATTGATTCTGTGATTCCATGTTAAACACAGCAGTGGAGGGGAAAAAATCAGAAAACAAAAAACCTTTTCATCCATCCTTAATGACCCACCCTTTATAAATGACCTGGATTAGCAAAATCCTTTTTAACAAATTATTCCTGATTTGTTACGATCAGTTCTGGCTGGTTTTTAACTAGAAAGGCAACTAAAGAATAGATAGAAATATTGTGGTGATTATTAGAACTCTGAAAAATTCTGTGCACAAATAGCTTTGGAAACCACCAGAAGGAGGAGGATTTCAACAAGACAGAAGAGATGCTATCTCACCAAATGAGCACCTCAAGGGTTTTGATAATAAATTTTGATAAAGTCTCCTTCCACATGATTTCACCTTGAGTAGAAGGTACCTGTGTATCTGGCACAGAATTATTGTGCAACTTAAACTGTTTGGCATAAGCAGCAGCAGTCAAGGACAAAACATTGCTGCAGCTGGAAGGACTGAATGGAGAAAGTATAAAAGAAATTGATGTACGTGAGGGAAAGATATTTTTGTTGGGAGAGTTAATCACAAACATTGTCGTGGCAGTAGTGTAAGGAGCTAAGAAGTTCTGAGAGCTTGGAAATGTGTTTTGACTCAGCAGTGCAGGCTGGACTCAATATGGCCAGGAGAATATAAACCCAAATTAAAATGAAATTAAAAGGGCAAGGCTGCCTCACACGTAGCTGAAAAAGTGTGCTACAATGTAGATACAAAGTCAGCCTTTTCAAATGGGTTGAAAACTCGAGAGGTGACTGTTAGAGCTTCATAATGTTATATCTTTGTAATCCTGAATGTGGGATCCCATCAAAACCCTGGTACCCGGAGCCCACACTGACAGGCCAGGCACTGATCAGTCAGTCCCCCTGCCTAATTCCTGCTGCTTATTCCAGGTGGTTCTTGCTGCTTCTGGATGCTGAAAATGCCAAAAGTTAGGTCTGCTTGTTAGTTTTCTAAAATATCTTTAGAAAGGGCCTCTTACAGAGGAGGGCAGCTTGAAATGTCGATTTGTGCAGTGGAGCAAAAATTCCAGTGAGCCAAATCTCAATCAAAGTTTTGTTTGGAAATGTATTTATTAGCTCTGATAACAGCGGGACAGAAAATAGATCCATAAGTACAGTTTCTAAAATAGAACCAAAGTCAAACAGGAGATACTTTGGCCTTGAAGGATGCTGTCCAAAGCTCTGACCTCTGAAATCCCCTTTCCTGCCTGCCTTCTGTGTTTTGCACAGCCAACCACCTGACTCACAGGATTCTGAACAGTTTCATCTTCTGAGGAGTGATTTTCTGCCACATAATGTTTCCCATGGACAAATCTGTCATTAAATAATGGGAATGGATGACAAAACTCAACAGATCATCCACAAAGATATTCTGTGCCTGATTTATGCTTTAGAAAGATCAGGAATATGCCATATACCATATTCTTGCTTAAACTGCATTCTCTTCTATCAATCAGTGGGAATACTATACTGGAACAAAAAAGAAATCAATGCAAAGAACTAGATGTGAGGTGCTGGCAAGCCAGCCCACAAAGCCCAGCTGACACAGGAGCTTGCTGCAGTAATAATCGACTAATTCTGACAACTCTCTGTAGCTGAGGATGTAAATCAACCCCACTTTTTTGTCTCAAGTGATGGAAATTCAAAGAATGAACCTCAGCAAGATTTTGCACTTTAGCTTTGCTGAGCGAGGCATTTGTGTTCCCAGTAATGATAAACAGCAGTTTGGGAAAAGGCTCTGAAATGAATCATCACTCAATAATAATGGGGATTGGGAGGCAGAGGTAACTGGAGAGCTGTTTTCATCTGCAGGCTGCCTGTGGGAGGGAGTCATCTGCTTCCCACACAACCTACAGGGTGTCCTCTCTGGCCAAAGTGCCTTGAAAGGCCTTTGCTTCTTTCAGTCTTGATCCTCTGAGCAAGAGGAGATTAAGATTTCTTGCTCTAGTAGGAGTATTTGTTAGGAATCTTTGGGAAGACTTGAGTCTACCAACCCCTTTCTCAAATAATGATATGGGTCTGGTTTGAAGGAAGAGTAAAATAAAGGATTCCATGAGAATAATTTCATCATTTGTCCAGGTTTTGAGGACAGAATAAAGCCAAAACACGAACAGAATATTCAAATTAACAAAAAAACCAAGCCTATATCTAGAGCTTGTAGAGAACGTAAGCCTGTCTGCATGCTTATCTCTGAATAAGTATTTTTTAATTCATAATTTCCTGTCTGGGCTGCTCAGCTGACATGTACTTCATCCCTTTCACTCCCATTTCCATGCTTGCTAAGAGCCACTTAGGAATAACTCTAATCAGCTGGAAAGGAGCAGCACAACTCTCCAAAGCATTGAAATAGGCTAAAAATAAATGGCACAGCAATATAAAATGGGAGTTACGTGGTAGGAAACTCAACATTTCCAGTGCATCTGGGATTGCTGCTGCGTGAAATCGGATGTGCAGGTGTGGAGTTTTTCCTCTTCTGATTCTTTCTGCATTTTTTTTTTCCCCAAGAAATCGTCTGTCACACCATGGAGGATCAAAGAAGTGCAAACTCTGAGGGGTGTCTCAAGAAAGGAGTTACCATGATGGTTTATTCTTTTTACTTCCAGTGATGCATTCCCATTTTCTGTTCCGAATCACAGCCCGTGGAATATTTTCAAGTCTGAGAGCAGATAGAGACATCAGAGATGTCTGATGTTACAAATTACTGTAGAAGCACCAGAAAGTTAAAGTTATGAAGTGAATGATTTATGAAGTGACAGAGCCTCCTGGGGAATTTAAGCCCAATTATTGGTTTAAGAGAGAATACTTCAGCTTGTGGCAGAATTTGAGCAGCCCTGTTCTGCAGCGTGCTGAAAACCCTAGCAGTAATACCTAATTTTTTGATTCCCAGTTGTTCTCGTGGAAGCTACACATAGAACATGGTTTTTTCGACCCAGAAAAATCTGTTTCAAGCTACTCAAAATTTTAACAAATCTGGCAGATCTTAATGACTGTTAGTAGACAAAAGTCTGTAGCTTTCACCTCCTGGAATTCTGGAGCATTTCAGATTTCCTAATGAACATATATTTTAATGCCAACATCTCTATACTAATTGTTTTGTTTTGGTTTCTTTTAATTAGAGATACTTCTTAATATCTTATGAACCTGTGATCAACTATAGTTGATTTTTTGCTTTCTCAAAGTATCTTCAGTGACAGTAGCAATAGCTTTTACTTTAACATCCATTTTTTCCCTGAAACTCTGTTTAGCCAGGATTCTCTGATGCACCTGTGCAAATATGATTTATATCAGAACATGACTTCTGTTGCAATCACTCTGGGTATCTATCAGGATTAAATAAAATGCCATAATTCATCTAACTCATTTCATTTAGCATGACCCAACACTTCTCAAAGCAACTTTGAAAAAAAAAAAAAAAAGCAAGGCAAGACTTAGATCTGTGCATATTCCAAAAGTGTTGATAAGTCATCTTTTCCTCCTGTACTAAATGACACATTGGAGCGCTTTTTTCCCTTCTGATTTTTAATGGCTCAGATAAAAGGCTTGACAACAGAGGCTGAAAACTCTTTGAAACACTCCCCAGTTAGCTGAGATCAAATTCTTCTTAATTTAAGGAAGATGATGGAGCAGCTGCTTAAAGTAATGGCAGTGCTGGAGGTGATCAGGAAAATGCTGCCTAAATAGAGCAGCTGCCAGATAATCCATATTCTGTCCTGAAATCATGGCACTGCTTTTTGCTTCCCTCCCTTGCTAGAGAGCTCAGCTCATTTTGTTATGGATCAGTGCTAAGGGCATGCTCTGGGGTCAGAAATAGATTATTGGTCTTCAGGTAAAACAGACAGAGCTGAGTGAATGTTCCCAGTTCTGAACTCACAAAATGGAATTTTAAGTGGCAATGGAGCTCGGCTATGGTATTTACACACAAAAGGGTGTTTGTGTTTGAGTTGGAAACTTCAGCTTTGCTTTCTGAACGGAAATGGAAAAAGTCCATCGACTTTCTCAAGCCTCCAGTTAGCCCTCAATTCACAAATATACAGCATGGCTGGGAAAGTCAAGCTGATTTTGTGGCTGATTTACAATTTTTTTTCTTCTTGGATGCATTGGTTTGGGTCCTTTTTTTTGCAGCCAAGGGTTCAGCAATCACCGAGTCTTTACTTCGTGCTTGCAGTTATGTTTTGCACACATCAAGAATTAGTTTAGTGCTGTCTGGAGAGACATTGAAAACTATATTTTGGCTGCTCTCCTGGAAATAATAAAAGTAATTATATTGGATACCCTGTACAACGTATTAGTAGTTTAAGGCAATGAAATATAACAGATCTTTATCTCATATTTTTGTCTGTCAGGTAAGTTACAAAGCCATTTTTTGAATGTTATATTGACATTTATTAGTCAAGACTTTAATCAGAAGGGAGACAGGTACATTCCTGGCTGTAAATCCCTGTAGATTATCCTTTTTCTTTCATTTTGCCAGGATGAAACCTGTCCTTTGGTTGATCTCATAGAAGACTTTGAAGCCCTAGGCCACTGTTTGAGAGAAAATGCAAATATAGGTAGGAAAATCCACGACGCTTTCCCAAAATCCCCAAGCGTTCATGCTAAGATTTTATCACCCAAAGACAAGACACAGTTACACGCAGCAAACAAAAGACTGTCAGAAGAAATAATGCCAGAATTGGTTTATTTTAAGAACCATAGGATGTTTCTAATGTTATAGATTTTTGCTAAGTGCTTGCCCCAGAGGAGGGGAAATCAAAGATTCTTGTTCCATTTTTAGAAAACAAGTCTTGTTTTCAGATGGACACTTGAAATCCTTCTATTACTCTTCCTCATTTGTCTTAGTGCTTTGATTATAAATGAATTACCGTTTTCAGGGTGACCTGTGAGGTGTTACCCATGTTCTGGGCAGCAGGTGGGCAGATGAAAATGGAAACATTATTTTTCTGTAAAATGTCTTTACCGGGGGCAAGGGCAGAGTCTGTAGGAAAATAGGCAGGTGAAAACGATTGTCAGAGGGGTGATGCACCGCTGCCCCGGTGGGTAACCCCTTCTTTTTGTGCTTCCCGAGCAGCCCAGCAGTGAGATGGTGCCGTTCCTGCCCAAGCCTGCTGCTGGTTTCCTCCCTGCTGCAGCAGGGGGATGCTCCTCCTGGGAGTGGATGTCCTCAGGTCCCCACTCCCCCAGAACAGCCTTCAGGAGTGCTGAGAGGGACAGACACTTCTTGGCACTCACAGGCACAGCCCCAGAGCTTGCCACGAGGGCTCGGTGCCCCTGAGTAGCTCGGGGTGGGAGGTGTTTGTGAGACTGATGAGCAGGGAGGAACACACACCTGGGGAGCAGAAGGCTGCAAGGGCTGGTAGAGCCGTGAATTCTGGTGTGCCCCGGCCTCCAGCTTCTCTGTGTGTGTGTTTTAACTGTCCTTTTCCTGCTGCCACTAACCTGGGAAATACATATATCTATGGTTTAGGTTTGTTCGTGTGTAAAACTCCCTGTAAATTGTTCGTAAAATAGTGACTGCTGTGTCTAAAGTCCAAGTAACCTTGACCCCAAACTTCCGTTTCATCATGCTGTGTCTGGGAAGAGAACTGTTGAATATTACTGAACTTTTCCTCATTAAACAGCTGCTGAGTTTATTAGCATATGTCTTATTAGCTGCCTAATAAATGCGGGTGATACTGATTATTTAATTAGAAGCTTCACCTCTACCAAGAGGTTTTTAAGTATTAATTTTGATAGATGTTTTAGCATTCAGTTCTGAAAATATAAAATACTAAAGCTGAGCTGTAATGAGCTACACCACAGTTCCTGGATTTGGAGATTCAGCGAGGTTTCACCCTGTTGAAAGAGCTGGAAGACTGAAATGTGTTATAAATATTCTTGTTCAAAAGTAAATTTTAGAATTTCTTGGAAGTCCTGACCTTACTTTGGAGGATGCTGCAACTCATCACGTTTAAAAGTTAAGTGGAAATCATTAGTTCATCAGCCAAATACTTCAGAAAGTTCTTGCAAGGCTGTTTTGATCCAATTTAAGATCTATCACTGAATCTTTTAGAAGTAAAGAACCAGTAAATAGTTGATTATCATGGGTAACAAATAAGGCAGCATGTAAAATCTACCATCAGATCTGCTCAGAATCAAAAGATATGAAGAATTTTCCTTGAAAAACAGTACCCAATTTCTTAGGTTGTACTCTATGAAAACAATACTGATGAAGTGTTTTATATGTCATTAAGCACATGTGATTTTGGGATTCTCCCAGTGTTTTCCAGTACAACCACAAACAGGAATAAATTTCAAGTTGTCGCGTTATTTATGAGGGACAAGCTTGAAAAAACATCCAAAATTCCGAGATGTTGGTAGAACAGAAGGGAAATGGTTGCCAGCAGGACGACAGGTACCGTCATGCACACAGGGAACAGGATCTGGGCTTTCTAACGAGATTCACCCGACAAGGATTTTCCCTTAATAATCCTCCTGTTTCAGATAGCTCAGGCAGATTACTCGGGCGCTGAAATGGGTAGGCTTAAAATACCACTTATCCCTGATTGCTGGAAGCTTGTTCTGGGAAGCGTTTGGGAGAACAGCAGTTGTGCTGGGTTTTAAACCAGAACTCGCAGCCTAACCCTGAAAAAACCTTTTATGGTGCAGGCTCTGGAGGATGCAACCCATCACTAAGTGGCAGATTTATGGTTTGACTTTCAGCTCCCGTTTCAAAGCCCAGAGAAGCCGTACTAACCACAACGACAGGTGGTTTTGAATGGAAATCAATGAGCTTGAAGTCGTTATTCCTGAATATTACTTAATTCCCAGTCTGGCATGCCCACACCATCAGCTCAGGTTTGGGAGACACAGGCTCGGGATAACCAAGAGTATTGGGCTACTAAAAGGTTGCGAGTGGCTTGCAGGTGTGAATTTAAATTGCCACAATCCCTGTCACTCTGATTTAATTTTTTTTTAATTTATTCTAACTTTATACTTTTAGATGAAATTAAACTTGCCCACATTGTCTCTTATAGTCAAGCTTTTGCTAAAGGCTGCAAGTGTCACTTGAAGGAGCATGAAAATAAGAAACCCATTTCACCCACCCCCTAAAACACCTAAGAGTGGCTTTAATGTTTTCCCAAACACATATGAAGAGTTATGATTTAACATTATTACTATTCATAAATGTAAGAGACCAGTGAATTCCTGGAAACTGGTTGTTTTTCTGGAGCTAAACTGCATTTTTCTTGCAATGTGGCTGATACGAAGCATTAGGACACTTAAAAATTGCATCATTGCTGGTAAAAGATACTTTCAAAGATCTAATTTTAAATGTATACTGTTTTTGAAGTAGTTTGGGGTGGGTTTTTTTGAGGAAAGTCTTTAGTTTGCAAAGATACATTTTGAATGTTTTTCTGAAACCTGCACTGTGTAACACTTGTGTTTTTCCCTCCTGTGAAATGTGTACATGCCATACATATTTCAAGCATTCATTTTTGATGCCCTAAGTCAGGTTTTACCTGATTTTGCAATGCTCATTTTGCTTCTATGATCAGACTTCCATGTGAATATGAAAACACCACTGATCTGTATTGAATTTTCTCTTCCTTGTTGGTTTTCCCCCCGATTTTCTTGCTGAGCTATTCCAAAGTAAAAAAGTAAAACTATCCTATAGACCACCTTCCAAATGTACATAATACATGACCTCAATGTTTTTCAGCATCTCGGAAGCAAGAACATATTCTGAATTGTTATTACATGTGTTTGATGAGCTATTTAATGGTTTGGTGACAATATTTAAGTCAGGGCTTCTTGAAGTTAATATATGGTATTACACAAATCAATTAGTTCCATTAGTATCCTAAAATCTGAAGCATCTCTTTAGGAGCTCAATAAATCTGACTGTTCTGGTATCTTTATCTGGGATATCAATATTCAAAAGCCTTCCTACATCCTGAACGTGCTGATTGCACCTTTTTCCTTACAGAAAATCAATTACCCTGCCCTACAGTAGCAGAATTTTAAAAAGATACAATCCAAACTTGAATTTCACTCCCTGATTTGACTTCTGGGTGCTCTGTGTGTGTGTACAGCTCTTCTGTGGCCCTTGTTTAAATTCAGGATAAGGTCACCAGTGTGCAAAAGCTTCTCCTTACATTTCCTGACAGACAATATCATCGGGGGTGGGAGGGCTTTGAAGGAGTTTCTCTTGCCTGTCAGACTTGACTCAGGTTTTCCAAGGAGCCATCCCTAGTGAGGTTTTTTCTTTGACTTGGTTGCACATTCCTGGCTGGCCAAAGTTCGGGATTAGCATCCTTCTCTCCCAGCCTGTGCTCTGAGTGCTGCCAGAGCCAGCGCTCATCTCTGCTCCTGTCGGCTGCCATCCCAAAATGACTTTTGTCCAAGTTAAGTCCAAATTAATACGTGTGGGTAGGAAGAGCAGACAGGACCTTTCCTGGCTCGGAGATGGTGAGGCACAGTAAGTGCCTCAGAGTTCTGCTCTTTGTGGAGGCACACGGACACGAATCCGTTCCCTGAGACAGAAGCCCCGTTCGGGATGGAGCAGTTCGAGCACAGAAGGAGTGCCGGATGTGCCAAGGGATGTCCTTGAAAAAAAACCACCCTGGCTAAGGACTTAACCTTTCTGCTTCCCGCACGCAGAGTGATGAAGCGGAGATGCCCCTCACAGTTGCTGTGTAACGCGTGCTCTGAGCTGCATCTTCGGGAGCAGTCCCTGCATTCAGTAGGTGGTCACTAGATGGCATCTTTGGGTTCCGAATTTAGGGGAAAATCATCTCTAACGGTTCATTTGTACTTAGCCACGTTTCAGTTCGTGCTTATTCCTGCCTGGATGTAAAAAGTTAAGAAAGGATATGCCAAAGCAGCAGGAGACGGGGGGAAGGAAGCATTTTTCTGTATTTTTTGTACTTTCTGAGCAGTGGGGTTTATCTTGAATTCTAATAATTATGCGTAAACATTTTGGAATACTTTCCTAGGTGATACCTGTGGAAATTTTTAGATGATGTATTCATGCAGATCTAGGAATCTGTCATTTGTTGTTTGTTTTTTTCCACATTCCTTAGAGATGATAGTCAATCACAAGGAAATGTTCCAGATAAAATCACATCTTCAAAGCACTTAAAACTGAAAGCAAACAGTCAGCAGTTACCAGCAAGGATTTGCAGGTTAATACCAAAACAGCTTCTGCAGCAAACAAGAATATGTCCAGCACTCTAATCCTTACAAACTGAGACACCTTTTTATGTTTTTATATAGAAATAAGTAAAAGCTGCTATCCAAATTCTCTTGATTTGAAGGTAGTGTTAATCTGTTTCCTAACACCAGCTGAAGGTGAGGGTAACTCAGTAGGTGGCAGTCCTCTTAAGCCAAAGAAACAGTGTGAGTATCAGGGAGTGGGATTTGAATGCAATAAAGTGTTTATTAAACATTTCCACGTCATCCAGAGTCAGTATGGCTTGCATCTTTTATTTAGAATCCTCCAGGCTATTGACACTTTCTTTTCCCTAGCTGGAGCTGTTCTGTAAAATCGTGATAATAACCCTCTAAATGTATTTGGGAAAAGTTCTTCTTGCAGTTTTCTTCTCCCAAATGCTTGTCTGTGTGTCTAGAGCTTGTTTTGGGGTTTTTTTTCCTTTTTTTTTCTTGCTTCTCACACAACAAGAAGGATCTGTCACTTACACATTACCCAGTGTTTTCATTTGGGTTTTTTATAGATTATCCTTAGAAGAGGAAGTGTTCTCACTCAATAAATGGCCTGTGCTGTTAAAAATCTTCTCTTGCACTCTTCCCAAAGAAGTTGAGTCCTTTGGGAATGGTGCCAGCTGCCTGTTTCCCTTTCACCCCTTGGCAAAGGTGGTCTGCCATGGATTTGTATCCATGATGCTGCAGGATCCATCACACAAATGGTTTCCTCCTCGTCAGCAGCATGAGGGACCTCTCTTTGATTCGGTCCTCTTGGTTGCCATGGCAGGGAACAGATGCTGGTTTTTTATCTTACCTACACGATAGATTTGTTACCCCAGCAGTATGCAAACCGTTGGAAAAGTAATAGCCCAAAAATACATCCATTTAAAATAAAATAAGGCAGAGCTTTAGTGGTGTAGAACAGTGTGAGTTCTAAACCTGTTAAATATAACTCCTATTGCCTTCATCCCCCTGTGTGTTTGCTTCACTTCCAGCCCCTTTCAAGGAGCCTCAATCACTCCCCCTCTGCGTGAAAGGAGTGCACTCAGAGATACTTTAAAATAAAGCCAAGGGAGTTGCTTATTTTCCTGAAACACACAAGATGTGGGTGTCAGAGGCAAAAAGCTCTGATAACCCACTTAAGCTGCTCTAACAGTGTTGGCGGACACAGGGGGGGCTCAGGTATGAAAAGGGTTGAAGGGAGATTTTGATAACATCCAGGAATTTTTGACAGTGGCTGTGGCTTGTCCTTCTGTACTTTCCCCTGTGCTCGACACTGGTGAGGCCGCACCTCGGGTCCAGGTCTAGGCCCCTCGGGTCAGGAAGGACGTGGGGACACTTGAACAGGTCCAGAGGAGGGCAACGAGGCTGGTGAGGGGCTTGGAACACAAGCCACATGAGGAACCACTGAGGGAGCTGGGGTTGTTTAGCCTGGAGAAAAGGAGACTCAGAGGTGACCTTATCACCCTCTACAACTTCCTGAAAGGTGGGTGTAGTCAGGTGGGGTTGGTCTCTTTTTCCAGGCAACAACTGACAGAACAAGAGGACACAGTCTTAGGCTGCGCCAAGGGAAATTTAGGTTGGATATTAGGAAAAAGTTTTTTACTGAGAGAGTGATAAAGTACTGGAATCGTCTGCCCGGGGAGGTGGTGGAGTCACCATCCCTGGATGTGTTTAGAAAAAGATTGGATGTGGCACTGAGTGCCATGGTTTAGCTGAGGTGGTGTTAGGGCATCGGTTGGACTCGGTGATCTTGAAGGTCTCTTCCAACCTGGTGATTCTGTGATTCTGCCACGTGTTTGGCCAGACATAGACTGTGGGTGATGCCTTGAGTGGCTGCCTAGAAACCGAGACTAGACAGGAGTCAGGGAATAAAGGGAGGGATTTATTTGAAAGGCCTTCAAAGGTACACCCTGGGGAGCCAGAGGCTATTTCCAAAATGGACCCCAAGATGGACAACAAGCCA
Source organism: Gymnorhina tibicen (assembly GCA_013399875.1). Classification (NCBI taxonomy): domain Eukaryota; kingdom Metazoa; phylum Chordata; class Aves; order Passeriformes; family Artamidae; genus Gymnorhina; species Gymnorhina tibicen. The sequence continues at coordinate 352,336 of VXAZ01000161.1, forward strand.
TGAGTTTTTCACCCTTTTACAGGTTTGGTCCATTTGCATATCAGTGTAAATTCACCAATTAAAACTTTAGCTAATGATGTAATTTCTTCCATTTCTCCACCTCTCTGGAGGCCCCAGTTTACACCTTTTGGGCCTAGGACAGTCTGAGTGTCCTTGAATAGCAAGCTCAGAGAGGCTTTGTTGTGTGTGTCTGGCACGAGAGAACAGCAGCCAGCAGGCTACAAGAAACTGCAGAGTTACACACTGGGCAATACGGGACTTGAAAAATATAAAAGTTAAAACCTAAGGCATCAGGGATAAAATGTGGCAAAAATACAAATATTGCCTAGGAGGTCACTGAAGATGAGGCGAAAGGATGTCTGAGAGAAATGAATAAATGTTGAATAAATGTCTTGTACCGTGGGGATGGTATAAAAGTGAAAATTCACATAAACTTTGCTGCTGCAGTTGTTTACAACAGCTTCTGTGTGTGAAGGTATGAGTGGATTACTTCTGTGGGATTTACCCAGGTATAGATTATGTACGTGTGATAAATCACGGAAGAGGTAATCAGAGAAAACTGTTGTGTCCTGGGAAGCACTCAGAACAAATCTCTATTGTAGTGATCTAAAATAAACAGTTGTGTGTTATTTTTTATAGTCTTGTCCACTAGGAATAAAGATGTTTTTAAATGTAGTAGGATTCCATCACTTTGCATAATGTACTGGAAATACAGTCAGTGGAGTAGAAATAATTAAATGAAAAGAGAGTGGTTGATGGTCCTTTAATCTTTTTATGTGCAACATAAATGCCAATGTAAAGTACACAACCCTAATAGCTACTTAATGGCCATGCAGGGTGATGTGCAGTGGGCAAATAACTCTGCAAATGAAGAACTGCTGCAGAAATCCTTTAAAAAAGCATGGAGAAAAGCGACACAAGCTTTTACTGGGTGAAACTATGAAACAGACTGGAATCACCTTGTCACTGCTGTGCTTGACTGGGCAGAAATAACACAAAATCACCTTCTGTTATCTTGGGAATCGTTGAAATCTTTGGTGATCATGATGCCTAAGGTTTTAACTTTTATATTTTTCAAATCCTGTACTGCCCAGTGTGTAACTCTGCAGTTTCTTGTAGCCTGCTGGCTGCTGTTCTCTCGTGCCAGACACACACAACAAAGCCTCTCTGAGCTTGCTATTCAAGGACACTCAGACTGTCCTAGGCCCAAAAGGTGTAAACTGGGGCCTCCAGAGAGGTGGAGAAGTTGAAGAAATTACATCATTAGCTAAAGTTTTAATTGGTGAATTTATGCTGATATGCAAATGGACCAAACCTATAAAAGTGTGAAAAACTTGTGACTTGTCGTCCATCTTGGGGTCATTTTGGAAATAGCCTCTGGCTCCCCAGGATGTACCTTTGAAGGCCCTTCAAATAAATACCTACCTTTATTCCCTTACTCGTGTCTAGTCTCTGTTTCTAGGTAGCCACTCAAGGCATCAGTTCTTTGGCATATGGGCATATGGGAGGAGGCTTCCGAAAATCCTCTGGGACTCAGAAGATCCAGCTCAGCTCCCCGCTGCCCACCGGCAGTCCAGGGGGGGATAGTTGCTACAGTCCAGGAGACGGAGAAGCCAAGAGCCCAAAGGCATCATTTGGGGCTTCCCAGTGTCTGGAACCTCACTTGTGATAAGGGGAGGAATCAGATTCTGAGGTTGTGTCCGTGGCTGCAGCTACAAACTGCAGAGCTGAATAAATCTTGAGCTAAATTCTGTTTCCAGATTGATGTGCGGATATGACAGGAGATCTCATCTTCTCGAATTGCTGTTTGCTTATTCCAAGTGGTTCTTGCTGCTTCTGGATGTTGAAAATGCCAAAAGTTAGGTCTGCTTGGTAGTTTTCTAAAATGTCTTTAGAAAGGGCCTCTTACAGAGGAGGGCAGCTTGAAATGTCGATTTGTGCAGTGGAGCAAAAATTCCAGTGAGCCAAATCTCAATCAAAGTTTTGTTTGGAAATGTATTTATTAGCTCTGATAACAGCGGGACAGAAAATAGATCCATAAGTACAATTTCTAAAATAGAACCAAAGTCAAACAGGAGATACTTTGGCCTGGGAAGCGTCCTCTGGGAGTTTTCATCAATTGTAAATATACATTTAAATTACATTCAATTTACTAACATTTAGAGGATGTTTTTATCCTCTCTGTATTTTGTACTTTCCATAAAGCTGAGGAGACCTTTTCTTTTCTTCCTCTAACTTCTGATCTCCTGACTTTTTGGATAAAGAAGTCCATTGCATTAGATCTCTAATTATGTATTCAGGAGACTCCTCATTTCTCTGGTTTTTTGGCTAATGACCTCTCTGCTTCACTTTATCTCAAAGCAAAATGTACGACGGCTTTTATTCCTTCAGGAATAAAGCAGATGGCATTCAGCACAACATCTGGGGGGAAAAAAACTCCTCAGATCTCTGAAGTATTTTTGGTAAAGTAAGCGCTGCTAAAATGAAATGATGGATTGCTAGCTTTACCTAGAATATCCCTGGATGGAAGGCAGGTTGTTTTAGTTCCTACCTATTTTGAGTGGTTTGTATCTAGAGACAGGATTAGAAATTGATATGTGCCAGCAGCATTTCAGTTTATGACATTTTGTGGAGAAAAAGCTTCAAAAAATCAATGTTATTCCTACTTTAGTTCTGGGAGGAGCACCCTGATTCCCAATCCTGAAAACACCTCAGTGGAGCTGGGCTGCTGCTGTCAACACACAACATGGTGATTGATTTTTGTGATTACAGGCCAACAAAACAAATCAAAATGCACCTAAAGCTGGCAGAACTGCAGTTAACTCTAAATCCCACACCAGGGATAGTAAATCTACCTTGATCTGCCTCATTCCCATTACCCATTTCTAGATGAGGCTTCTTCTTTTAAACAATATTATCTTACAATTTTGACATCACTATGTTCTTGAGGTGATAAATTGGCAGCTTCAGGTCATGTGACGGGGAAGGAGATTATCTAAAAGCAGTTATTTGTCCATTTTCTCCCAAAATGCTGGTGATGTACGGCAATAAGTTGAGGTGCCCCAGCAGTCCTGTGAAGAGTAATTAGACAGTGATGCATGAAAGAGTGATTGTTTAACCAGTTGGATCTTTCTGAGGGTCAAAAGGACTCCTCAAGCTGTGCAAATCATTGTCACTAGGAGGTGATTACGTCTTGTGCTGTTGGAGTGCAGGATTAGGGTAAACAATGAAACGGGATTTTTTAATAATATGTTTGGAGGATTAGATTTGCATGGCCTCTTTGTGGATTAAGTTTGGATATGCTGAGATGCAGTTTGTATGTGAGACGGAGATAAAGGAGAGGGAGCAGGGGGAGAAGGTGGGAGTGTGATTATCAAGCACAGAGAGATGGCTAATCCAGTGGGCTTAATACACTCAATTACATTTTTAGGAAAGAATAAACCTACTAAGTAGAGATCTCAATTAAGTGCATCCCATGTTTGAGACACTACTGCAAAACAAAATCCACAAAGTCAAAATCTCTCCCACTTCTCTTTATTTGCCTTTTTCCATTCAAATTTGAGAGGTCACAAAGTCCGCAATGTAAAAGATTCTAACAGGTCAGGGCTGTATTTTCACGTTTTCACATTGCAGATTTGAGAGTGATTTTGGGAGGTTTTGGATGTCAGTTGGGAGATTCAAGCTTTTTACATCATTGCTCTTTAAGAAATGCCCGGACTATTTGATTTCTTCGGTTATAACATTTTACAAATCTCATCACTAAAAATCTCCCAAGTACAAAGATGCAGCATAATTCCTTTTTTCTTATTAGTTTACAGGCATTAAGCTGGATACGTAATGGAGTTTCAGGAATACTCAGTCTTAGGAGAATTCATTTCCATATCACTGCTTGCTTCCAAGAATTAGTAATTTAGGCTTGCAGAAAACATCTGGAAATTACGATTTATTTTGCCATTCCTGCTTTTGTAACCTTTGGGCACCTCGGAAATAGGGTTTGATATTTCTGTACCAGTCAGCAAACGTACATTTTTATCATGAAATTTGCAAGCTTAAAGCTCAGGTGCTTTTTTCAGCTGCACAACTTTAAACCAGGTTTATTGCCTTCCTTTGGTGCTTGCTGTGGTCTCTGGGATGCTGTTTGCACTCCCTGTGCCTCAGGTACCTCCTTCTCTAAACTGGAAAGCTTTTCTGTGGAGAAACTTCGTGAAGGTTGACCCACAGCAATAAGCTGGTCTTTTACTGTGATCATTTCAGGGATGATTTTCACTTCTGTTTAGGCAATTTCATCCTAATTGCATTATTTGAATTATGATATGTTTAATTTTTGTAATACTTTTATATTCCTGCAATTGCATGGCCAGATACTATTCCAAGTTTGTGTAAAATCAGACACTTTTTTTTAACCTTCACTGGATTTTGGGGAAAACTGGACAAGCCACTCTTCAGTTTAACCAGTGCACAATTAAAAGCCATCTGATTTTCTAGTGATCCATTCATGAGGGTTTCAAGGTGTGTTATAAATAAAATCTCTTCAGTTTCTGTCACAGGAGAAGTCAAAAATCTTAACTTTGAAAACAATTTTACTGTCACGTTTAAAATAAATTCTTAATCTAGATTCAGCTAAGTGGTGGAAAATGAAACTTGAAAGGGTCTGGCTTGAGGTGTAGATGAAAGATTGTCACATTTGAGAAGGAAGACCTACTTTCTGCTCCTTTTTTTGAAGACTTCAGCAGATGAAGAAAAGGCATTAAGTGAAATTGTAAGAACTAACAAACCAAAAGCTAACAGAAAGGATAATAGATACATATTTCAAGCTGATTTTTAGTCTGATCTTTTATTGTTCTTAATGTATACTTATGTTCCCTCCCCTTTTCCCCCCTCATTCTGGTTTTTACATCCTATGAATTTGAATCTAATTAATCAGACTTTATTCCCAGTGGTGGCTTGGTGTCAGCAAGGAGAACCCCAAGCAGGTAAAAACCCAGTTCTGTTTCCTGGGTGCTTCCTTCAGGAGATATTCCCAGTGTAGATGCAGAGTGCTCCGCTGCGGTCTGGAAATACCACATTAATCATTTGAGAGGCCTTTTCCCGCACAAGTGTGTTTCCTCCTCCTCAGTTCCTCCTGGTTGGGGTCTAACCGCGACGTTTATTGGCAGAAATTGCATGAATTTCAAGCAGATTTGGCACAGGGACTGCACGTTCCTGGTGTACACAGAGGTAGCACAGACAGCCGATCTCCAGTGGGTGCTCCAGACTTCGGAGCAGCGCTGCTTATTCAGTCACCTCACTTCTTATCTACAGTGACAACCACTCGGGAGACATCTTCTGCAAAACGTGACACAGACAAGCAGAACTTGACAAAGCTGTCATTAGAATTTGAAAGCTGTATTTTTGTCGGTGTTTTATCAGCTCACTCTTCAAGAGTGAGGGGAAGGGGAAAAATAACGGGGTGGTAACACGAAGTTCAGATAGTCTGAAATAGCTCTCAAAACATTTGTTCAGAATCACCAGCACAGTCCCGGTTCCACAGCATTTGAAATTTTCCTGTTGATGCCTTGAGTGGCTACCTAGAAACAGAGACTAGACAGGAGTCAGGGAATAAAAGCAGGGATTTATTTGAAGGGCCTTCAAAGGTACACCCTGGGGAGCCAGAGGCTATTTCCAAAATGGACCCCAAGATGGACAATGAGTCATGAGTTTTTCCCACTTCTATAGGTTTGGTCCATTTGCATATCAGCATAAATTCACCAATCAAAACTTTAGCTAATGATGTCATTTCTTCCATTTCTCCACCTCTCAAAAGTTTACACCTTTTGGGCCTAGGACAGTCTGAGTGTCCTTGAATAGCAAGCTCAGAGAGGCTTTGTTGTGTGTGTCTGGCATGAGAGAACAGCAGCGAGCAGGCTACAAGAAACTGCAGAGTTACACACTGGGCAATACAGGATTTGAAAAATATAAAAGTTAAAACTTAAGGCATCACTGTGGGACACGAGGTAGGAACAGGTTGAGTCCAAAGCCATGGGAATGGGGCTGAGGAAGGGTCTGGAGCACCAGGAGTGTTTAAGGGAGTTGGGGGGGTGTGGGGGGGTTCAAGCCAGGGGAAAGGAGGCTCAAGGGGACCTTATCACCCTCCAAAACTCCCTGAAAGGAGGGTGCAGCCAGATGGGAGTCAGGCTCTGCTCCAAGGGAGTGAGTGACAGGACAAGAGGAAACAGCCTGAAGTTGTGCCAGGGGAGGTTCAGATTGGGTATTAAGGAGAATTTCTTCATGGAAAGGGTTGCCAGGCGTTGGAGCACTGGTATTGGAACCCAAGATATTTGAAAGCCATGTGGATGTGGCACCTGGGGACATGGGGTAGTGGTGGCCTTGGCAGTGCTGGGAGAACATTTGGACTCAGTGATCTCAGAGGGCTTTTCCAACCTTAATGATTCCATGATCCTGTAGCTCTGTGATCAGCAGAGACCCAGCTGTGCCTGAGCTGTGTGCTGTGGTTGCACATGGATGTTTTGTATTGTATTGATCAGAAATTATATTTACAGCAGTTGTTTTAAGGCTCATTAGCCCTTTAATGCAGATCAAAGCGTTCACTCTCCTATTACTCATCGAAATGACTCAAGTGAAGTCTCTTTGACCAGTAATGAAGAGAGAAGTTTTTGGGTCCCATGAATTTTCATGGCAAAACAAATGTGTGGCATTAACTCCATTTGTGTTCTGCAACTGATACAGTCTGACTTCATGGTGTGCTCGTTACGTGAGAAGTATTTTTATTGCATTTTCTTTTTTTTTTCCTCCCTCTTATAAGCAGCAAAAGAGTGGGTTTTAAAAAAAAATAAAGCAGTATTGTTTTTAGAACACTGCAACAAAATATAGAAGTGATAGCTGTGGCACATTTCTAATAGCTGGGCTGAATCATATTCTGTTCCTCTAATGGCATGCGTAATTGCTCCGGGTTTTCAGGCGTCCTTCAGCCGCACTTATTTAGATTAGTGACTGATGCATTTCCATGGAAACCTGCAGCAGGGGGAAAAAAAAACCCCTCTTGGTACAGCGTGGAACTGAAGGGATGTGGGCTTTGAGCCTCGTGTAAAATAAGGCTTCTCGGTTGTGGTCAGCTTGGTTTGGGGTTTTTGTTGTAGCTGCTCTCTGTAAAGGAGGAGGAGTTGCCAGCAGCATTTCATGTAACAATTTAGAACGCTTGTCAAATCCTACATTCCTTGAAAAGCTTCAACTTTTTGAGTGTAGTTGAAGGAGTACATTTTGAAGTGAAGTGTCTGGGGTGTTTTTCTCTGTGAGGATGCAGAAGCACCCAAACCCCAGGTAAGCTGGCGAGACACTGGCTGGAAAGTCAAGCTCCAAGAAGGGAGTTCCTTTTGGAGGTGCTGTGTAGAGTTTTAATGAAGGATCACGGAGTTTTGAAGTGGTAGTGGCAGGAATGGAAAGTTTTTTATATGACCTCCATCACTAAAATGCCTGGAAAATATAACTACTTTAAAAAACTTTGCACAGTACAGTTGCTTTTCTCTATATCTGGTGCAATCTTAGTATGCATTGCCTAACATATAATAGCTGATTTTTAGTGCTTTCTTAGAAAACTCAATTCTCAGCAATTTGTTCTAATTTCCTGGAGTGTTTAAGGTTGCAGCGTGGATTTTCAAATGCATTCATTTAAAGTAATTGCCCTTATGTGTCTACACAATCCTGTAAGGGCAAGTACCTTCCATAATTTTTAAAAATTAGAAATATTTTTGGATTTGGCTCCTTTCCTGCTGCAATCATCCTAATTATTTAGAATACCAGTGTAGGTTCTCTTACCAGGGGTAAGCTCTCAAACCAATGGTGATAGTTACTCCTCTTTAAAAATTAATTATCCTGTAGCCTGGCTCTGAATCCTGTGCTACTTAGCAGTCATCAATGCAAAGTATCTCTAACCATACCTAGAAATGATTTTGGTATTTTATACATGTTATTTATTTTATTATGATATCTATACAGAGCCATATCCGTATATTCTGATACAGCACCACGAGTTCAGCTGATAAAGTCTGGTACGCCTGTTAAAAGTGATGGGGTGTTTATAAGTAATTTTTCTTTTGTATTTTTGACTTGTATTTAGACGTTGTCTTTTAGACACATGCAACAGCATGGCAAGGCAGGAGTTCTTCCTGGTGAGCAGGGGACTGTCCACATCCACATCCACATCCACGTCCGCATCCACATTCACAGCTCCTTGTTCCACCCTCGTCTTCCCCTCCCTGGTCCTGGGTAAACCTGGGTACCACATTGCTTAGCAACATCCTGCTCTGAGCTATTTGTTTGCTCTGACTGGAGTTACAACATTAAATTAGAAGTTAATCTGAGGCCCTTGCGGTGGCAGTTGCAAAGTATTCCTCTGGATGTTGGGTTTTGGTCATGTTTTACCCTCAGTGAAAATCAGACTGGGAAGTCCACATGCACAGTCAAGGCAGAGGAAAAAAAAAAAGGGAGTGCTGTGGTGAAAAAGATCATGAAGTTCTAGGAACTTCCCACATATCTCCCATGCTCAGCAGCTCCTTATGTATTCAAAATTTTATCTATTATTGAAGGCAGAGAATTTGACAGATCATTGATCCTGAGTACAGCTGGCGAAGATTTAGACTTAAATGAAACTTCTTGTAAGGGAGGAAATTGAGGGGAAACATTTGTATCACCATTGATGATGAAAGTCCATAATAACTCTTGTTGAAACTTGCTGTACATGAAAATTAATGATTTTTGAAATGGAATAGAAGAATGGCTTTCCAGGCCCTGTTTTTCCTTACTCAGCCCAAAATAATTCCCCATCTGTTCTTTCCAACTCGGCGTGCACAATGACCTTCTCCAAAGCAGTTGGTTGTCTTTGTGGGGCTGTAAACATGTCTCAGGTGGGAATAATCCCTGTCGTGCCGAGCACACCACAGCTCCTGCCACACACGCAAACGCAGAGTTCCTTCACAAACCTCTAATGGAATTTCCCGGAATTTAAGGCAAATTCACTGAGTCAAGGCAAAGTCATTAAGCCAGGTTCCACCTGCCCTTTGCTACAGGCCATCATTTTGGGTTATCAGTGAGAACACTGATATTTGCAGGGAATATTTGAAATATTTGCTGGGAGGATGAAAACTGTGAAATAAGGTGTTATGATTAAAAACGTTCGCACCCTGAGTCAGTTCCAAAGGACTGGAACATCACACCACCTGAGCTTTGTAAGTGAACAAACCATGCTGACCTTCAGGATAAATAACATTCGCAACAGATGACAGTGCCAGCGGGCAGCTCGTGGAGACTCCTTTGTTCTCCCTGAATTTGAAAAACAAGACGCCTTTATTTACGTGTGCAGGAGCACTCTGGGATGACACGGGAGAGCTGGTTTTTATGAGGCAGGTGTACATATTGTCAGGCCACAATTAAAGGCTAAGCAGAGTGCACTGAAGTTGCTTTGTTTTGGCCTGGCTTTGTGAAAACTGGGTATCTCAGCAAGGATCAAACTAGGTGCAAATGGACCAAAGCCATGTGCAGCTGCTGGAAACTCTGAGGTCAACATCCAGATTTTTAGGAGCTCTTCACTCTTTTGCTTTAAGATGTGTTTTACTCTGTAAAGCAAAGAGGGAAAAAAATCTTTCCTCTCCCAATTAATTTCCTTTGATGCCATCACCCAGAGCTGTGTCTGTGCCTGTCCCAGACTCTGAGCGGTTTAATCCTCTGTATCAGCTGAGACCATGGACACAAAGCTGCCACAGATGGGTTGGAATGCAGGGCAGAGGGAATGGAGACCCTCAGAAACCCAACAGGAGAACTTAGGGAAAGATCAAGCGACCGTTACCACATTTTGAAAATATTCTGCAAACGAGGGAAGAGCTGCAGAACTCCTGTATTGTACAAAGAGCTGGTGAAGTTGTTAGGAGAGCAAGAAGCAAATGTTTCCACAACTACTTGCTGGTTTGTTGGTTTTTTTTTGTTTTTTTTCAGGTATAAGTGAAATTTTTGTTAAACTAAAGGGGAAACTGATGACATGGGAAAAACACTGTTCTGCCATAACTGCCTCTCCAGCAGGTCCAGGTTGCGTATTTCAGTTATGAAGGTTTCTCTTGCAAACAAACTTGCTGATTCACTCCATTGATCAGCCATTTCAGCATCCTTTGTGGGTAAACTAATTCACTGTATTCCAGCTAATCTTCCTCTAAGGATGCAGGACGGAATCAACGCTCAGCCTTCCTTTCTTTTTTTGAAAATAAGATTTAGTAGGGGGGGAAAAAAAAAAAAAGAAAGGAAAGGCAGGATGACATCCAAGGATTTGCTATTCCAGTCAAGTTGTCCTTGAGATGTTTTTATACTTATTCTCAAATCTGAAAAACTTCAAAAACCACGTAAGATTTGCTATTTCTCAGCTTTAACGGAAAGAAAAATTGGTTGAGAGCATCACATCAACTGAACACTGGGACTTAAAAAAAAAAATCAATCATCCACAAACTGAAACGGAAGAAAGTGAGCCATGAATTAAAGGTTTTCATTAATTTACCATTTATAATGCCTTCATCATGTTTCTTTTCTCTTGATCCTCACAGTTTATCCCTTCAAATGAAGCGTCAATGTTTTTACCTCAGATTTGCAAAGATATGAGAAAGATCATTGTAGTTTCTTCTGAATTCTTGGGTGGTACATACCTGCAGATTTCACTTTCCTGAGTTTTAATAACCCTTTATCAGAATCAATGATCAAACAGTTCATAGGGAAAAATTCCATTTCTGTTTCTTCATCCCAGTTTTTGTACATTTATTAGAATCCATAATCCTACTCTGCGTGATTTGGAGGAGGATCCCTGACCTTCATCTTTCCTGTAGCTCAAATGAAATGCTCGAAGAAAGCAATCAGAAATACTATGTTGAACAATTGTATCATAGGCTGGAAAAAACTTGCTTATCACCATTTTAATGTGCTATTTTTAATAGAAAATCCAGTTTTGATGAATCTCCACTTTCTAAGGGGGGAAAGGGAGTAAGTAAAATAATTTACTGAGACTTCACAGTTTGTGGTATGAAGAATATTTTTGTCTTTTAATGTGATTATTTTCTGGAGCAGCATTTGGTATGGCAAATATTTTGGATATACTTGGGAGAGAAAAATGCATGCTCTTCTTAGTGATGTTTTCAATCTCATGAGCTTTTTCTCCACTTTTTCTTATGGCCAAAGTTGGATCAATTTAAGGAAAAACCCATAAGATAGGAGCCTTGTCTCGTTGCAAACCAGCACAAGTGTCCTTGAATTGTGAACTGCTGACTTTATCGTTAGACTGCTTTCCTCAGCTTTGAATAACTTCTGGTCTAACCCTCAACATAAATAGCTGGGAAAGGGTTTTTCCCCCAGGAAGGGGAAGGTGCAGAGGGAAGGCCTTGACGTCCGCCACTGTTTTGGGTGTTGCACACGCAGAGAGCTGTACCTGAACTGCTCTGGCAAAGAACACCTGTAAACGTCTGTTGCACGAGTGAAACATCTCCCAGGGCTGTCAGTGGGGAGGAGGGAAGGAAGAAGGGAAAGCTGCATGTTTTGGGGTGGGGATAAAACCCACCTTTACCCACCAGTGGTATCCGGAGAGAGCCTGCTGCTCTCCGTTGCCTCCCCAGTATCACGCCACAAATTCTGCTGTTCCACTCCCGTTTCCTTTGTTTTCCATCCCGTGGACACGTTGGTGACTCTGAACCTTTCCTAGAGTGCTGGCAGGCCCCTGACAACATCCCCGCTGGCAGAGCATTCCCGCGCAGTTTCCTTGGAAACACGGCGCCGGAATGCCCTGCGAGGAGCAGCAGGGAGGAGAGCAGGAATGGAGACAGTTGCTTTGGGATTTTTCCCCCTCTTAGTTCTTTACTCTTCTGAAGCAATAGCAAATATGTAAGCAGCCCGCTCCAGGCAGGAGTGTCGGGCTGGGAATCGGGCTGGCTGCTGGAACAGGCCTGCAATTGTTACGTGGGCAGGGCACGAGTGAAACAGGGCAAGAATGGCCTCATCTCTGTGGATTAGAGTCCAGAATTTATTTCTTGCTTTTCATGGCAGTGATTTTTCAGCTTTTGATGGTGTCTGCAAGCTCTGCTGGACTCCTGTGGTCCCTTACGAGACTGAGACAGAGAAGCTACAGGAAGTCCGACATGTATTTGGAGGAAAGCCCTCACCGCTCCTGAGGTGGAGAAAGGAGGAAATGTTTTCCACCTCCACTTTCTCAATGCTCACTCCTCTTTGAACCCTGTAAATTATATTCTGGAAGGGCAGGGTTTGAGCCTGTTGCTCACTGAGATGTCTGCAACAATAAATGAGTCTAATAAAGAAACAGCTGGGGCTTTATTATTTGGATTGCCACTGTTGCCCAGGGCACACAGCTTATTTCTGCTGCAGCTCCACTGGCTTCAGTGGAAAATGGACCAGGAAAAAAAATTGTTGTGTTCTTATGGTATTTACTCTGGTAAAATATGGGCTTCCCAAGAGATCTAGAAATTTCAAGTGATATCCAATGTTTCTCTCTTCTGTCAATGTAAAGGAAACTGGACCATTTTTGCAAACCCTGGTGTTTTGTTATACCTCTTAGAAAAACTTCTTGAACTGATCCAACTTGATGCAATGACTTTTCATCTGTGGTGATAGATGTTCCTTTCAGTAAGGATGCAGTATTATTAAAATAATTATTGTTACTAAAATAAATAAATTGCTAAGTAATGTTTTTCTAGGCCTGCTTGTCCATATCTTCTTGCTGGTCTTTCTAATCTGGCTGCAACCAGGTTTGAGAAGAAATCCTCAAAAGATTCTGTGGGTGAAAGCTTCTTAAATGATGATGGGGTTGTTAGTCTTAGGTGGTCCTAACTTGCTGCAAAGCATTTTGATAAAGAGTGCTGCTCTTAAGAAAGCCTGGGACATAAGAATGGGTACAAATCCAGGGAAACCTGGAGCTAACCCCTTGGTGCTTGTATACCTATAATAGTGTTACTGTGCTATATTTGGCTTGAATTCAGAACAGCATTTGTTAGGCATTTGCCTATGGGTTCTTTGTGTTCTTTTGTCGAGTCAGAGAATGGAATCCTGTTGCTTTTTCAGTCCCCAGTCCATTCTGATGGCAGATTCCTGGTCCTCCCCCCCTGCTCTTGGGTGCGTGTACTCATGCTGCGTAACAGGGCAGGCTGGAATCTGAGTCAGAGGTGAGGGAGAGAGGGTAATTAGGGAACTTAACACAGCAGCCTGGGAAGCTGCCACCGAGCCTCGAGTTCAGCCACTTGCAAGGCTTCTGTTTTCCCAGATAATCCCTGACCGCACACAGAGAAGTGGGGGGAAGCAGAGGGGTGCCAGAGCCGGGGAGCAGATCCGAGCTGCAGCTGAAGAGTGCTGGCTCTGCAATCCCGAGGAGCTGAACAAAGCTCTCTGTCTTGCTGTGCCTTCCCGTCCCTCCCACCCACTTTGTATTCCTTAGAGCACTGAAATATCATGCTATAGAAAACAGATTCTGCAGGGGAAACATCTGGCTCCTGAAGGCTCAAGCAGTTGTTTTAAGATTTTGAAATATTCTTCATCATGATTTATTTCTTTTAATCATTTCTGAGGGACTTCTGAAAACAGGCCAGGGGGAAACTCTAAGTGGACTCGAGGTTTATGATTTTCTGTTGTTTTTCTGTTTATGGCTCTTGGTATTTACCTGATTTTTAGAATGGCATGAAAAGAGAATGTTGCTCAATGGGGAACAGGCTGCAATTTGTGCAGCAGGAGCAGGAATTTTGGGTAAAGGAAAGGCCTCTTAGGCAGAAAATACAGGTTGTAGGTGAGTGACAAAGGGACAAAATAAACTAAACTATCAAGTAGAAATCATATTATAATAGGGATTTTCTCTTTCTCTGGCCATCCTGTAGGATGGAGGCTGGCTGGTCTCCACAGAATGTATATAAATGTAATTATTTCTGGTTTTCCTTGGTACTGCTTTTCTTGGACCTTGCAAATCGGTGCACAGCTCTAAAGAAATAACTTTCTTACTCCCTTAGCCAGCTGCAACCTGCACGTACATTTTCAGCTGGAATTTCTCTGTATTATGGATACATTTGCATTTATGCCTCCAGCTGGGGCATGATCCAGCTGCACTGCTTAAAGCAAGGAAAGATGCATTTTGTCCACTCTTGTCTGCCTCCCAGGACTTCCTCCTTCTCCTTGGCCGTGTCCAAAGCCCTTCCCTCCTGCTCTGATGTTCTTTTTCTCTCTGCAGGCTTGCCCTTGGTCATTTGACAGCACCAATCTCTCAGTCATTTGTACCATCCTTAAAAGCTGTGCCACAGAGGTGCTGTACCTTCAGGGCTCTGTCTGGCTTGGAGAACTAATAAAATGTGTTGGGATGGTGTCGGGCTGTCCTTCAGTGGAGAGTCCCTCAGCTGTGCAGACGAGACTTTTGTGGTCATAATCTAAACCAGAAACTTTTCCATCTGATTTTTGATGTCTCTTAGCCAAACTTCAGGTGGTTGCATTGGAGGACCAACCTGTGAGGCCTGAGGTGGCCACCTGAAAAACAGAGACTAGACAGGAATAAGGGAATAAAGGCAGGGATTTATTGGAAGGGCCTTCAAAGGAACACCCTGGGCAGGCCAAAGGTGACAGCCAAGATGGACCCCGAGTCACGGGTTCTTCACACTTTTATAAGTTTGGTTCATTTGCATCTCAGGGTTAATTCTCCAATTAAAGCTTCAGTTAATGATGTAATTTCCCCAAGCTTCCCCCCTTCTAAAGATGTTGGTTTACACATTTTGGGCCTAGGACAGTCTGGGTGTCCTTGGAGAGCAGGCTCAGAGAGGCTTTGGCATGAGAGAACAGAAGTTAACAGGCTACAAGAAACTGCAGAGTTACACACTAGGCAGTACAGGATTTGAAAAATATGGAAGTTAAAACCTAAGGCATCACCTGTAGCTAGGCAAAAAAAATTTATTTGCATATTCTGGCTATTTTCCCAACCTTTCTGAAACGTGTTGCAGGTTTTTCTTCTCTCTTTCTTCTTCTATTTTGCCTCTTAGCTGTAAAAGAACCAAATATTGGACGCAAAAGTTTTTGCCACTGAGAATGTGAGTGGATGTGACTTGTGAATGATGTGATTCACGATCTCCAAGAAGTTCCCCTTATTCACTTGATGTGTCTGATGTGATAGAAGAATTTCCAAAATGCCTTGAAACGACGTTAATTCACTGCGAGGGAATATAAACAAATGCTTCAGCACTTGATTAAGAGCTACAGGAGTATTGAAAGTTCTCTTTTCTCTGTGCAGAAACACGAACAGATAGAACAAAGAAGCTGTTTAGACACTACACAGTTGGATCCTATGACAGCTTTGATGCTTCAAGGTAAGAATTTTTCCTTTTGGTTGCACTCTGTTTACAAAACCTTCCCAGGTTTTATTTAATTGTTCCTTTCGGTTTAGGCTTTGGAGGGGAAGAGGGAAGCAGATCTCTAAACAGAGCTTCTCAGGGTGCCATTTAACTTCTAAAGCGGTTTTTATTGCAGTTTACTTTGTTCATATGGGATGGGTCGAGAAAATTCGGGGGCAGCGAAGTCATGAGTATCACTGTTTTGTTTTGTGAGTGGGGACAGAGATTCGTCGTTCTGAACAGTAATTTTGGAACCTGAGTAGAACTGAAGCTGCTGCAAATGACAAGTTAGATTATTTATTTGTGGAGAATTCATGATTTTTAAGCAGGGTCTTCTCCCCCATGGATATACCTTGAATATAGAGCTGACTGCTGGTAGAAAGGATGACCTTTAAAACACAGAACCACAGTTGGTTTTTGATGTCTTCTGGAGGAAATTTTGGTGGCATACTGGAATTATTTTGCTTTTCTCCTGAGTTTCCAATTACAGCTTGGGTTTGGGTTTTTTTTTTTGTTTTCAAGGGACCCACATTTATTGCAGGAGAAAAACTCTGAAATGTCTAAAGCAATGGCAGAGTTTCAGGCAGCACAGTATTTAGAAAAAAAAGGAAGAAAAATGTGGTAACTGTTGGTTTTATTCTGTGATCTTAGACTTCGTTCTGAGGTTCAGACATAGTTCCTATGTCAGTTGAACAACTTGGGGAGGGAGTTCACAGTTGGACAGGATGTGATTGACTGGGGGAGTCTGATGATGGTAAAGTTGTCAAGAGAAGCTGTGAGCCCGTGCTCTGAGACAAGGAACAGCTCTGCAGAGCAGACTCACTGCTTCCTGGGGACATTTCCAGCGAGAAGAGTCGGCTTTCTGCAAGGTTCTTGGAGTGATCATTAGTCTACAAAATTCATAGCCTCGTCTCTGTACTTCAGTGTGAATGGATAGGGTTGTTCCTGCAGAAGAGGGAAGCTGTGGCTGCTGCGTGTTGCCTCTGAGATACCAAATAATTCCACTTGGAAACCTCCTGCTACTTTATAACAACAGATTTTTTCATTAGAAAATGTCAGTTCCATCAAACCCTTCCGTTTTTTTCTCTCTTCCCCCCCTCCCCGCTTTGTTTTTTTAGGTTGTTGGTTCATTTATATATTGTTTTGAGGTTTTTTCTTAAAGGTATTGGGTTTGTGCGGTGCAACAGTAAAGCTCTCAGTAAAAAAATGTACTTTACCTGATTCAGGACTGAGCAGGAGAGATAATCAGGAAAAAATGAACTTTTGTACAGCCTTGTATGAATTAGTTATGAAGCGTGTCTGCAGTTGCTATCTATTAATTGCCTGAGCAGAGAGAGGGAAGGCAACAGAGGCAAGGGTTGGAAGAAAACTCTCCTTGAGTTTCCGCAGAGAATCCGAGACCCAGTGGATCCATTTTGAAGGGTAATCGTGGAAATTGAGAGGGAAAGGTAGGAGAAGGCAGAATTCATGGGAGATTCCAAGAACTACAGAGGAAAGGTAGACTTGCTTAACACATGTTTTCAGCGAAGTACTGCAAATTTAGAATTTTTGTAAGGTCACACCAGGAAAACTCGAAACCAATAACACACCAAGTTGTGTTTCAGGTACTTGACTGAGGCTGCAAATCAGGTTTTTGTACCTCTGAGTGGTGATTTCACTGGTGCTTACGTATCGCTGCTGAGCAAAAAGAATTTGCATTTCAGAACCTGTCTGGAGATTAATGTCTCTTGGTGGCACATCCAGATTTAATTCCTCACAAGGGCTTCTTCAGGGAGGGGAATTATTCAGAGAGGCAAACAAGGTGTGAAAGCGAGAGCAATTTTTGATATTGCCAGATTTGTAGTGCTTTGATTACTTTCTGTGTTACCATTTCCTATCAAAGTCGGGGAAGAATGCATTGGAACAGATTTAATGCTGGCAGCAAAGGTTTCATAAACATTTGTCAGAAGGCAATTGTGCCTCTGTGCTAAGAACGGCTCTGAATCCAAAGTATTAACAAAGCTGATCCAGTTCTGGAGATGATGTGGGGGAGTGAGGGGAAGTGTCTGCTCCCTTCTCTCTTTCCTTCTCCCTCCCAAAGGGCAAAAATTGCTGAGTAGAAACACTCTGTTCAGAAATCTATATTAATGGGCTTATTCACATGCAGGAAAATACATTGTACGTGGCATTTTTCATCTTGAGGAAAATGTGCAGCTTGAGTAATGGAGGTTCATTAAATCCTGTTTCAGCTTTGCATAAGAGATCAGTTATCCATACATTAACTTCGGGGAAATGGGGAGGATGCTTACTAATGTGGGGAAAGGCACTGAGACTTGCTTGCCCGTGCAAACAGTCCCTAAATATCATACAAATGTAATACAGTATTTGAAACTACCAGGTCTGATGTATTACCTGCTTTAAACGCTCATGACATTCCCTCACGGGGAAAATTTTCTTCTTAATGTCTATTCTCCCTCAGTTTAAATCCCCACTCCTTGTCCTGAAGAGCAAATACACCACTAAAACTGCAAGGAGATAATGCATGACTGCCCTGCCACATCTCTGGAGTTCTCTGTCTTCCCTGGATTTGTGGTCAGCAGTTAATTATGAATTAAATGAAATTATTTGTAGGGTGCAAATTCATTATTTCATCAAGGTTGAATTCCAGTTTAATAACAGAAAGTATGCTAAGGCATGTTCGAATTTAAAAAAAATCCTTTCTTTTTAAAAACTTGAAGCTAAGGTAAACCTTTAGAAATGATCATTTTTTTATTTGCTTTTTAACTGAAGTGAGGGAATGGATTAATTCTCTCAAGATGGGACAGTGGATTGTTCAGTCAGGAAAATATGTGGAATTAAGTAGTTGCTTAATTTCAAATGTAAAATATTATCACCCTTCTAAACGTAATGTGGCTGATAATACAGTGATAACTTAGTTTTATTCTCTGGAGACATGAATGATACGAGACAGTTTGGTGCTATGTGAAAATGATAAACTTGGCGTGGTGGAAAACACCATCCATTGCCTCCAAGAATTTGGGAACTTTAGGACACGACAGTGGAAGCTTTTCCTACTGCATTCGTTGCATCATCTCCCACCCACAGCAGAACAGGGCAACAACAAAAGTCAATAGCACAACTGAATGCCAACCTCAGTGCAATCAAATATGCACATAAATGTGCGGTTTCCTGCCTGTTGTGTGTCTTTCTTCCCAGAATTATTGACTTCCACACGGGAGTTTTCCTCCAGCCGCTTCAACTGGTTCCAATCCCTGCATGGGAGAAGTTTTCCTGGGGCTTTTCCTTGACATCCCGTGGCTCCAGCAGTATTAAGGAGCTCACGGGAGAGGATGTGATGACAAATAACCTTTTTCAAAGGCTTGTTGCCACCAAGTTAATGACAGGACCGAATTGATTTGCCTTATGGTTTTTGTTCTGCTTTTCTGCAGGAAGAAAAAGAGGAAAATAGGACGGTGTAGTCTGTAAGAAAACTCAATTAAAAGCTTAATTCATTAACCCTACTGTCCCTACTTGGAGTCAGGTGGCAGCATCTGTGTCCCACGAGTGTAGAAGCTGACAGGAGCAACTCTTCAAAAGCCAATTTGCATACAAACACCTAATAAAAACCGGAGAGATTCTTCTCAGCTGTTCTTTCCAGGCCATTCTCTGTTGCTGTTGTCATCCGCGCTGTCGGATAGAGCAGCCTAAGCTTTAATCCTGAGCAGCTCAGAGACACTCCTTGGCACAGCTGAAGCTGTCTGGCCCTGTAACTCAGCATGCTGTGGAGAGCTTTGTTATTTTAAAATTTTTTTTAGCCCACAGAATGTGCCTGTTGGATACCTTTGTCCCAAAGTTGTGATCTAAGTGGTACTGTCTTGGTGCTTTAAGCATTAGGTGTGTTACACACTTTTACTTTAGTGGCAGCTCTCAGTCTGATGCAGAAATACTTTCCTCTGGTTTCATGAGATCTGGTTTCATGTGGATATTTTGCATAAATAATCCTCCCTCTGGAGAAGTGCAGTTGCTCATCTCTTTAAACCCAGATTTTAAAATAGTAAAATATAGATTTAAAACAGATGGAAATTTTTTGGTGGAATTCCGGCCGTTGCAAGTGGTGAGGAATGTAAAACTGACAGGGAGCAAAGGGATTTTCTCCTGGTTATGGTGGCCCCGTGTCCCTGGGGTGGGGAATTTGGCATATGTGCTTGCTGAGTGCTGCTTGCCTGGCAGCAATCCACTAAATCCTGGCAAATGGATCCTTGCAGAAATTGAGGGAAGGTATAAGAGCTGTTGTTATATTTTGTGTCCCGCTTCCCACATTTTCACGTTGGTTCTCCTCAGGCAGAACAGTGGGAGCAGTGTTGTTACACGGCGAATAAATTGGATTTTCTGAATTGGGGTTAGAACTAGGTGATGTGGGATTGGAACTGGATGATCTTTAAGGTCCTTTTCAACCCAAACCATTCTAGGATTCTATGAACTGCTCTTTTGCTTGTTTGTTTTCTGTTGCATGGCACCAGTTCCACTGTATTTATGTTTCCTGGGAAGCCTGTACTGTTCAGGGGATCTCTTGAAGGAATGGGAGTGAGGAGATTAAATGGTGCTGTTCACTCTTAACAATAAATCCACAATTTCTCTTGATTTATTCTGGGATTGACACATTGATAATAAGTGGAAAGTGATTTTACAGCTGTTCTTACCTGCAGGCATATATTTTAAACATAATCTTTGGTTTCCTCTGGTGGAAACAAGTAAAACCAGCAGCATTTTAACTTTTTTACCCATACACATAGCTCAGTTTTTGCCTAGAAGATGGCAGCAAAAACATCTGAGTATGCTCATCACTGTAATTAAATATAACCATGTGAGGCAGTGAGGTGGTTACATCTGAAAGCTCTCTGAGATTTTAATGTTTTGAGATCTCTGCAGATGTGATTTCAGGGTTCTTTTGGGCCCAGAGAACACTCAGCACCAGCCAAACTGTAGGAAAAAGCCATGTAAAACGTTTTGTGTGCGCGTAACCTCACCTGATGTCTGGAGTTATTTTGTTGGACTTGCCCGTTGTCTGTTCTGAATTAATTAATTAACTGGGAGTGCAACAGTCTGATGGCACTGAACTGCTCTTAATGTGAGGCAGAAAGGCAAGGGTTGCTCAGCTTTAATACCTTGTGCCTCATTAACTCGAAGAGCATAATTTGATACAATTTGAAGAATTGCGTATGTATTTAAGCAATAATTAAAGCAATAATTGCAGCCTCCATGGAGCAGGTGGAGATGTAAAATGTGAAGTTTTTCATTTACAGTTATTCAATTTCTAATGAAAATTCCTTTGGTTGCCTATAAACAACTTTGCACTTTGCCTCCCCTGCTGTTGTGTGATGCCACGGAGGAGCTTTTTGTGCTGGTGACTGCAGCAAATATTGAAAGGAATTGCTGAAATAGGAGTTAAAAAGGGGGTGTGCACATCTGAATTGTGGTACCTCTCCATCTAAACCCGTACTAGAATTGCACTGTTAAGGTCTAAAACAATTACAGTAAGATGCAGAACTCTGCAGTGAGTGATAAAGGTTTCCATTAGCTTGTAAGTGCATTTTTAAGTTGTTTGCTGCCATGACAGTGAAGTTTGCTTAACCCACTTGAGCGAGATTTCACCTTTTAGCAACTAATGGCGTGGTAACTAATGACTAAAATGTGTCAGGCATTTTCTGGGCTAGCTGTTTGCCTTAATTTTTAGTGATAAGTGTTAGCAAAGAGAGATCAACAGCTGAAAAAAAATATACAGCCTTGCCCAAATTCAGAAATACAGTGCTCCTTCCGAAAAACTTTCAGGATCTACCTCTAGTGCTAGTCCAGACTTAACTGTGTGACTGTGGTAGAGGAGCTGCTGCTTGCAAGGGCTGGGATTTGGGGGCTGTGCCATTTCCTGCACAGCAATTGGTACTCCCAGGCTCAGCAGGATTTCCTCTGCAACTCCTCCGGCCGGATGTTGGAGGACAGCATGGATTTAAATGTCACCACTGAAAGCGGCAGCCTGTGTCCTGTGCATGGGGGGAATCAAGTGGGTTTCTTTCTTTAAATTAGAATAGAGGAAATAAAAAAAGAAAAGGAAAGAAAAAGGAGTGGAGACACAGAAAGAGAAGTTTGTGAGGGTGTGACAGCAGGTTGGTTAGAAACAAGAGCCACATAATTAGAGCAGAGGAAAAGAGGAGATTCAAATGGGGGTTTTTTTGGGGAGGTGAGGGGGAAAGGAGAATGATTGGGTTTCTAACAATCAGCGTTTTCCATTCCCATGTCCCAGCCTCTGCAATGATTTAATTCCCTGCCCCAGGGCACCTTTGGCTGCCGTGCTCTCACCTCATCACCAGCTGAGCAAAGCCTCCATATGGTGCCTCTGGTTGGGAGTGATGCAGTTGGAAGTTTTGGCAGCCCCAAATGGAACAAATGACTGGTGAGCTCGCACTGTGGGCTTGCCTCCAGCGGGAGCAATGATTTAAACCACTCTTTTTTTCCCCACTCCTCCCCCCCTTTCCAGGAAGATTTTCACAAAAATTTGTTGCATTTGGAGAATTTGATCAATGAGGCAAAAGTCTCAGGGTAGCTGGCAGGCAACATATGTGTTTTGTTCCTCTTAAAAGCTGAAATGATCCAAAGTCGGAAAGGGGTGGATTTTCATGCTTCATTGGTCTCTTCCGTGGTGCAAAAGGAAGATGGTGGGAGGAGGGTGCCTTGTTTGTCCTGGGACAAACCAGATGTGCTGGAGTTGTGTTTCTTTAGAAATGGAGTCGAACCCAACAAAGAGGGAGCAGCTAAAGGGCAAACAATAGCTGGTGTTGGAGCATTCACCTGGACTAAAGAAGGTCTGGGCTTGAGTCCCGTGTGTGTCAGGCTTAAATCCACAGCCCAAGCTGCTGCTGAATGCCAGGAACCTGCTGGCCAGGGCAGTGCTTTATCCAAGTCCTTTGAAAGTGTTATTCCTTCCCCGAGCCAAGGGGCAGATGCTCTCTCCATCCTTGTGGATGTGTGGGGAGCTCCATGGGAATGAGTGGCAGATGCACCGATTGAGTAGCTGGTGATGCTGCCGGGGCTTCCTGCTCTCTGTGACACAAAATGTCAGCCTGTTTTCAGAGAAACCATGTCTGACAGGGACTAAAATGTATCAACAAAAGATTTGCTTGGAGGGATAAGTGTTACATCAGAACTGAGTTAGTGGCAAGGTTCTGAGCAGAGGAATAGCGAGTGTTAAATGTGTGCACTAAGATAAAGTGGCACCTGCGTTTTTAGGGGAAAAAAAAAAAGACTGCTACCCACGTGTCTTCTAATTTCTCTATTTTTTTATGGGGCTCAGATAACAGAATTAAGAGCTTGGTGCTCCAGGTGAAAAGCAGGGCTGAAACTGAGTAGATTGTGGGATCCTTTAGACCAGCATGTCCAAACCTGGAGCGGTTGCACCTGTGGCAGAGGTGGTTTCTTCCCTCTCCTGCAAACACTTCCAACACCGTAAATTCTGAAATACGTTAAACTCCATGCATCTGAATTGACTTGGAATGATGAACCGACATTTCTACCCTGTCTCCAGTACTTAGGAAATGAAAGCTTCGCATTCCCAGAAATTCCACATCAGTGCAACCAACGAGCTGAATATGAAAGGCAAGGGGGCAGTAAGGAGAGGTTCCAGTTCAACATTCACATAATTAAGAGAAGTCATGGCCGATTTAAATTAAATTGTAAAGTCAGTGATTTTTTTCACTGCTACCAGCATTTTGGGCTAAACTGGCCATGCTTTGACAAAATTGCTGAAAATGTTGATGCTGGTAGGCAGGAGAGCTGTTAAGATGGACATTTCTCAAGCTGTCTTGCAGGTAAGCAAAATATGGAGTAGACTTAAAATAACTCAAGGGCTTAGTGCAGTTAGAGAAATGGAGAGGGATAATACATTTTGGGAAAAAAGGTAGAGTTGCCACCTCATTTCTGATATTAATGAGACTGTGAGATAATGTGGTGATTAGTCAGGATTTTTAAAGGGATATGTGAAAATTAAACCATAATTCACATCACCTTTACAGGCCTTTCGTGTAGAATCCTAGAAAATCGAATTTCTCACTGTGTACTGTATTTTTAAAGCTCTTGGGGAAGAATAAAGATGTTTTCAGAAAAACTTTATGCCTTTGGTGAGGCCTCATTTGTTTGGAGACAGAACTTCAAAGTTACTTGTAAGTTATATACTAAAGGCATAACATTTTTTGTCATAAAATTTTGCAGTGTGTTTAACACTGATTTAAGCACTGCACTCTGCTGTACAATGCAGACTTGTAAGTGAAATACTTACATCTGTCAAGCTGGAATGAACAGCCAGGGCTACTCAGACTCCTTGTGGTTAGGGCTCTATTTATATTCCAAGGAATGCAGGACAGGAGGATGCTAATTCCTCCTGCTTATCATCGCAAACAGGGTGTGATGGAAAACCTGAGGGACCCCTTCAAACTCATTTGAAACTCATGTTTCTCACCAGCCCTGAAATCACCTGTTTCTTTCCCCTATTTCATAGTTTATTTTTGTTTGGACTCTCTTGGAGCAATTGGAGTTATGGTACCAAAATATACAGTGAGTTTAATATTTGTTTTAAAGACTTGCAAGGTCAAACTGCTTCCTTAATGGGCTTGTACCACATTTTAAAAGTGTTAATAAAACACTTTCTGTTTGTTTTCTTTTAAACTCAAGGTGTGACTGAAGTTACTTCCCTTGTTCTACCTTTGTTACTTGTCCTGTTTGATAACCCTGAACATGTTCCTCTCCTTGGTAATGAGGTTGTCTGTGATAATAATGACCAATTTTAGCAAAAACAGCTGGAAAATTATTAATTAAAAAAAATAAACTCTATTAAAAAGCAGTAGTTTTAATATCTGTAATTGTTCTTCCTTTTATCTAAACACTTTGTATGTTAAGATGATTAGGGAGAAAATTGCTGTTTCTCTGTGGTTTAGTGGCAGTATCGGGGGCTGGAACTGCAGCTGGTTTGAGGTAGGAAAATACAAACCTAAACAGTGAAGTGTTTGTTAGATAAATATTCTGGTTACCTAAACATATGGGAGTGTTTGGACAGCCTGTTTGCTCAAGGCTCATCGTATTAGCAATGAACATTCGTATTTTCACAGCCCAGGCTCACACTGCTCAAATACTTGATAACTAAAACTGAAAATTGCTGATAAGCATCAGGTGCAAGCGGAGTGTGCTGGAGCCCCAAATATTCCTGTGCTAGGTGGAACATCTGCGTGAAGGGGTTTGGAGGACTCTGGGCCATAAAACTCTCCTGTTCCGTACCAGAAGGACTGCTGCCTGCATGTTCCGTGTCTGGTTTTCACTTTGTTGTGTGCGGTGTTTGAAATGACTGTTCATTTTCAAAATAGGGATGAAATTAATTAATATGGGGGAATGAAGCTTTTATTTTTTATTTTGCCACTCTCCTCACCCCCAGTGATTTTTTTTTCTCCCTACCAGTGCAGATGGGAAAGAATAATAACATTTCTCTTTAAAAAAGGCTAAAATACTTGTTTTGTTATGAGTGTGTATAAATATGTTCATATATGGATATCAGTATATCCATACATATGGTGCACATATACCCTATATAGGTATTCCTTTAGGATTATGAACTTACCACTAGCTTTTTTATTCCTTTCATATCCTATCCTGAGATTCCTCCGTAATACAGAACCAGACTTTTACTGGATGATTTCCCTTTCCAGAAAATTGTTTGACTTCCTGGTTTGCTGTATCAATATTTTACTTTAGTTGTTGCAGTTTCAGCAACGTCAGAGAAAAAACCCACAAGTACCATTAGCCAGATCAGTTGATTTGAAAAATATTACTTTAGATTGGCTACTCCCTTCTCCTGCACACCGCAAAAGATGACATTAAGTGTAATTAAAAGCTGAATAAAGGAATGTGGACTGAGGGGGAGAGAGAGAGGAAGTTTCTCCTTGGTTCTACATAAAGAAATTGTGCAACTACTTTGCACTTCTGTTGTGAAATTGAAGATTTCTCTTTTAAACCTGTGTTTTTTGGTAAAGCTTTATAGCAGAAACCCAACGAAGTGTACAGCACTGTTACTCTCTGTAAGATAGGTTGCTTCTTTGTAATGATGGTTAATTTTTTGGGCACCTCTATAGATCACAGGCTGGAAAAAGCAGGACCATCGTGCAGACTTCCTAGTTCTTACTGAATCACTTCATGGCTGATATTAGTGTGGGTTTGGACACTTAGTGAAGAACTGTTCTTTTTTCACCCAGGGTATCAAGTATTCAAAATGCAATAGAGATGGCTTGATGCCTTGTTTAGAAGTGTGAATGAAACACCTTTTTTAGGTGGAAGATGTGATGTGCCCTGTCAGGTTTTACTGGGGTCTGCGATTGCCTCACTGTGGAGTACAGATCCGCAACTGGAGAATATCTGAGTGTCTTTGAAAACAGCCACAGTTTGACATGTCCCTCTTTCCTCAGCAGATTTCAAAGCAAAATCTGCAGCCATGCTGTTCTCATGATCAAAGAGCTCCACGAGATGTTTACTAACTCTGGAGAAATCAGCACTGGTACAGGAGATTGGAAGGGCAGATATATGAATATGGGGAGGTTAGAGGAGGATTGCTGGAGCATCCTTTCTTGTTTTCCTGTTCCTTTTCCTGGCCTGAACGTAGCCAGTTGAGGAAGACACAGCTATGCCAAGTTCACCAAGGAGAAATTAGACCGTGTCTTTTCTGTCGCAATTTGAAGTTGTTTGCCACACTTTGTAAAGCCAGAGAGGAAAACAGTGCGAGCAGGGGTATTGGTGTCTTGTCTGTCTTCTCTGGGTTTTTTTTTGTTGCAGTGCCAGCTGTGCCAGTCAGGCACTGACACACAACCAGCAATTGTGTGTGCCAGTAAAGATTCTGTTCTTGGGTTTCTCTGAGAGCACCTGTGAAGCTGACATCCATAGGTAGTACTAAGCATTTGACTCCATGCTGCACTTCCATATGCAGCCCTGATTTTCCAATTTATATCTTTTTAAAATGAAATAGCAGAATGACTTGGAGAATTTCTAGTTCTGTGTGATTCTGTTCATCCCTTCTCTGTCAGATTTTAATTATTGTACCACGATCATACTCCTTGGACTTGTATCTTCAGCTGCCTAGTGAGGAATTTACCAATTTAAAGTTTACTGTTCTGCAGTATTTCTATTCTGATGGTGGGTTCTGTCTGCCCTGAGTAGAGTGCTGAGGTACTTAACCATCTATCTGGAAATATTTTCTTCCTCCCAAACACATCTTGCTGTAAACTTCCAGATAAACACATGTTCTAAAGGAAAATCAGTTAGACTTGTCATATATGACATTAGGATTGCTCAGCTGTACAGAGTAAGCCAACCCCAGCCGTTGTGGGATTCCAGGATTCTGTGAAGGGAGAGGTCACTGTGAGTTTGGATATATGGTTGGCTACATCCCACTGTTTCTGTTTGGGTTGCCAGTGGGTTTTTTAGGGACAGCCTGTGTATTTTCCTGCCTGCTGTGCACAGAACCCACTCGCTGCTGTAGCTGCTGCCTCTTGAACAAGTGATTGCTGCGGTTCCTGATACAGGAGAGCTGTGAGAGCTCTTCTGTGAGACCTAAAAGTGGATGATCAATGCTTGGGAAACTTGAGCAATCACAGACAGAATCTTCATTAATCTTGAAGGCCTTAATTACTAGGATTAGCCAATGTTCCTGAAGTCATTAGAGTAGTTGACTATAAATTGTAAGGTTGACCCCTTCCAGCAGTAACAGGAAATGTTTTCCCACTGAAAGTTTGCTATATCCTACAATAAGGTTTGCTGTAGACATAATTTTCATTTGATGTGGTATCAGGACAGGTTACTTCCCGAAAAAAGGGCAAGAATATTTTTGACGTGTCTTTAACAGGGATTGACTGTTGGATGTGCAAAGGGCTCCTCCTCCTGAACAGATTTCCCAAATGCCCTTCTCTGGCTTGAACATAACCACCATAAATTGGCCATCTTATCCTGAAAGGAATTAGTATGACTGCTTCCAGACGTTGGATATAAATTTATGGAATGATTTAGATATCGTTTTATTGCACCTGGCAGAGCACTTGATTCTTCTAGGATGTCTCTAGCTGTGAACTCAGTAGTTCTTTCCAAAAGACTGCAATTGCAAGAGTGCTGAGGAGAGGAAAAAGGGCTAATGAAGAGATTTAGATTTACTTGGCCAGAGTGAAAGGAGTGAACCTGGAGAGAGCCACTTCTCACTCGAGGGGAGAGCAATCCTGACTGAAGGGCTTGTGGGCTCAGGGGCTGCTGAAGCTGAGAAGGTTGGGTTACGTTTCTAGGGGATGCATGACTGCAGAGAACCAGGAAAATAATTCCTTTTAAATTCATTTTTTTCCTCTGCCTTGGGGAGAGACTGACAATATACCAAACAGCCACTTTCATTTCCAGATAATGGTGATAATTTTTGGTGGAGTGTCCTCTACGTGCTGTTTTTCAGACTGAAATCAGGAATGAAACACTTGATACAAACTTGCCTAAACACATCCTGCAGCCCAGATAGTCTCCACCTCTGTAATTTAGTATTTTAACTTGTGGAATAAGTCATGCCTTAAGATAGGGTGTAGTTATCCCAGATGAGAACAGGAAGCCAGGTTTCATGGGCCTGCC
The DNA here is from genome assembly GCA_013399875.1 of Gymnorhina tibicen. Taxonomy (NCBI): domain Eukaryota; kingdom Metazoa; phylum Chordata; class Aves; order Passeriformes; family Artamidae; genus Gymnorhina; species Gymnorhina tibicen. The sequence goes on from VXAZ01000161.1 coordinate 380,382, forward strand.
TCCAGCAGGCACCCGCGCTCCAACCTTTATTTTCTTCATACAGGTCTTTATGAAAGACTTGACATTTCTCCTTCCTTCCTCAAATATTACCCTAATGGGCTGTTAGCAAAGCAGAAATTCCTGCTGTTTCGAAAAGCCCACACAGATGGTGGTTGTTGTGTGGAACAGTGCTGAGTTCAAAACTCACACGTCTGTCTGACCGTGGGGAAGCCCTTGCATTTCCCTTTCTCCACTGGTAGGTCTGTAAAATTCTGGAAATTGTAACAGCTCTGCACAATTCTTGAGGCTTAAATTGTTAAGGAAGCTACATGAGCTGATGAACAAGTATGTTTGCTAACATTTACTGCTTGAGTAAAGCAGAGATTTAGATTGACTGTTATTTTGGCCTGAAGTTTTTATGACTGTGCTCCACACAGAAACATCCTGCACTTGATAGGATGTTTTTTTGCATTTAACTTTGCCTGCAATGAATCTTGGCCTTACACAGCCCAAAGTCAGAGCAGTGTGTGCCCTATTTAAGTAATGAGCTATTGATTTTAGAATTACTCATTTTATTAGCATCATATGGAACTGGTCATATTCTGAGGACTTGTCTCTGAAATGGAAGGTGTTTCATTTCGGTTTGGGATGGGACAGAAATGGACTTCAGGGATTTTACCTATTGAAATTTGGCATGTCGCAGATAACAGGGACTGTGTGGCCTCGCGCAGAGCTGTGCATTGTAGGGAAAGAGCCCGGGAAGAAATTCGTCTTCTTGCTTGAGCTCAGGCCTCTGAGCAGGCTCCTAATGTAATGTCACCTTCATTTGTCACTGGTTCCCAGTGTTCTGCTGCTGGGTATTTACAACACCTCCAGGATCAAAGAGACGCTGCCAAGAAGGCTCATGGGGAAAAATTTTGACCTACTTTTACATTTGGCACCACTTTGCCTGCCAGGAGCAGGTGGACTGTGAACAGACCTTCAGTGCGGGGTCCACCCTGACTGGCACAGAGAACCCTGGCGTGGCAAAACAAGCAAAAAGCAGCACTGCAAACAGTCAGAGGTTAAACTCTCCCCCTCTTCTGCCCCCTTTTCTTGGGAATGCAAGCTTTTCTGGGAGAAAGGGTGTGGAGGCTGCAAGTTCAGTTCATTTTTGTGTGTGCCTGTTTGTCTTTCACCTTTTCCTGCTGCTGGTTCTTCGCTCTGCAGCACTGGGGGTTGTGTGCAGAATCAATTTGCTTTCTGTGGTTGCTTGAACAAGTTTAAGCTACTCAAGCCATAGGATTATTGCAGGTTCCCTACTCCTAGGGATCATAAATGAGAAGAAATGCTACACATCTGATTTTTTCAAGCCTACATTTCTACTTTCCAGGCTGTGATGCTGTTTTCTTTATGACTGCAACTGTATATTAGAAAGCTGTATTTGTCAAATAGGAGAGATCAGTTTGTGTGTTTTCTCACCAAAAATCGTGTTGTGCTTCCCCTTCCCTTCCCTCTCACCTCCCCCTTGCACGTAAAACTCAAAACTTTGTAAAATGTTGCCGACTTGGTATCCCCACTTTCAGTACACGAACTGAAGTGTAAACCCGGGTAGGTTGTGGAAAAGATGTGCTGTACATGAGAAGGAAATCAGAGATGGTTTTTATACCTTTAACCTGTACATTAGGATGAAGTGAGCATGGCTTGGCAATGCTCATCCATTTCATTAGCTGGCTCTGGAAGGACCCTGGATGCCCGGTTTTTTTGGGGGGGTGTAGACCGGGTGAACTGATCCCGAGTTTGCTGAGTTGATAAACTTCTGTATTCTGTATTGAAATGAGCTGACACAAGAGTGGGATTTGGGGAGGGGACATGAGGGGGTTCTTTGAACCAAACTCTTGCTATAATTAGGATCTCAGAAGTTGCCTTCTAAGCTCTGTTAAGCTATTGATTGCTTCCAAGGAAACTTGAAGGGAATGGGTTTTATTAATTTGACCAAATATTAAGAAAAATAACGCTGTTGACTCTTCAGTGGATAAGTACAGGGACCCACCTTGAGAATGTGGTGGTGGTGAAATGAGGGAAATCAGCCAATGCACTGGTAGGACCAGTCAGCTTCTAGAACATCAGGATGTTGATGGAGAGCTTCAGAGTGGGCTCTGAGATTTGCATATTCCATCCCACCCCGATATCCCCGAGCAGGAGGGCGTTGGGCTCTCTCAAGAAGCAGAACTTAATTGTAAGAACAGGAAATGTCTGAGCGACGCAGTGAATAACAGTAAGTTGAGAGTTACAAAAGCTGTTGGTGCTAGTGGAGACCATCTCTTGCCCACAAAGTCACCGCTGTGGCAGTTGGAATCCATGCGTGGTGTTAAACACTCTGCAATTTGGAAGACAACCTTACCTCATCGCTTCAGCAGCCATGGGAAGTTTCATCCCGCAGAGCTGGAAAGGCACCAAAAGGATGGTCTGTGATGCATGAAAAATCTGGAGTTTGGAGGCTGTCCATTGGTGTCCTGATATCATCATCCCTCTCTTTGTTCAGAGCTTTCAATAAAAAGGTCACAGCAATTTCTCTTTATTTCGTTTCCTCCTCCCCCTGGGGATTATTAACGGCCCTGAGGCAGATCCAGTCTCTCCTTGCATTCACTGCTTTGGGGACTGGATCCTGCAGGAGACCAGTGGGAACACAAGTTGGCTAGTAAAAAATGAAGGAGAGCAAACTTGCTCACACTCCTTTCTACCTGAACTAGTTCTGTAGGTATTTTAGAGCAGCACAGTTTGCAGTGCTGACAGTTCACGAGCTTAACCCCTGCGACTCGTGCTGTGCAATGCTTTGGTACCTAAAAGAGCATTCAGATTTTTTTTTCTTCTTCTTCTTTTTTTTTTTTTTTTTTTTTTTTTTTNTTGAGCTTATTTTTAGTAACTTCATGTTTAATGGAAGGTATTAAACAACTTAAGGCTTTTACAGATCGTTCCCTGTATCTGAAAGGTCCCATTTTAATGTGTATTTTGTGCATTTTCTTCATCTACCTTCTACTTTTATCTTAGCCAATGACAGTGAGATCCCTAAGGCTACTTTCTCTTTAAGGGAATACTGCTTACATAAATAGTCCTTTACACCATCTCCTTGTTTTATAATATTAATTGTTTATCAGGAGACAGGAAATATTCCTCAGAAAATGTGTTTTCCTGCTTGTGCATGCCTTGTTACTATTTCAATTATGCAGATTCTTGATGCTGTGGAAATTTGTGCTTGATGACGCCAAGGCAGCTGCACGTTGTTAGCATTGTAGGCTGTCAGATGATCATGTGGGATTCTTGCAGCATGCAACATTCAATAGGATTGAAAAAGGGCTTTTGATGCAAGGCATAGCTTTCAGAATATATTTGTGCCTTTTAGTTAGCTAATAGAAAATCATAATTTATTATCTTTAAATTTAAAATGCTGCCTCATTTTTCTTCTGGTTGGTTTCATTTTGGCTTCACTAGAAGATGCATCTGGTACATCCACGATTGAGGAGTTTATTAATGATACTGTCGTTCAGTTCACTTACTTTTTTTCCTTTTAGAGTCCTAGCTAGCCCACAGATTACATGATCACATGTTCATCCAGTCATTCATATAGAACACAAACCACCATGCATGATTTCTTCTTCTTTCTTTTTCCTCTCTGCCTTTTTTATTCCTTTTAAGTTGCTTTGTCATGTTCTCTTTTACCATCCAGCTTAGTCTTTGTCTTCCCCTCGCTGCTATTTGTTCTATATTTTCCCATGCTTGGTTACTGCAATATTATTTGATTAACGGGCTGTGATGATGATGAACCTGCACACTGGAGGAGCAGCTACTACAGTGGTGATGAAGGGATGTAATAATGGTCGCTATCCTCGGAATTCTCTCTACAGTGACTGCATAATAGAAGAAAAGGCAGTGGTCCTGCAGAAAAAAGACAATGAAGGATTTGGATTTGTGCTCAGAGGGGCAAAAGGTATGTGCTTCTGTGTGTGTGTGTGTGTGAGTGTGTGTGTGTGTGTGATGTGCAGTGGCATGAAGAAATTTTTACATCTCGGAATATAAGCAGGAATTATTCTTGGTGCACTTGGTTGCTAGACAACAGGATTCTCTGTATGCTATACTACTCCGATGGATTTCGGTGGCTTCTCTCCGAAGCAGTTTGCATTTTTACATAGGAGAAGCACTGCATAATCGTTCTGGGGGGAGAAAGTTTTGCCTGTATTTTTCTCGTGCCGGTGGATGTAGTATTTTGCCATTAATCTGTTCTGTTGTGCAGTTTACTTAACTATGGGAAACCTGCTTTCCTCCTAAAAACTGCTGCTTTATTTCCAATGCCAGCCTGATTAAATAGGGCTGCGAATAGGAACAGACGAGAGAGGGATGTTTTGTTTAAAATAGGTGTGGATCTTTCTGCAAGGTGACATTGGTGCAGTTTTAGTATGAAAATATGATCTTTTTTTGCATCTTCAGAAGCTGCACGTATGTTGCATGGCCTGTAGTGTGCTCATTTTTAAAGCTGTTCATGTGTTAAGCTGCATGGTACTTCTCTGTAGGCTAAAATCTATCACAGTGGCATTCCTAAGAGTTAAAAAAGGCATCCTATTTAATGCTTTGCTTTTTAACTTTCTGTGCAGTTTGCTCCCTTTGTATTTAAAAAAAGAATATATATATATATGATGGTATGTCCCATCTCTTGCTCCCCCTCATTTCACATGGGTTCTCCCTTGCCTTGCTTGAGCATGAAAATTATTCCATGTCTTCATTCTTGGGACATGGCTTTTGCTCTCCCCGTTCCCCACCCCTAAACCTAAACCGGTGCCAGCGCGGATTTGCAGGGCTGGCAAAGCTTTGCCAGTTTTAGCCGAATGAAATGTTTGGAGTGGAAGCAGGAAAGCCAAAGGCACTGCCTTATCTCTGAGCACCGGTGTGGGTTATCAGTGCTTTGAGCGGGGCTTACTCCCTCTGCGTGAGCCCAGCAGTTTCCCCCAGATTTTCTCCGTAGCAGCGGGGGCACCTCAGGTGAAAGACCCAAGGACTTTCCTGCCCGTGTGTGTACGTGACACAGAGGGACAGGCAGGGCTGCCACAGGGCCAGCTGTGCCTCCTGCCCTTAAAAGTGATTTCTTCTGGGCTCTTCTTTGTTAGGCACATCTAAATTTAGGACGAAAAGAGAAAAATTCCGGCTGATCTTTTTCATCCTTTGCCACCCACCCCACCCCCCTAGTTTGGCCAGATGCTCTCTCCTGGCTACAGCACGTAATTCATTTTTAGGTGGATGTTGCCAGAGTTACAGCGTTCTGCCAGGCACACAAAAGGGTTACTCGAGCCAATACCAAATATCCTGGAATATCAGAACCCAGCTATTGCCTGGTGCAGCCTGATTTGGTTGGTGTCAGGAAAGGAGCAGGTATTTTCCCCTCTGGAAGGAAGACCTGTGGATTGCTATTGCAGAGGGATTGCACTCTGTCCCCAGCATCCTGATCTCCCGTGAGGCACGTCCCTCTCACTTCCAGCACCCACCATTTTTTAACCCTAAATTGGAATGGCCAATGATAGGCCTGTAGTCAAGTGGTATTTGCAAGCACTCCATAACTTTCTTTTTTCGATGTGGTATTTATTTTTAAAGCTGACACACCAATTGAAGAATTCACCCCAACTCCAGCCTTTCCTGCTTTGCAGTACTTGGAATCTGTGGATGAAGGGGGAGTAGCATGGCAAGCTGGCCTGAGAACTGGAGACTTTTTGATCGAGGTAGGAGATCCTGACATTTGATTCTCAGTGCTGTGTTGGGGAAAGAGTGATGTTCCCGTTGGAGAATTGACTCTGGAAAAAAGTGTGGGGTGCCTCTGAGCGGCAAGTTCAGTGGGCTAGCACCAGCAATGTGCTTCACTTGACCAATTTAAAACTTCATGCAGCGTTCAGGACAGCAGTGACAGAGAACAATGGTCAGGCTGGCAAGGAAATTTCTGGTTGTTCTTTTTGTCCTTTGGGAATACACTGAGAGAGATATTTGGGAGGTCGTAGCCTTCTTCGAGTTACTGAAATTTAGATGAATTTCAATATTTATTGTAGGCTATCAGTTCTGGTTTCTTCTGTATGTTCTCAGGGAGTAACCAAAATTGATGACTTTTTATGCCACTATTTCTGCACTCAGAAATATCCGTGGTCTAGTGGTGTTTAGTAACCATGGAGAATAAAGCAAATTACTTTGGCTTGAAATTGAATTTTTCCAACACTACACTGTAAATAGAAAAAAATAAGCAGTGGATGTTATTGCAGTATAAATTACTTTATTAAAAGGGTATATTTAAATACTCTGTTCATTCATGCCAAAAATATCTTCATGTTTTGATATTTTTTTTGTTGGTATTTTAGGTTTTGTTTAAATAGTTGGTCCTCCTTTTGAGTGTTGCTGGGCAGTTTGCAGCAAAATCATGATTTGAGATTTTTCCTTCCTCTTCCCCCCACAACCTTTTCATGACCAACAAAAGGATGCTGTGGTTCCATGAACTGTGGTTCCGGGTATTGAAAATAGGTCTTTTGGGACGGACTGATCAAGCCTTGTCTGTGAGATCCATTGATTTTACATTATTTGACGTGTCCTTCTTCAGGCTCGTGTATGGTTTGGTAAAACACTTCCCGGTGTAACAACGTTTATTTCTGCAGAGCTGGCTTTTGCATGCGGGAGAGGGTACAACATGCAGCTTTTTTTGGAGCGTGCCTTGAACTCCCATGGTGATTGAATTTAAATAGTTGCACCACTTCCTCACACTGTGGCCGTGAAAGAACAGGCTTTGCAGGCTTCTAAAGTAAATAGATGTGCATTTTTATCTCTGTCTTCAAGCACATTTCCCTTGCTGTTTGTTTACTTAAGAAGAAGCGTTTAGCAGAGCGTTAAAGACCAGCTTACAAACAGAACTGCCTCGTTCCCTGGGCAGGGATCCTTCCGAAGCTCTCCTTATTCCTCTTAGGTGGGGTTTTGAAGCAAGGCTGTGTTTTTAGAGGTTGGTTTCTTGTTAGGCTTTTAATCCGTGGCAAGTATGAAGAGTCTGTACTGGCAGATTGCACAGATAGAATTGATGGTGAGCAATGTGCACTTTAATTCATTATGGAATGACAAATACGCCCGTGGATTTTTTTAAGATCTCTGAAGGGCTGGAAGAAGTCTGGGTAACTGATTCTGCACAAAGCTTTACTGGTTTTTTGGCAAATGAGAGAAGAATTCTAATGAATTGTCTAGACAATTTACTCTTAGCCTTAGCTTAGAAGAACAGTTAAACATGCACATACATTGCTGAATCAGGAGGACGTTAATCCATACTCCAGCATATTTGTAATTAATTCTGAAAGAAGCCATTATTACATGCAAATCAAATCCATTTCTGTGTAATTTATGTTCATCGGGGTTATTCCGTTCTGAATTTTGCAACCTCATTAAGAGGATATGATAATCCTGAGAAATGACAACTTGGCTGTTGCAGGAGACTTTTTTGTTGGAGAAAGGCAGGATTTTTTTCTGTTTTATGGCCAACATGCAGTGCACAGCCCTGGCTGGCTGGAGAAAGCCATCTTTAGAGATATTTACAGTGAGGCAAAAGACTGTTGAAATAGAAGTCCACCTGCATTTCTAGGAATGCCACACCACTGTATCTTTTGTGTTGAACAAGAAGATTTAAGTTTCCACGGCAGCAAGTGGTTGCCAGCCCTGGTGTAGTCAGCCTGCCTTACTGCTAAATGATTTCTCCCATGACTCTGAACTTTATGCCTCTGTGTGTAAGTGCCACCTCAACCACTTGTAAGTAATATAAGGCATTTATCAGAAATGTCACATGAATAATAAAAGAGTTAATGGGCAACCAGGATCCTAATTAGTGCCATTTATAACCCTCGTGGCAGGTGCTGGGTGTTAGGGAAGGGAGAGTCCGGTGTGGTAAGGGGGCAAAATGAGAGGCAGAGCAGATGTTTCATTCTTGCCTGAGGAGGTTTGGTGGCTCAGGGTCATGGAGATGAGGGGAACCTCCCTGTGGAAAAATAGGTTTGACAGCGAGATAGGTCCTTTCTCTGGAGAGCACGAGGGTAGGAGAAGACAGGGCATCATTTCTTCATGTACCAGTTATGGTCTGGAATCTTCTGAAGGAGGTAAAACTTCGATATCAGCTATGAAACATTATAGTAATTCATGTTTGGAGCTGATATGTGTGGAGCAGAACAAATAAGAGATCTGTACAAAAAAGGAAGAAAAGGTGCTGCTGGATGCTCCAGCAGATAAATGGAGTAGGGATTACCTGGAACAGCTGGCATTGTATCATATGACTGAGTTTTTATCAAGTATGCAGTCCCTGATTTGTCCTACCCGTACAACTAATTTTAACGTGAGACTTCAGAGATGAACATTACACTTGCCCTTGGAAACAGGGCTCACGGAGTCTCCATGGAAATTTCTGACAGTGTGGGGTTTGTCTCCTCCTTGCTTCAAACCCAGCCGTGGTTTTTGTGATAAAAATTGTAAAGTGTGTAGTGGCTTTTCCTGCGTAGAGCACAGGGCAAATGTACAGGAAAAGTGCAGGAGTAGTTTCAGAGCTGAAGGAGTGAGGCAGAGACAGCTGTCAATAGATGAGCATTTCCATAAGCAATTCAACAGATGCCAATTCAATGTGGTTTTTTTTCCTTAGCTTTGATGAACAATCAGAAAACAAGGATGGTTATGATTTGGTTGTTATAACTGAGATTTTACAGCGTGCCCTCTGTGTTATTTTTCACTGTTTTAGTTGATGTTTTCTTGAATCTTGATATCAGCCTGATTAAAAAAGTAGATAAAAGTAAAGCAACACATTAGGCCAAGTGCTAAAAATTGCAGTCTCCATTAGAAAGGGGTGAAAAAATTACAACCATCACTAATTCCTTTGTAGGTCATTGATAACTCATCAGTGACTGGATTTCTATACTGTAACTGCTCAGGTTTGTAAAAATTCAGGGAGTTCTGCCTTGAAACATGACTTCAAGAATTCTTGAGGGTGGGGTTGTGTTGCAGATTTGCCTTGATGACATGAGCAAGTCAAACCATCTTTGAGTAAAGAAATCCATTAAACTGGAAGGCCTATTTTAACTCAGAATATGGTTTTTTGGAGGTCTTAGTGTGGTGGGATAGAGACTGTCTTTTAAAATTAACCCCCAGTGGGTTATTAACTATTTGTTCTTGTTGTCCCCATGAGTGTGCAGCTGTTCTGCAGGTGTTGCCTGATGGGGCACGTGGGGATTTTTCCTGTCACACAAACAATAATGTTACAACATCAATACTCAGAAAGCTGAGTTAATTCTGCAATATTTTACCAGAACAATGCATTTGTTCTCTAAATGAGGCATTGCAGTTTGCATTATTGTGCCATAAAATCTCTTATTTTTCCAGATAAATTGAAATGTTATTGTCTTCGGAATAGCATGGCTGCTTATTTACATTCCAGTTAAAATGTAAACTAGATAAACCTGGTGAATTATTCATTTAAAAAATAAAAACAAGAGGGCAAAATTCAAGCTTTAATTTGAGGAGCAAAACCAGAGATGGTAATAGAAGAAATGTCATCATTTTGCTGCAGAACTCCTCAGCTGGTACTTGTTCTAAAACGTGCAAAATATCCATAATGTAACTGCCTGTATTTCTTCATCCTCGAAAGCTTCTACAATTCACTAGTACAAACTTTTCTTTAACTGGTTTTGAGTGGAAAATAAACATTTTATTACAGACAGCATCATTTTATCATTGTATTAAAGATACCTGTCCTCTGACTGAATGTAAGAAGTAGCAGTAAGCATTTAGGGAGCCATCTAAAATATCTGAAATATTAAAAAAACCCTAAAAGACCCCACCTTCATACACAAATAACTTCAGGTTCATATTTTGCAATAGGTTACTGGTTTTATTCCAGTAAGCACTTTATACAAACTTGAAAACTGTTGTGGGAAGCAAACTTTGAACTTTATTGTTGTGGCTTAGACTCTGGTAATTATGAATATTTTTAGCAGTGTTGTGCCTTACATTGGTATTCAAAGGCTGGGTGAATTAGTGGTTTTACAAAGCCAGTTATTACTGATTCCAATCCTTTTAGCAATAGAGAAACCTTCTCATCCTCTGATAATCTTCATTAATTACCCCGTGGCTGCATTTTATTTCTAGTGTGAACTTTGCTCGCTTCCACCACCAGAAACAAATCTAAATTTATTTTTTTTTCTCGGGCAGGCTCATGGGGACCATGATATTTTTTTTTGCTCTTGGAAATAAGTGGAGGCTTTGTTAATGGCTTTGTGTGAACAGGGATTCTCACGTTGCAGCTGAAAGTTTGCTCATCTCCTCCCAGCAGTGTGGACGCCAGCTCCATGCAGTGCTTAATAAGAGTGCTGTGTGTGGGAGGAAGGAAACAAACCCAGCATTCTCAGTACATTTCTGAGGGCTGGATTTCGCTCTCACACTTGGGCCTTTTTGGGGCACCAGCAGAGTCAGGTCCGCGTTAGTTCAGTGTCTTGCAGGAGGGTTTTTGTTGCCAGCTTGGCTGCTGCTCCTGCCCAGCCGGGGAGCCTCCCTTTTGGCAGGAGAACAGCCAGGCTGGGAGCTGCTTTGTTCCTAGACAGCACCAACTTTGGGTTTGGATCAACTCAGCAAACATCTTTTTAATGATGAGGGGTTTGCCAAAGCTGCAGCAGCACTGCAGTGTTTGAGCTTCGAGAGAGGGAGTTCCTGGCCAGGGCAGGGGCTGGGAACTGGATGGTCTTTGGTTCCTTCCAACACAAACCATTCTGGGATTTTTTTATAGATATATACAGCACCAGTCTGGGCACCACTGCTTTTAAATCTGTGTATTTAATTGACACATAGCTTGATCTAACCAACCATTAGAGGAAAAAGCTTATTTCTGTGAACCGGTTACTCGTCATCCTCTTGGTGACATCTGTGAACGATGTCTATTGAGCACCAGCAAGCCCCTGACACTGCTTAAAATGCGAGCTCTTGAGAGTCCAAAGAAAACTTTCTTCCTGTTTTGCTTTTGGAATTCTCCTGCTGAAGTGTAGCTACAGATGCACCGGAGGGTTGGGACAATGGGCTCTTGGAAAAAGAGCAGCTGTGGCACAAGTGTTGAACAGCCTGGTGTATCTGCGCAGAGTCTGACCGAGGGAATTAATTTTCTCACTTGATGGAGAAGTGTTTGACTTCCTTTCCACTTAAGCTCAGTGACTGAGGGTTTGGGTTTGTTTATTTTTTCTTAATTTATGTTTTTAGTGGATGGTGGCAGCTGAATGAAATTACTGTGCCCTCAGAGTGCTTTGGATGTGCACAAGCCCACTGTACATAACCGTTTCTGATTGTTCTTTTTATCTGTTTTTCACATGTATCCTGTAACCCGTAGGAAGTGATGGCGTTCCAAATGTGCCAGTGTGATCTTAAAAAAGAGGAACAAATCTTGGATGATTTTTAAAATACATTATTAAGACTGTTACCTTTTTGACATAGATGGAAACGGGCAGCCAAAAAAAAATTGGGTTCTTAGAAGAGCTCAGTTATTCCCACATAAGCAAATAATATGCTTTAAAATAAGACTGAAGAGCAGACAAGAATGAAAGCCCTTTGCTTTCCAGGCTGTGAGCAAAACTGGGAAGCGTTTTCCTTTAGCTTTGACTCTCCATGAGGTGTACGTTGGGCTTCTGATTCCCCAGAATTTAACAAGTAGCTCTTTGAAACTCAGAGCTGATTTTTTTGCTTCTTTGAGGGGAGGATTTGCAAGGAATTGTGATGATAATGGCAGCAACAGCCAGAATTAGCTCTGTGTCCATTCAGTTCTCCATTTTCAGTTTTAAGGCATTTTGGCCTGGATGCTGCAGCATTTTAGGAGAATTTCCTGACATTCCTATCCTGAGGGATGCTGCCAAAGCTTGTGGGACTGCGCGTGGAGTGTGGAGATATCCACAGGGAGCTTTTCTGACTCCTAGCGAGTATGAAAACCACTATTTCCCTGAATTCCTACTACAAAATCTCTAAAAATAGCAGATTTATATAAAGTTAAGCTGCTTAGTACAAACAGTCAGTTCTTGGCCTCCTAGAAGCCATCCAGTGGCATCCAGCCACCTTGCCCATCCTGGGATTCACATAAAGCCCAGCTCTGCATGGTCTTCACTCGTGCAGAAATCTGTCCATCCTCTCTTCAAATAACACAGGAGTAATGTATCTCTTCCATTTCCAGCTCTCAGGTGCTGGGATTAAGTATTAAAACCAACACCAAATAAATAAATGCCTTTTTTGTGGCGTGGTTGGGCAATTACCACAAGACATTCTATTAAAATTAATTTCCCTGAAGCCCGTTGGCTTTTTTTAGTCTCTGGATACTATGGAAACCTGGTTGCTGGAATGGAGCTGTATGAAAAACACTACTTGTGCCTGGTATTTTAGGGGAGAAAATACCATTTCTTTCAATTGTGGGATGTTGCTACAAACCTGCAAAACTGCAGGTGAAGGAAAGCAGAAGAGTTGTTCCAAATGGTGGAGAATGAGCTGACAAACTCCTATTGCTGAGGACAGAGCTAATCTAAAAACCTGGAATTTTTCCTTCTTTCTTTTCTTCCTTTTTTCCTTTTTCTGGGGGAGGTGCAAGCATCTTACAAGCGGGAGAAATACTATCACGGGGAGTTACACGTGTGTGTACATGGTTTCTTCATTTATTTATGGACAGTTTTCTTTTTCCTGTTCTGAGACTGGCAGTCGATTTGTGTGACACTGAAACGCTCAGTTCACCTGCTGGTTGTGTTTCATGGACCACAAGCCTGTGCAGAGGTTAAAAGGAAGATGATGAACATCTGATCATCATCTGCTTCATGAGCAGTAACCGTCCCCTCTCTCTCTTGCCCAAAAATTCAAATCTTCTGAAAAAATATCTTCACTCATGGACCCCTACTAGGTAAATACATCTTTGCTATTATCTCCAGATCTGAAAAAGCAAATGAGGACTCTGTAGGTGGACATGTACTGTATTTATTTAGGGTTTTTAGGTAGGATTTCCTCAGTGTCATCCTCTTTTAACCTTTACTGTGGAATGAGGTTCCTAAACTGTTCTCGAGGTTTCAGAGGGGTTAAATAAATCCCTCCATGTTGGTACACACAGCAGGCTCCCCACTGCTCGTGTGTGGGTGCTAAGAACTGCAGAAACACTTGATTTCAGGAAATTCTGAACTTTTGGGTCTGATCTAGCAGAAGCTCTGCATTCCTTTGGTTATTATTCATTTAATATCCAATCTCTAGTATGTGTCTTCTACAGAAGAGCGGGTTCAGATTTAATCCATTAATTGCTCAAAAAAAGCAGGGGAAGGCTTCCTTCCCCATTGCTATTCTCCTCCCTAAGCTGGGTGATGGTAAATACATGGAAATATTCAGTGTTGGAGTTACGCTAAGCTCAATCCCAGTAAATGGTGGCCATCCCACTCGGAGCTGCTGTGTCCCTCTGAAATTACTGTGCAGCTCTGCAGGACACCAGTGAGGGAGAAGGTGGCTTTCCAAGGAATCCCTGCCTTATTTCGTTCCTCTACCTTCAAAGCATTTCCCATGGCTTGTGACCGTGGGGCTCAGCAAATTCATCTAATAAGCAAGCTGAAATGTACTTTAAATCAATCAGATTAGAAATAACATTTTACATTCCTGATAGGAATCTTCAGAGACTCTTGTATACAACAATGAAGGATGATAATCCTTCATCTCTACCTCATTTTTGCCTCGTATATTCTGGCAGCTGTTTGGGGAGCTGGATTTCTTGTTCTCCTCATCATGTGGCACAAGTTTTTCACTTCTTAGAAAAATTTTCATCATTCCTCTGTGGTCAAAATAGGATCTCCTGTGCTGTCTTCATGGCCAAGTGGTGACTCCTCTGTTTTGGGTTCTGGATGTGGCTGGACTTGAAGGTCTCTGAGGGCTTTGCTGATCAGAGCACTGGAAATTGTCCTAGAAAATACATGGAAGTTTCTCAAGAATGGGTATACAGGATGACAGGATAAGAGTAGGTAGTTAAGTGTTCCTTTATTTGCTGATGAAGAGAAAATCTGAAAGCATAGAAGTACATAAAAAAGAAGTCATGGAAGAGTTTATTTGAGGCCTGGTACAAAAAGGGTTGGTTCTGAACAAATATCATACAAAAATCTAGAAGGCAGATACCAAAGTCTTGTGTTGATTATGTTGTATTTTATTCGAAAAAAAATACAAGCAGCAAAATCAAAGAATCCTTTTTTATTTCTCCCCAGTGTTTTTTATTGCAATTCCTTCTTCCAGAGCTGTTCTCCAAACAGCTGCTATTGTTTTTAATGGACTCAACCTGTGGCTTTTCAGCACCAGATAGATTTGTGAGAGGCCATGGTCATTGCTGACAGGCTTGTGAGTTGTTAACTGCATCTGGTGTATTTATTTACACTGGGGGTGATTATGGCTCACTTCAACTGCTAAATTAAAGAGGGAATTGTTTTTAAACGACCAGCAAAACGTCCATTGTAATAATTTTGTAAAAGTTTATTGCATTTTTTATATCTAAATATGCCTTATTGACTGTGCCTAGTTTTGGAACCGGCTTGTACAAAACCAGATAGATTGGGAATGGAATTAAAGATGGGTTTTGTCTGGGAGTAGCTCTTTAGTTCCCATAATTTCCTGTGCATTTTTAGAATAGTTTGGAGATATTTAATAGAAACCACGTGCACACCTAAAAAAGTGGTGGTTCTTCAGAGCTGGAGATGATGTAGGCACCTGTTATCCAAGACTCAAAGACTAGGAATATTCCCCTCCAACTCTCCTTTTCTTGCAATTTTTTTTCCTGTTTTTTCTCTGTATCCCAAGCAACCTCTGCAGAAGTGCTGTCAGAGCTTGGTCCTTTTGCTCCTTTCTTATGGTGTGGGCCCAAATCTGGGTGCTTGAACTTGTTCCTGTTGGGTCTCCCCAAGGTGTTGATTGAGGTGGTTTTCTCTGGATAAGTCTCGTTCCACGTGTAAAGGTGTGAAAACCTCAGGACTGAGACCTGATGCTTGTCTTTGGCAGCTCTGAAGGTAAAGAAACTTGCCCATGCCCTGACTGGTAGCAAATAATGCAAAATTGGGCAACTGCTGCCATTTTAAGGCTGTGATGCCCTCTGTATCTTCTCCCAAGGAACAGGACAAGAGGAAATGGCCTCAAGGTGGACCAAGGGAGGTTTAGATTGGATATCAGGCAAAACATCTCCCCAGAAAGAAGGGCCTGGAACAGACTGCCCGGGCCAGTGGTGGAGCCACCATTGCTGGAGGGATTTAAAAGCCGTGTGGGTGTGGCAGTTGGGGACATGGGTCAGTGGTGGCCTTGGCACTGCTGGGTTAGTGGTTGGACTCAGTGATCTTCGAGGGTTTTTCCAGCCTAAGCCATTCTCTGGTTCTGTCCTTGCAAAGAAGTTGGGATAACTCGCAGGGTTTTAGGGTTCTGTGAGGCAGTTCCAGCTTTCTGTAGTCGCCTTATCCAAGTGCTCAGGTTTCAGCTGCTTCACTGGAACTGGAAACACAGGATTCAGAACATTCCCATGGTGGATAAATCCTCTGATGGCTGCATGTGGTGGCTGGATCCTCTCTGAACTATTCAAACGCACCTAAAGCAGCTACATTAAATCTTGTAATTCAGGCATTGACTTATTTCTTGTCCTTTTCCAAGGCAGATTGAAATGAAAGTGAGATTCATTTTGGACAGATTAGGACCTGTTAATGTTAATATTAACTGTCACTGGAACAGAAAGATTGTATGGATAGGTTTTTCCATCTCTGAAGGGATTATGTAGTTGGTAAATTCTTGTTTTTTACCTTGGGAAACAGGGAAGGATTTGGAACATAAAAATGGGAACTGGTACAATATTTGACACTGTTGTAAAACTCACCAAGAATACGTTTTCCACCCAGGAATATGATCACCTTCCTAATATTACAGAGGAATTTTTAATGGGTGAAATTCCTCCTTCATTTGCATACTAACCCATATCTAATTGCTAGATTACTATTGAAGCTTCAGCTTGACTCCCCCTCTCTGAATATTAAAAAACATTTGATATTTTAAGTAATTTTATATTCTCTGTTTTGCTGCTTTTAATGTACAAATGAATGTCATTAATCCAATTTACATATTTCTAAAGGCCTTTTGATGTAGTAAGATGTAAAAGTTGTTTATTTTTAATTTTTTTTTTTTAGTGACGATCTTATATGCAAAAATGCTGCTGCCAGGCAATTATCCACCCAGAGAGTTTTAACACAGTTACTCATAATCAGCATCAGATCAGTGACATGACAGCAGTTTTTGGGAGGTGTATGACCCATTCTACGCATTAACTTTCAAATTGCCATGATCGTGCAAATCCGCATTTTAGAAAACTCTAATTTTTATTTGTTTGTCTCCATGGGAAAATACCAGGGGTTTGTTGTTTTTTGCTTTTGGTCTTTGTTTTGTTGTTTTGTTTTTGCGGTTTTTTTCCCTTCTAATATCTCAATTTTATCATATTCTATAGACAAGAAACACTTTTTTGCCTGCTTCAGATTTTGGTTTCCAGTCCATAGGGATCCAAAAAAAGAAATGCTGCCTTCAATAAAATATGCCATATTTGCGCAGCAACTTCTTTATTGTTCTGCAGTAATGTCTTTGGGAGAAGTGTCTCTTTTGAATTATTATTTTAATTAGTTTTGATTCACGTTGGTTCCTGTTCTCTCCCGTGCACACAGAGAACTCTCTCACCACAAAGTTTCCTCTGAAAACTGCCCCGTTACAATGACGGACATTAAAAAAATCACTCTGTCTGTAGTTGTGGGAAGGTTCCTGCCTGCCTGGTCCTTCATATCCTAAATGCCAAATGAGATCTTTAGTCTGCAGCCTTGAGATTTTGCTGAGTGTGGAGTTTGGAGCGATGTGTGCAGGCTTAGGCTCAGTAGCCCATTCCCAAAGGATGCTCCTGCTCTCTCCAAGCCCCATCTGCCTCTGGCACAAGAAGGGGTTGATTTTATTTTATGCTTTCAATATAGATAATCTGTATTTACAAGGTTGTGTAAGATCCAGTCTCACTGCCCCCTGCTCATCTTTGATAAGTTAAACTTTTGAATGTTGCACTCTGATTAGGAGTAAGATCCTCCAAGCAGTGGCTGAGCTGCTATCAGACAGGCAGAGAGACTAAAAATAGATAAAATGTAATGCCAGCATACTTCTCTTCTTTTGTCAATCTTCTTGCCAAGGAGGGAAAAAAAAAATCAAGAAGGAAAACCCTTACAAATGTAATCCCAAAAGTTGAAAGAGATGGGGAGAAAACAAGAAAATGGGGGGAAAAAGGTGATGACAAATTGGTTTTTTTCTGTCAGCCTACTGAGACATTTTGATCCAATGGTTTAACAGACTGTGAGGTGTTTTGTGATGCAGAATAAAGCTTCAAGATATCAATCTGAGGATCAACTTTGTATTTGCAAGTTAACAGCTTTGCTGAATGGCTCTGTTGGGATTTTAGGATATATTAGGAGTGGTTGAAGGAAGAAGGTTATACTTAGACTTGGAATTACAGAACCTCATTTAAAATGTAATGTTTACTAAACTTACTGTGCAATGTAGAAAATGCACAGCAACTTATTTCCAGAAGGAATAAAGACTAAGAGCTATCCAAATCAAAATAAAATAGTGGGGTTTTTTCCTTCAGAAATTTTGTAGATATGATTTCTTTCTTAAGGACTCCAGACCTCAGCTTGGCCCTAAACAAGGGCCTGGTTGTCCCAGGTTAGGGACACAAATGCTCAGAAGACACTCCGGGCAGGAATGTAAGTTGAGCTGGATAAATCCAGTCCATGTGTTTCCACATAAATACCAGTAGGAAGGCAATGGCAGTACATGTTTTGAAAAATTAAACATTTGGAAATTGTCAGATTTATGGCTTTGTATCAAGGCACTGAATCACTCAAAGATTATCAACAGTAAAATATGTGAGTAAGGCTGGTAACATATTGTTTATATGTGGAACAAAGCATAAATCCAGCACTTTCTAACATCTGGGAAGCCTGGCCAATCTTTAAAAAATTATTTTGGTCACCTAACATCCTCACTTTTTGGAGGAATTCTTAAAAAGGTGAAACCCTTGATTGTATTTGTAGAACTCTCATTGCTCCATGTCTTGTCACCTTGGTGTTAGTGCCAGCTGTCCCCTCGGATTCCTCTGCCAGGGACTGGAGAGAACCCCATGATTCAAGCAGAGATGTCCACATCGTGCACCTTATTTCAATCCCCTGATGAACTTCAGGACCCAGTAACGCTGAGAGAGCTGATATGGAGCAATGCGAGTCCAGCTCCCTGAAAGTGCTGTCACGTTTTCCGGGCGTTCCCGGGGCCGTGTGGTCCGGAGAGATCCCTTTTCTCTGAGCATTCCTAAGAGCAGTGGTAGCCTGAGCTGGATGTAGCTGCCTCAGCCACCATATGTATCCTTCTCTTCAGGCTGTTCATGTTTTGTGGCAGCTTTGGCAGCCTGCCGGCATTTTTCTGAGTAATGCAAGTGGTGGGGAATAATAATAATAATAATACTGTTAACCCTTTGGTTTCTCAGCCAGCCAGGAGGGGGATTTGGGGGAGCAGAGCCTCTCCTGCCCCCCCTTTCCCCGTGCCCCTCCAAAAATGCACCAATGAGTACATGTTGGGAAGCCTAAATAGAGACAGGGATATGAATAAGCTTCCTAAGGAGGTGAGAGTATAAAAAAGGAAGATGATATGATTCTCCCTCTGACAATTTTTTCCCAGCAGTTTGAAAAATATGAAGAGTGATTCGTTGTTTTCACCTGCTCCCCTTCACTCCCAAGGTCAGATAAGAATGGCAACCATGGTGGTTGATGCTGACAGCCTTTCTCCATCCTTGTCTGGCTTCTGCAAGGGAGAGATTTGCAGTGGCAATATAATACAGCACTGTGAGCTTTTTCTTTTTTTTTGGCTGAGGCCAAAGCTTCCCAACTTCTGCATGGAGGGATTTCCAGAGCATCAGAGGACACTAATCCTGCACCAAGAGCTGGGAGCTGGGGACAGCTGAGTTATGGTAACATTATTAAAATATTGACAGCACATCACTGCCTTAGGGATAGGACGACTGCATTTTGATAAAGGCAGGGCAGAGCAAGGATGAATAAACTGTTCTAATGCGGGGAAATGAACAAGAAAGGAGAAGCATATGGGATTGAACTTCCAGGGAAATGAACAGAAGACCACAGACGTCGATTTTACTGACGCTGCCGATATGCAAATCTGCTCTATCACATTTATGAGAATCTTCATCAGATTCCTGGTGTAGTGGAAGGTGTCCCTGGTCTAGTGGAAGCATCTCTCTCATGGCAGGGGAGTTGGAACTAAATGGCCTTTAAGATCCCTTCCATTCTGTGATTCCATGATTCTTTGAGATCTCTACATAGGCCCAGACAACTTTGCCCAATATCCTGTGGCTGGAAGATGCAGGTTTTTGGCCAGGAAGCGCAGATTTTAGGCTGAACTGCTGCTCACTGTGCTCAGTGTGGGAAAGGAAGGTCCCTGCTGTTGCTGTGCTGCCACCGGCCATGGCCTGTCGCAGATCAGCCCCTCAGCCCTTCACATCCTCGGGCTGGTTAATGAGCTTCCCTAGGCTTCCTGCCTGGCAGCAAACAATGCCACTTCCCCAGCTCTCCAGTCACCACTAATTGAAGCAGCGCAGTTATCAAACACTTGGCCTCGTTCCACATCTGAAATAAAACAGCTGTGTTAAAATGTTACGATCAAGTTCTTTCTCTGTTATATGACCTAATAAATTAACGGTTGGGAATCGTGCATTTGTGACTCAGTTTGTCACTAAAATGTCCTAATTCCATCAATGGTCTTTTGGATAAATTTCACTGAGTTTGCTTGGTCTGAAAAGGAACTTGGCTGCTCCATGCCATCCATTCTAGGAGGACTGAGGTGGTGGTCTCTGGGATACAGAAAAGTAGTGAAAAAGAGAGAAGCTAACAAAATATTTCTGCAAAGAACTGGCTTCACAGAGAAGTGCTGCCTCATCAGTTTAGTGAGAGACACAGGTCAGCTCCTGAGAGCTCTCAAAATTGTCCTGGGTTGGTGTCCAAGGAGCTGTCTGGATACACTTTATGTGGATTGATGGCCCTGCAGAAAGCCTAACCCAGCGTGTGGCAGGACAGCCCTTGCTACAATAAGCTCAAGGGTGAAAAGTTAAACAATTCCAGAGCAATACCCGGTTTGCAAAATTAAAACACTCTTCTGAATTAAGCTAAACAGGATTTCTCTTCAGCTCTTCAAGTGTTTTTATTTGCTCTGAGACTGGAAATTTAGCATCCTTCTACACAGATTGGCCTGCCTTAGACACCTTTTAAAACAAAAGATATAGGAACGTAGGTTTTTTTGCTTTTCTTCCTCATTTTTTTGTCTGTTAGGAGTGCAGCCACCAAAAAAGACAGTGTTGTTAAATGGCTTCTAAACAGTGTCACTTAGAATTAGGAAGTCCTAGTTTAAAACTGGACATATGGAACAAGGGAGAAAAGACTTTAAACCCTGCAGAGGTTTAGAACTCTGTCGTGTGGCTCACCAAAATAGATTTCGAGGAAGAAGTAGCCAAAGGCATAAAAATCTGATGATAGATGTTTTTCTTTCAAATATGCCAGAAATAGGGAGGTCTGCCAGAGGTCAGCAGACCTGAAAGATGACAGACCTTTAAAAGGCAGTGCTGTTGAAAGAGAATATTATAGATGGAAACCTCAGAGGGTTCTTAGTCATAGTCCAGCTATGGAGGAGTTTGGGATACGGCTGCTTCCTCAGGACACGGAGAGTAACAACCTGAGAAATGAATCAGGAATGTTCCCACACCTGGAGAGCTGGCACTGGTGTCAGAAAGGTGAGAATTGCTAGAAAAGGGATTGCAAAACCCACCAGCCTCCAGGAGCCAAAATTTAGCACTTCATGGTATGGTTCAGGGGCATGGTGGTGTTCATTCAAAGGCTGGACTTAATGATCTTGGAGGTCTTTTCCAACCTTAGTGATTCCAAAATGGGAAGTCGTGTTTTTGGAAGAAATGGGTGGCTGTATGGATAACTGCCTTGGCAGTCTCAGCTTTCATTTGGACTTTGGGAAAGATGTACTTGAAAACCAGGTTATTGTGCAGTAAGAGAAAATGACCTCCTGGAGTAAGAAATAAATGGTAGAGATAAATGGACTGATTTCAAAATACAGGGGAAAGGAGTGCAGTTTTTGAGGGCTGTGCTCTGTGAGCTGTCCTGTTAAATTTGCACAAAAATAATCAGGTATGGGATCTTAGGCATAATTCAAAACCAGTAAAGCATCTGGAGCTTAACTGAAAGAGCAGTAGATGCCAACGTGGAGTATGTCAAAGGAAGTGTACCTGGGGAGGAATCACCCCGGGCACCAGGATGTGCTGGGGGCTGACCAGCTGGAAAGCAGCTTTGCAGAGGACTCAGGGATCCTGGTATTTCTGCTTTCTGTTCATTAAATGTATTTGTGCCTTTATTTCATGGTTGGCTTAAAATACATGGCATGCAAAGCGCAAAAGATGTCAAAAATATGAGCAAGGATAAGCTGCTAAGGGACAGAAAGAGTGGCAGTGAATTAAATTCTTCGTGTTTCACGTCAGGTAGCTCTGACACATGGTCTAGATTCATATTCATAAGAGAGAGGAATGTATTTCATATGTCCTAATACTGAGCAAGAACAAAATGCAGCTACTGATTTGTAAAATACGTCTTTTATTTATTGAGCAAGTGTATGAAATATTTCCCTCGTCCTGTATAACGACAATCTGTACATTTTTTCGTGCAACTAGAAAAATGCCGTGAGCAAAATTCAACACTGGGCAATGATCAGTGCAGTTTCAGAAGGTCTACTTTGGTATTAAACACGGATCACAAATGTATCAGTGAGGACAGAAACCTTCCTAAGTCATTCCCTCCTAAATACCTAAATCTCTGAATCTTCAGGAGCGAGGAGAGAGAGCCCTGAGCAGCCAGCAAGTACAAGATCCCCCTTGACCAGTCTGTGCCCGCGGTGCTGTTTTACAGCTCCAGTTGACTTGTAACACAGCAACTGTCTCCAAGCAACTGTGAGAAATACCGGGATGTACAACCGGGATACGAAACCGGGATGTACAACCGGGATGCAGAGCCTGGCGGGGACAGGGACGGTCAGGCAGCTCTGCACCCCTTCCCAGCCAGCCTTGGCTGCTGCCTGCTGCTGGAAAAGGCTCCAGCTGCCTTGGAGGTGGCCCTTTCCAGCAGGGAGCAGCTATCCCCGCAGGTGGGAGATGGGATTGGGCCGTCAGCTGCCTGCATCAGTCATTTTGCCAAAATAACTCTTCACGTATTAATCGATTCATCTCCCTCGTCTGTGCCAGTGGCGCTTGGCAAAATGGCATTTTTGCAGCCAGCTGACTCCAAACAGTCTCTCAAAACCAAAACAAAATAGCTGTGGATTTAATCTAATTCACTACAACCAATATGCAACAAAGAAAGAAAATTTATATGTTTAATATCATTTCTCCCCAGCTGCTTTATCAAATTGCAAAACTAGCAATATATGTGGGAAACTTCTTCTTTTAAAAGGTAATAATGTACATCTGCAGTCCTTGTCCTTCTGAGAAAGCTCATCATTTTGTTATTTGCTGTATTATGTTTCATTTAGGACCCATTCCAACCGCTGTAAAAGCTGCAGGAATGTAGCAATCCACTGCCACCAGTTTAATTCCAGCAGAATATTTCGAACCCTTTGTGGAAGGGAATTGTAATCTATGAAATACTTCTAACAAAATCTAGTAACAAAAGAGGATTTTTTTCTTTTTATGGTGTAATTTTTGTAACCATTTGTGTGACTGTTGATTTGGGATATTATAATTTTGAAGAAGTATTTTGAGATTAAAAGCTTGAGCCTTTTCTTAGGGGGAATGAAGAGCTGGAAGGAGGGAGAAGGAAAGGAAAGCAGCAAACACGAGGTTGCTTCTTGGTTGTTAGTTTGCCATTGTTTCTTTTTCCCAGGCCTAAATTGTCAGGCTTGTGGGTGATGCTGGGACATGCACTGTAAGATTTGCCTTGCTTTTCCTCATTTATTCCCTTTTTTTTCCTCTTCTGAAATTCTAAACAGTCCACAGTGAATGTGCTCTGTTAGTGACCGTTCATTAATAGCAGATGACTCTGCTCCCATTTTACAGATGCTTTCTGTACTGACACTCATCAGTGGTGCTGCTTTCCTGATCTGAATAACTCAACCCAAAAAACTCGCTGAAACACATTTATCTCACAGATGTAACTGCCTTCTCCAGCTGTTATTATGTAAAAGGAAGTAAAAGCTTCTGGGCAGGAGAATGTGGCAGATCAGGCTGCAGAAACATCAATGTGCTGACAGCCCTTCAGGAGCACCAGCTCCTGTGGTTAGCCTCTTTTGGATCATAATTAATATTATTCAGTAAAAATTATTATTATTATTTTCATTTTCCTGTTCATTTTTTATTGGTAACATAAATGGCACACAGTCAGCATTTGGTGCACACCCACTACCTTGGAACTATCCATGTTTTCAAGATGGTCCCATCACATTTGAGAGGAAAGGGCCTCGACCTGTGCCAGGGGAAGTTTAGGTTGAATATTAGAAAAATTTTCTTCACCAAGAGGATGGTCCAGCCCGGGCCCAGGCTGCCCAGGGCAGTGGTGGAGTTCCCATCCCTGGAGGGATTTAAAAGCCGTGTGGATGTGGCACTTGGGGACAGGGTCAGTGGTGGCCTGGGCAGTGCTGGAGGAATGGTTGGACTCAGTAATCTTTCTCCAGCCTGAATGGTTCTATAATTCTATGGTTTTATAAATATATATATAGACATATATATGTTACTTTCTGCTTGACAAAGAGATTTGAACTGCATCCCACCCATTCCACGATTAGATCTCCATCCTGAGTGTATGAGATAGATAGATATATATATTCTCTTTCTGTGAATACAGATTAAGCTGCTGGGTTTCTCCTTTTCTTCCTCTGGAATATTTTCTGTGTCCTGTGGGAAAAAAGGCGGTTCATTCTCTCTAGCTCCGGGTAGCAGCAGGAGAGGGAGAGCTGCTGGCTCCTCGGGCAGCCGGCAGCTTGGGGTGCCCCAAGCCGTGCTGTGAGGGATCGGGAGAGCTTTTTGGGGCCCCCCAGGGCTGGCACTGCGGGGAGCAGCGAGGAAGCCCAAACGTGCACCTCTCCTGCCCTGGTGCTGCCTGCGGGGAGGGATGGAAAACGTGCTGCCAACCTGGAGCTCCGTGGCCCGCTCCGTCCCTTCTCCTCCTCCCGCCCCACCCGCACGGTGGCACTTGGAGTAAAGCTGTCACCAAACAGATGAGTGTCCCTCGAGGGACAGGCTCGGGGGGAGCTGGGGTTGGTCAGCCTCGTGAGGAGACGGCTCCAGGGAGACCCTGCTGTGGCCTTTTCAGTACTTAAAGGGGGCTTATGAGAAAGATGGGGACAGAGCTTTTTAGTGGTGGGACAAGGGGAGGTGGTTTTAAACTAAAAGAGGGTCAGTTCGGAGTAGACACGAGGGAGAGCGTTTTTGCTGAGAGGGTGCTGAGGCCCTGGAATGGATTTCCCAGAGAAGCTGTGGCTGCCCCTGGATCCCTGGCAGTGTCCCAGGCCAGGTTGCATGGGGCTTGGAGCAGCCTGGGACAGTGGAGGGTGTCCCTGCCCATGGCAGGGGGTGGCACTGGATGAGCTTCAAAGGCATCTCCCAACCCAAATCATCCTGTGAGTCTATGATTTCATTTAGGACTCTCAGCTTTCACTTCCAGTTTCGTAGAAAACACTGATTTTTTTCCACAGAGACCCCTTATTTTAGTGATACTTGGTGTAGTCAAATTCTGCTTATTTTACTGTTCTGTTGACTGAGTTTCTATTTATTAACATAAATTTCTCAGCTTTTCAGAGACACACGTTTGATTTCAAGGTACTTCTTGAATGTCTCCTCCTTTAATTAATCATCCCTGAAATTAAATTTCACTGTTCAAAAAACCCCTCAAAAACTAATATCTTAAAATGTAGGTTTATCTGTGTAGCATCTATAATTATTTTCATGTATTTTTTCACAAAACAGATCTACGTTAATGTCAAGTTCAGCTTCCTGCTATAATTTAAATTTTCCTGGTGTGTTTTTTAAAGACTCCAATGGATAGATATCTTTTACTGAAAGAGCACCAGTTTTGCAGTTGGGTAAAAACGTGAAATGCAGAGCGAACTGTTATCACTGAGGTCATATTAGCTCTGAAGATATTATTTCTCACTGAAGGCATTTAAAAGTAATATTTTTTAGAAAATACTACTGTGGATAAAAAAAAAGGTGTGGATAAAAATGAGTAAACTCAATTAATAAGCAATATCCTACCTTGTAAATGATAATTTCAAGACACCACTTGAGTTCTGTGGATGGCAAGGATACTTTATCAGAACTTTGAATATCTGCTAAAATCATATTTTATCAGGATTTTTAATGTTAAACAGCATTTGTTTTGCAGTTTTAGTGCAATTCACTGGTGGCACAGTGTGCACAGTGTTTGCCTCATATTTTTTCTCCCTCATAGATAGTGACTAGAAATAATCTAGAAATATCTGCACTGTGGCATTTGGTTTGACTACTCCAATTACCATCATTTTCCCACTTTTCTGCACTCAGCTTTCTCTGTTTCAACATCAGAAATTCAAAAAGCAAAGTTGTCCCATTAATTCAATTAAGCTCCTCACTGTACAAACGTTAATGGCTTTAAATAACTCGTTTTGGAGTTTATGTGCATGTATGTGCTTTGTCTGCTTAGATCTCTTAAAAAAACCTTAAAATTAGATGTATCTTGAACTTATAAGGCTTTCCTTTTATGGTTTTCCATGTAAAAGGAATTGCAGAAGACGAAAAAGGATTCCTTTAACTGCATAATTAGCTGAGTAAAGGGGCCAGTGTTATTATTTCAGAGCTCTGAGGTTTGTTTGTTGGCTGCTTTTGATCTGTGACAATAATGGGACAGATACTTTGTTTGTAGATGATGTCATCAGCACGACTTTGGAGTAGGATAACCATTTTTAGATGAGCCATCCAACGACAGGCAGTGTAGTAACAACTGTCTTTACCCCGTTTTACCTTGTACAGCTTCTTGTGGGATGAAATAGAAGTTTCTCACCAGCACCTCCAGTTTTGTATCTGTGCGCTGGAGGAGGCAAAGATCACAAAAGTTCACAGTGTATTTTGAAAGTTTTGCTTTCTCAAAGCACATTTGGATGTTTTTAATCCCTCAGTGAACAGCAGTTGAAGTGGGAACTGCTGACAACAAGGTGACAGGAGGCCCACAGCCACTGAAGAATTGAGAAGAGGATTTTGGGGTAGCAAGTGTGGGATCTTAGACCAAAACGTGGATGTAGCCTGAAGTGAAAGACAAACGTCCCTGAGGCATATGGGAAGTGTTGATAGCCAAGCCCAGCTGAAGAAATCAATCTGAAGTCCTTCATAAGCTCTTACGTACGTGACCTAGCCATGTCACTTACAAGATCTGAAATTAGTCCGTGCTTAATGAACAAGTGGGATTTATTGCTGCTTTTCTGTGTGCAGCCTGTTATTTAGTACGTAGTGCCTTAATTTTTAGAAAGTTTGCCTCCCACACTTGTAACACCTCTGGGAAGGCTGCACCTTTCGCTTTGTGTTTCAGCTTGGCACTGGGGGGATGTGACAGGAACAAGGCTGTTTGTCTTCTTCTCCCTTCCACCTCCCTGGAGCACTGTCAGCCCCTCTGCTGCAGGGAGGGTGCCCAGGACCTTGCCGTGGATCTTTTCCGTGATTCCCTCACACACTCAGGGCTTGGTCATGTTGGCTGCTCAGAGACTGGACAGGCCGTGGTTTTCACATGCTTAGGCCGTAATTTGAACATCTCCTAGTGCAAAGATTTGTGAGGGATTATTATGCTATGTAAAGCTTGTGTTTATATTGGCCATGCTCGGGATTATATGGGATTTGCTTTCTCCATGCTAATAAGCATTTTTATTTTTGTTTTCTTCCTTAAAACTGAATGCAGTGCAGGAGCTGATGGATGACAGACTTTATTCAACATCCGTCATGTCATATCTTATGGTAGTAGGAAGTAAACACAGATGAATATTATTTGGATGAGCTTTGACTTTCTTTTGGTTTGCTAATCTGATCAAATATCCAGAGGTTTAATTGCATTCTCCCTATCACTAATGCTAATAATTATTTTAGTTTTATCATATTATTGGCCTTTATCAAAAGAAGTCCATATGATTATTGCATTATATATAGTTATTAGTGAGCTGGAAAAGGTAGTCGAGTTCAACAGAAGCCTGATTTGACAGTATTTTTGCCTCATAAATATAAAATAATTTTTTTATTAGATTGAACATGCAGAAGATAAAAAAAAAGCAACTTTAAAAGGAGGTCTATTTTGGGAAAATCAGATGAAGCAGCCAGAAGTCTCAAACAGTGAGCTTCTGCTTCTCATGTAAAAGGATACTTGTTGGGAATAGTGTAAGCTATTATTTTTAATCTGTGATCAATACAAGGACCGCAGTTATTTCAAATTCTATATGACTTGTTGTTGGGGTTTTTTTCCCAAATAAATATATTACTGAGATTTACACACTTGTAATTTTCAGTTTCTGCTTGTACTCCATTAAATGCACAATGCAAGTTCCAGCCTCCTGGTTATTCTGAACAAGTTTTTTTAAATAGTGAAAAAATATTTTGCACAGGTGACCTCGGTTTGATTTACCCTGTAACTCCTGTATGAAGCTTCTTTTGTAGACCAGATGTGCCCTCTTAAAAGGCAGAGTTCCCAGTGTTCTGCTTGGGTTGCCTGAGGAATTCGATTTTCCGTGAGAACCTGGAGTGCAGGAGCATCCCATATTTTCTTTCCAAAACAGAGCGCCGTCCTACCCAGCAGGGTTTTATTTGGTTGCCTGTGGTCCAAGGCCTGCTTTCTTTTAATGCATTTCACATTGAGATCCACTGAGGTGGAGGCAGGCAGCAAAAGGGGCTCTCTTAGAATGTGTCTCAAGCCATATTTTAAACTGGATTAAGGTGAACGTTGGGCTTTCCTTGGAGAATCCTCCCTTGGTGGTGTCTGTGCCCGGAGCTGATGCTCACCCAGTGCTCAAGCCTAACCCCCCAGGAGGGGAACAAAGCACCTCAGCTTGGCAGAGTGAGGGGGGTCTGACTCCCTCTCCTCCTGAGCCTTCCCTCTTCCCCAGGGTAACTCCTCCCGAGCCTGAGCTGGGGCAAGGATGGCATTTGAGGTGTGTGTGCTTAAAATACTCCTGTGGTGGGTTTCCCTGGAGAACCTGGAAATGTCCCGTGAGGTTTCACAGCGCAGCGGGTCCGGGCTGGGGGCTGGGATGTGCGACAGGCTCTTGGTCATCCACGGAGCTGCTACTCTGAGCTGCTACGGCAGGAAGGGGAGAAGGGGGAGCAGAGCAGGGAGGAGTCTCTCAGGCCCATCTCACACCAGAGGTCCGAGGGTCAGGAGAGATCTGGGATCCCTGTTCTTGTCCTTGGAGGCTGGGTTGGGTTGGAGTGTGTTCCCCGTGCTATTCCCCAGCCCCAGCCCTCCCCTGCCCCTATGCCTGAGCTGTTTTTGCTTTGCTCGGTGATGTTTGCCACTAGGTTACCCAGTGTTTGCTGTCCTTCACAGTTGTAATTAGTTTTTGGTGACCCTTGTGCTTTTTTCTTTCTTTTTTTTTAATTTTTGCCTAACTGTAGTGACAACCCAGATGCTCCAGCTATTTTCCAGGTTAACTTACTGATAATACTTGGAACTGCAATAATGCAAAATGCTCCCTGTCATCTTCCAACAAGAGAGTTCTTTTTAGTCATTAAATCTGCTAAATGGATGGTTATCTATTTAAATCTGTTGCCAAAGTAATTAACCCTGGAAAGTAATTCCCCTGCCAAATCAAATCAGGGTTGTTTTTTTCTGAAAGTCTTTTTGAAAGACAGTCATTCCTGCCAGAATAGACCAGGGTCCTTAAGAGAATTCTGAAAGAGATTTTAGAGTTGTGCCAGTTTCCTTCTTTCAGGCTCAGTGGAAGAAGCAATTGAGTCTCTTTTGTCAGAAAAGACATCCCCAGGTGATCATGGCAAGAGTAACAATAAAGGCGTAAAGGGGAAGAACAGCTCTTGTTGGACAGAGAGCTTGTCCCACCCCACAGCTCAGCAAGGCACTGATACAACATTTCTTAAAAGAAAAATTTTGTACGGAGTTATAAATACAGATGAGTAT
The DNA here is from genome assembly GCA_013399875.1 of Gymnorhina tibicen. Taxonomy (NCBI): domain Eukaryota; kingdom Metazoa; phylum Chordata; class Aves; order Passeriformes; family Artamidae; genus Gymnorhina; species Gymnorhina tibicen. The sequence continues at coordinate 409,655 of VXAZ01000161.1, forward strand.
GGGATTGGGTTGTTTTCTTTTTTTCCCCCACCAGAGGTTCATAGCTCAGCTCCGGAGCAAAAATAGCAGAGGGGTGGCACACTGCAACAGAAAATGAAAGGGGCACGATGGCAAGGCAGGTCAGTGGGGCCAGAGTATCTGGAGACAGCTGTTGTTGGGCCCTGTTTAGGTTTTTCTCTGGCTATGCAGATTAAAATATCATTTTTCAGAATTGTGGCACAGTCAGGGATTTCTGAGTATGGAAACTTCCTGCTGTTTGTTTCTTCTGCATTCCCAGGAAATACAGCTTAACTCATTGTTTTTGTAAACAGGCAAAGTGACAGCAAAGGGTATCAGAATAGCTGATGAATTGCTGATACCTGAGCATAAATATCCTTTTAAAGCCCTCAGGACTAACTGCTCACCTGAAGGACAGTGCTCAGGCACTAATGGAAAGATGTCCTGAGCTTTCAGGACAATACTGATGGCCTCAGTAGGCACAAGTTTTTCTTTAGTCCTCAAGTGAGTCCTGGGCTCAGGAATGTAATAAAAATTTTAACACAAGAGCTGTGGTTTTTCACACTTAAAAAAATCCCAAACCACAAACCCTTTTGTTTCCCTAGAACACAAATGTGGAGTCCTGCTGGCTAATTGGAGGAATTCTCTCTAAACTTTTGCCTTTTTTTTTTTAGTTAATATTTTTTAAATTATAGCAGCCGAAGTCTAAAACCACAGTAGTTTTCAGATAATTTTCAGAGTTGGGGGAAAAAAAAGTCTTCTCTGGTTTTCTCTTTCCTCTTAATTTGCACGTGGGCAGGGTGACATTCCCAAGGGAATTTTGTGCTTATACTGCAATATGCAGCACAACTACTGAAAGTGTCATGGCTTTCATCACGTGTGCCTTTGGAAGGACACCAACGCCGGATCATTGCCCTCCAAAAGAGATAAAAAGGGAGGAATAGCACGGGATTGCTCCCTTACCTCTGGCTGCTCTCTTTGCTCTGGCTTGGCTGGAGAATTTCCCTCTCCCTGACTGTGTGTGGCTGGAGACCACTTAAAGAACAAGCAGCTGCAGTGTCAGCTCGTGCTGACATTTGCACTCAAGAGGAGCCTCGTGCATGGATCTGATGTCGGTGTCGCTCACAGTGACTAAGGCTACGTGAAATCCTCAGGTTCAGTTCAGCTTCTCAAGCCAGGCCTGAATTCTCTTCTCGGTTTTATCACTGCGAAAGCTTTGAGCTTTGTTGGACTTCAACCCCGTACGTCCTCGAAGGGTTGGGACTGGACGGTCTTGAGGGTCCCTTTGAGCCCCGCCCATTCTGTGATTCCAAGTGCTTTAAGTAAAAGATTTGGAATTAAGAGAGTGGGTTTATTTTTTTTTTTTTCTGGAATGCAAAAAGTCAGAGTCACTGGGTTCATCATGGTGCAGGTAACGCAGGCTGGGGCCTCGTTGGAAGCAGCACAGGTGGCAGTGAGCAGGTGGCAGGACAGCTCTGGGATGCACTGGCTCTGTAACCTGGGAGCAATGTGCTCATCAGGGCAGATGCTCTGCAGGCTCCAGTTTTGTTTTTGTGCTTGCTTAAATCCACTTAACCCACGACATACGAGGCCTCAGATCACTCCAGAGGCCGGAATCACAAGCTTGGAAGACGTAAAAGGGGACAGGCCCATGGGTGAATCTCAAGACCTGTTTAAATACAACTTGTGGAACAATCAGTGACTCCCAGGCTGACAGTGCACAAGTTGAAAATGAAGTGCAGGGAAGATGGGATGGAGCTCTGGCTCCTCATGGTGATTTCTACAAATCGTGCTGACTCACTTTTAGCTCAAGCAGGTAGACCGCAGTCTCCTGAGAGACACTGACTTGTCTTCAGGCTTCTGAACTCTTTCCCTTTTCTTCCCCCAAACTGGAGTGCTTTGCCATTTATGCAGATGTTTTTCCTTATTCTATGAAGTTACGTAACAGAACAACTGGTTACATCTGTTACTGTTCAATTAAGCTTTTTAGGTCACTTTCAGAGGACAGCAGTGGCTTTCCAGAGTACTGAATCCATCAGTATGGCATTGGCTCAAACCTAACCAGGGGATTTCACCATTTTGTGTGGCTGTTACTACTGTTCCATACAAAAGTGTACAAAGCTGACACATCATTCTTTGCTGTGCTGCCTCTTCTCCTAATCTTTATGATTATGAATTTACAGTGCATAAGCACACAAAAATAAAGTTAAAAGAACATAAAGGCTGCCTTTTGCTGCATTCAGATATGAAGAATTTAATTAAGTAGGTGGTTAAGGAAATACAAATTGTAGCTTGTTTCTGTAGATGTTACTGTGAGCTGCCATCTATGCCTGGAATGAGATTTATTTGTAAAGACCTTGACTTCTACCAAATGTCTTTTACTGGCCTAAAAACACATTGTTTAACTTTGGGATTTAATGTGATTTCTTTTATCCACATCCAGCACATAATACAAAGAATAACTTCCCGCCTTTGGTGTGAATGCAGTTCTTTCCCTGGGTATTGACTTTGACCTTATCCCGGCCTAATGAGAACACCAAAGAAGTAGGAATGGAAGGTGTCACCCTTAGAAAACTACACATGTACAAGCAGTTTTAACTTGTGATTTCCATAGTGGTTAGCCCCTGGTTTTGACATTATTTTAGGCTGTCTTTATTTAATGAGTAACAGCCCTTCAAAATATGTCACATTTAAAACACGGGTGACAAAAGAGTTTCTATTATCAGAAAAAGAAATGTTAGGTTTTTTAGATTTCTCTGCACCAAGAAAATAATCATATAATGGTAAATCTTGCATGTCCCAAGCTGTGATTTGGGGGTAGCTCATTTGTTTCCACTGGCTTGTTTGGCAGGAGAAGGGAAGGTCTTCTGGATTCTATTTTTAACATTAGAACGCTATTGTGATTCTTGCATTTAATTCACTACCTGGTGGGAAGAACACTGAATTTTTTCCCCGTCACCGTAGTATCAAGCTTTTAAATGCATTTCTTCCGTGCTTTCCTGCCTAGAGATGTTTGATAAAATGTGGATGGGTTGATAGACAGACAGAGCAAGGGATTGATTTATTTGGGTGTAAACATAATTTATATAGGTCTGTAGGTACACTCCTATCTACATATGTGCATACATACATATCAGAGAAAGCAACACATTTTGTAGACAGTAGAAATTGCAGGGTTTCTATTCTTCTAGAATTGTAGGAAGGCATTTTTGCTTTTTGATTGTGGTCTGACTGCATCCCAATCTCCAGGATGTCAAGTTCTTAGGAGAGAACGTACATGTTCCTTGACACAGCTGGTAGGATCTAATAATGTTTGAGGGCTAAAAATCTGAGTCTACTTAACAACCTTCCCAGTTTGCTTCCATTCCCATTTCCAGGGTGTAAATAGCATTTTAGCATTCTGGTACTGACAATAGTTTGTGCTCACATTACTATTTTACAGTTGAAAAGGCGATGATTGTGTTCTTCTGCTCTCTAGTTCTACCTGTGCCCAAGCAGAAATGTCATTGAATGCTTCGTTTTCGTCAGGGCTTTCTAGAGATGGTGATGTATTGAAGCACAGCCTCAGCTGCATTTCTAAACTAACCATATGTCCATTGAAGACTTGCATATGTTTAGCAAGCTTGGTTGACTTGATCCTTAAGCAAGTCTCAGCAGCAGTTTATAGCAGAGTTTTGAACGTATTAAATGTGGGGAGATGCAGATAGTGGCTAAAACTGTTGATAGTAACTAGCTGGGGATGGAAGGAGCTGACCCCGTGGACCTGCCTGCCAAGTCTTGCTGGGGATTGGAATGTGCAGCTTGACAGAGTGAGAAGACACTGAATATTCCCAGTTTGGAGGAGTAGGATGGTACCTAGTGGAGGTGGTTCTAGACTGCACATATTTTAGCTATAGCAACGCAGATTTTTGTCTCTTTACTCCTACTTCCAGGATTTTCTGAATACTCTCTCAATGCCCGTGCGGCAGCAGTGAACCTTGGTTAAATGGTGGAACATAATGGAAGAAATTAATAGTAATTCACTATGCAAATGCCTGACCTAAAGCTGAAGTTAACAGCAAATAAATTATTATTGTTTCCAGAGTGTGTTTTCATTGTAGATGTGGTATACAGTGGCGATCCTGGATGTGGATATTGACAGGGGAGACCTTTGATCTGCCATATCCTTATCAAACAAGCTGAAAGGGAAAGCTGTCTTCAAAGCTGGTAGGCTTTATGGCTGCCATAGTTAACCTGGAGCTTGCTGGAGTTAGGAGTTGCTCCATTTTAACACTGATTTTGTAAGTATTGTGTTTCCTGCTCATTGCTCTGGGAGCAAAACCACTTCTCTAAAAACCTAGACCTTTCCGTGGATATCTGTTACTGTCTAAGAGAATTTTGAAAAAGAGGTTGCCCTCTGATTTTATTGGTGGTGTGCTGCTGTCGGGGAAGGTTTTACATTCTGTTCATGCACAGAGTGTTTTGCATGTGGAGGTTCTAGAATGTTTATGTTGTCATTCCTTATAAAAAAACCCCTTGTTTTCCAAATGGAATGTGCAAAGGCCTTAATTTAGACTGCTAAATACAAGTGATTGAATACATCTTGAACATAACTCTGGCAGCATCTACTCTTCCCTCACCTGCACTGCTGGTGATCATCTTGTTACCTGGTTTGTGTTATGACTCAAGAGACAATCTAGAGTGGTGTTTCTTGTAATAGATCCTGTGCAGGTCAGGGTGTGCTGTAGAGGCTGAAAAATTATTTCCTTTTGGGGAAGATTGATGTTACTCGTGACTTGGAAACATCTCTTTCAATGGGTGGGAAGACCAGCTTTGCTTTGTAAGGAAACAAAAAATTCCAGCAAGAGCAGAATTTTTAGGATTGGTATCTTCAGGTTCCGTGCATCGCCTTACACAGCAGCAACAGGGAATGTCAGGACGCTGGTCTGGAGCTGGTCTTTGGGGAACTGCTCGTTTATTTGCTGTATTGAAGCTGTGGGGATTTGTTTCATTGCAGCTTTTGAGCCTCCTATTTTTCTGTAGGGAAAGGAACTGTATTGGAACCTTAAACTGGCAGCTTTTACTTTCAGCAGCCAGAGGCAGGTTTGAATTTCACTGCTGGATTTTTTGGGTTGGTCTAACTGTTCCCTGAGGCAAGGGTGGTCGTGTTCAGGGGTCTCGTCTTTTCTAACATTTTGCCAAGTGTTTAGAGAAAACAACTTGTCTCTGCATCCTGGAGTGAGATATTTGCTGCAAAAAGGGAAGGATGGAGGAAACGGAGGCATCTGGGACAAGTTTCTTCACTGCTGTATGAAATAAACCAGGCTTTTTCTTTCTTTGGGGATAACTATTAAGCTGAAGGTGGGTTTTGTAGTGATTTTGTTGATAAAAACCAGGTAGGCATGGAGCCACAGAGGAACATACAGACCATCCCTAAAGCAGGTTTCTAATCCCGTAAGAAGAATCAAACGTTCCCTCATGTGTCAAGTCCTTCAGATTTCCTGAAGCTGAAGTGACAGTGAAATGCTTACTTCTAATATCCATTTCTTGGAACCTGACTGCTACTGTGGCAGTAGCTCCACTCAGCTGCCTAACTTCATGTGACTCCTCTGGAATATTATAGCCTTGATTTTGAAGTTAAGAGCTCTCTTCCTCCTAATACCAAGCAGCCTGACTTAAATCATTTCATAGGAACAGAAAGCTTTTTCTCTAGAACTGAATCTACAAGTCCAAGTACATTAGTACCCTGATAGAAAAGTGAGGAAAAAAATTTAAGCAGGTATTTCCAGAATAACTTTTTTCCTAGGAAAGGACCTTACAGACATTTCCTTGAATCCTGGAGATACCATTTAATATTGGTCTACATTTTAACAGTCTAATAGTCTACATTTTAACACATTTTCTTGATCTTTTCATGAGGAATTTAGTATTATTTTTGTTTCTCACAATTTTTTGCCGTTTTACGGGAAATGGAGAGGTAGGGGACATTAACAAAATGTGCTTCTGTTAAAGGGTGATGCCATTTCTGCAGGTCAGTGGAAAAGCCTGGATGGCTTTTTGCTTAGTCCAGTGACTACTGTAGCAGTTTAAAAGAAAGAAGTTAAGAACTTGTTTTTGGAATAAACAGCATTCCCAAGTGGCTGAGGTTTGGATTGTTCATGGTGTCCCGTTAGAACCCCAAATTCTTCTTCCACACATCCAAGACATTGGTGAAATCATCATCGTGTCATTAGATTGAGCTCCAAGCCGTGTTCGTTGTAGAAACACCAGCACTAATGCTTGGGCGAGCCTCAATTTTGACTAGAAAAACCCCTGCTGCTGGCGTAATGCTCCTGCTCCCGCGCCTGTTGCGATGTTAAAGGTGTTCCACAGGATAAATCCAGTATTTTCCTCCTCTGTCCTGCAGCACCCTCGTGCTCTGGTCACAGCAGCTGGGCAGGGACAGTTCTGCCCCTCGCTTGACATTGCTACCGCGGCCACATTTTTGGTGCTGCTGCCACTTTGCTGACGTGAAGGAGCTTTTGTTTGCTCCGTGAGTTGGAGCTGTTTGCTCAGAGATGATGCTCTGGAGCCAGCAGAAAAGCTCCTCTGATCAGCATTTCCTATCTCGCTGCTGACGGGGCTCTGCTGACGCGGCGCTGGCGCTGTGAACCCTGTAATGGAACAGACGCAAAATTAAACTGGAAATTAGAGGATAATGGAAGAATTTTTAGGGAAAGTGCAGCTCAGTGGTAGATAAGTGGTAGATTCGAGTCTGCTCCATGCTGCTCTTCTGGTAGGTTTAACAGAGGTTCACGTTTCTATCTCTGTGCAGGAAGTATTGGAGCGTGAACTGGAGCGTACAGGAAAGCGGGAAAGCCTTCCCTGAACTCAAAATGCTTTTTTTTGTGGGAAGGATGAGGGCAGGAAAAGCTTAAAAGTGTAAGAACCAAGTGGTAAATTTGAAGGTCTCAGATGAAGCAGTCTGTATTTTCATACCATCAAGTTTATAAATAAATGATGAAAAGAATTATCTAAAGCTCTGCTCGTATCTGGACAATGATCGTAGACCTGTTGGCTTATGTCTGCATTACTAAGAGTATGTAAAGTTCTTAGATGATTTATCGCTCATCTTGTACTTTTTGGTATTTTTTCAGAAGGCAAATAGGCAATAGAGACTCAAAATTTGAGATGCAAACAGGGATTTCACTATGAAAGCTGAATTTGCAGTCCTGGCGGATGGCAAAAATCCTGAGTTATGGTGAATTGAACTCGGCGTGTGTGAGCTGGTTCTTCTCTGCTTGTGTGACATAATTAGGGGTATTTTGAATACACTTGGGGTGTGATCTGTGTGTGTTTCAGATCATGCTACTTTCCACAGAGCCTATTTGCTCGGTATGAAATATTTACACATCATTCTACACAAAGATTTGTTAGTCATACATAATGCAGAGTGTTGAGTCTTCGGCTGTGTTAGCATCTGCCATCTTAGCTAGCAGTAGGCTTGCTAATTTAAATATTTTAATGAATGAGTCATAACCTTTGTGTAAGAGCACCAAAATTATAATTGTCATTTTGTTACATCCACCAATGTGTTTTTAGCAAAAAAACCTGATTTCAGTGATCAGTGTGAGGTATTCAGCATAGTTTCCTGCAGGAGCCAGTTTGTAAACTGGTGGAATTTGCTTTAATAAATGTATAGGACAGATATATTAGATAATAAATACCCTAGTGCTATATTTTCTTCAAATATATTAAATGTTCTGCTTTATCATTTGACCTTTGGATGGAGTTGCAAATTGCTGATGGGTGAGATTTAAAATCCTTCAGATCTAGATCTCAGGTGGAGAGTGGCTTTTTAATCAGAGGGCATTTTTCCCTCTCTCACACACAGGAGTCAAGGAAAATGTTACTTCCAAATGCAGAAATCACCCTTTTAAAGCCTCCTGAGCCTTAGAGGTGCCACCAGAAAATTTGTGCTGTGCTTGTAAATAGGTGCAGCAAAGCCTTCACTGTGATTAGCATGGATTCAACTGAAAGGGAATTTGTACAATTCTCTGTTACTTAGGACCAGTGATGTAAGAAAAAATACTTGTCACAGTCACTATCTTACAGCTGAACAGCAGAAGAACCAACAAGTAGCACCTAGAGGTTAGCAAATATTTTAGGAAGTGCCTTTTATGTTGAACAGTTGGGTTTTACTGGCTTGAGCTGCATTATAGGCCGTGGCATCTCAAGGATTTTGCCAAAGGATTGTTTGTCTCGTTCATGTTGCACAAATATGGAAGAAGCCTGTTTGTCTGGAAGCATCAGGGGCTGATTCTGAAGGATGCTTGCTGCTTAATTGGTTTCCTTATATTCTGATGCATAATTATTCCCTCATACCCCAATAGGCTTTGATGCCCCACTTACTTTAATTGTGAAGTACCACAGGCACTGCATAAATAAAAATAAATATCCAAAGGCAGTTTATAAATACGTCCCTACCCTTAGACATCTGCACAGGATTTAGGTGCCTTGGAATTCTCAGGCAAAACATAGTTAGAAATCCTACTCTCAGTGGAACAGTTGGGCTGTTTCATGATAAAGTATTTCTGTGAATCAAAAAATATTATGTTGTTGCAACACAAACCTATGCAATATTGAGAAATGCAACTAAGATTTGTTTCTTTTTTTTTTTTTTTAAATGGACAGGCAAAGTCTAAGCGATGGCTCTGCTTAGAGCCATAAACATAATTCCTCCTTTGCAAACATGTGTCTAACAGGGACATCAGACTTCAGGAACAATGTGGACCATGTAAAGAAAATGTACATTTTGTTTCTTTATTTCCTTTTCAAATGGTTTCTCTTACCATGTGGCAGCAGGTTTGATGATAACAAGGCATATGTGTTCCGGAGAGCAAGCTTAATTAGCTTCTGAAATTCTGTCCTCTTCGTAGCTACTTTCTTTTTTAATTTTTTTTGATGCTGGGAGAAGAAAGATTCTGCCCTTGTTGCCCACCAAAGAATGCCAGCAGGAAAAGAGAAGGTTTTTATTAGCAAGGGCTTTTTGTGGAAGATAACTCGCTCAGACTCTAGACATCTGCTACGGAGTACAAGTGAAGAGGGGTTCGTGCACTGTGACTGAGTTCCCCAATTTTTGGAAGGAAAGTTTGCAAACCCCCATGGATTTTATATTTGAGTAGGTTACTGTGTTAGAGCAAAAATGTGTTTAAGGAGTAGGAAAAAAATGTGTTTAAGGAGTAGGAAAGGACCCTGCTGAGGAGGATGAGTGGATGGTGGCCTTCACTTCTTCACTGGTTCCTCCTCTGTTTCCCTCTCTGACTGCTTTGGTTCAGGGGAGGGGGGGTTTGCTTTTTTGCTGGTGTGATGTGGGGCTCATTTCTGCAAGAGCCTGAAAAGGTTCAGTGCTGAAGAAGTGCCCAAAGTAGGCTCAGGATGTGTGCACTGGATCTTGCTGGCAATTAAATAAACCCAGGAGTGGGACTGAGACACTGCCTGTCTCTGTATCTTTGTCTTTTACTTAACATGAAATCTTGATTCAGGTCCCATTTGTCTGTATCACTCCTTTAAGGAATTGCTTTGCCACATCCGAGGGCTTTAACCATTTCTGATGAGCAAACTCACTGAATTTTTATGTTGGTGGAGTGATTTTGTTGTTACAGGACATATTACTATAGAAATAACGCTGCACTTGGGTCTCATCACAGATATTCATAAATTGAACCTGGGGTTGAAGATTTTGTGAGAGTGATGGTTAATAAATGAGAGGATTATTATGAACCTAGCAGGTGAATTTGGCTATGTGTAGTGTCTGACCTGAGGATTCACAGTTTCCTCTTACGCAGGCTTAGTGCTGTACATCTCATTTTAAGGATGGTTTTTCTACCTTCTATATTTGCATCCCTTCATCAGTACGAATTTCGCTGGACAGAAACAGTTTGTGGCACGGTACCAAACGTGTGTGAGGTGTGTGAGAGTGTGGCATTCCTCCTCCGGTTCCAAGGACACGCTTCCTGCAGCCCAGAATCTGTAATTTAGCAGAGGAAATTTCTGGCCAGTGGGATTAGTGCTTCATGTGCTTCCAGGAGTAAAACCAAAGGGTGAGAAAGAAGGGGCTGAAAATTTAAACTGCCTCCCATTTGCTTGGAGATGAGAGGGAGGAAAAAGGGAGAAGTAAACCCTTAAGTTCATATTTTAAGTGATGCCTCCTTGCCACTCCTACATGGGTTTCTATGGAAACAGAAGCAGAAACTGGGCCATCGGCAGCCAAGAATCCATTTACACTTTAAATTTACTGCTTGAGCAGCCATGCGGTTTTCTTGTCCAAATTAAATCATAATGGAGTAACACATGCTAAGTAAATTGGGGGGAAGTTGAAAACACCAAATATTAAATCTCTTCCATGGATATGCCAAAAGCCCCTCCACCTTTTTTTCTGAAAGACCATCAAGTGACAGGTCAGATTATATTTTATAAAGAAGCGGCTTTCTTGTGGCTTTACAAATATACATTGGAAGTATATTAAGCAGGTAATTATGTTCTCTCCTTTAATTAGGGATGTGGTTAACTCTCTTAGGCAATGTGGCCGTTTCAGTGCCTGGCATGCAGGACAGAACCAAGTTGCACTCTCCTTACTGCTCATCCTCTAATAAATTCTGTGGTGAGATTCTCAAGCACTAACACGGCTCATGGATGCTGGGCAGTCACAACTGATATTTATTTAGGCCTGATTACAAGACAAGGCCAGCTCAGATGGGGTCCTGAGCAACCTGGTCTGGTGGGTGACATCCCTGCCCGGGCTGGGGGTTTGAGACTTGATGATCTTGAGGGGCCCTTCCAACTTAAATCATTCTGGGATTCTGTTAGAAAAATGCTTCTACTGCTTGGGATAAAACTGTTGTCAGACACTTGCCACTATTAGAAACTTTGCTCAAGTTATTAAGCACTTGCTGAAGCTGTTTGTGTTGATGTTTTCCATCTTAGTTGGTTTTCCTCTTTTTGTTGATTTTTTTTTTTTTTTAATTCTGATAAGCTTTGATGAGAAAAATGATAGTGCTCCTGTGCTTTTGAGCTAGAAGTTGTCTTTTGGAAACATACCCACATTATGTGCTGTGTTTGGTTCTGCTTGTCAGTTCTCTAACTGCGCTTGTTCCCTCAGCCGACTTTCCAAAACCTGGTGGAAATCCCAGACCTTTTTCTCTAGTGCTAATGGAGCTGGATGGTGGGCACACCTGGAGTGAGGGAGCAGGCTTGGCTGAACCATGGCCTCATGAACAGCCATGGAAGAGGGACAGGAGCTGGAGAGGAACAGGGATAACCCAGGAACCACCTCTGTATGGAGAGAGGCTGAACTAGGGGAAGGAATAGGAAGAACGAGTAAAGAGAAATGGGATGCATTGTGAGGGGTAGAGCAGGTGAAATGCCCAAATAACAAAGAAAAAGGAATGGGGGATGAGTAGAAGGGAAGTGGGACTCAGAATAAACTGGGAAGACTGGGACTGGCAGAAGATGGAGGCGCTAAGCCTGTGCTAAAAAGTGTGAGGAATGGAGAACTGGCAAGGAATACGATTCTAGAATGAGGAAGTGCCTGGGAGAAAGTTTGGTGTGAAGTATCTTCAGAGGCCGAAATGGCAGCTAAGAGAAGTGCCAGAGAGCAGTTTAATCTGTGCTTGGGAACTCTCCCAGCCTATTGCCACATTTTCCCTGGGGGCTGGACCAAGTGAGAGCTCCAGTCCCTGTGGGGCTCTTCCTTCTGACAGGGCTTCCAAAGGGGTGCCATGGATTTCCTGCATGGGCCTCAACATTATGGCGAAGTACAAGAATTTGTTTTGCCTTTGTGAACCTCATTTCCATTCATACTTAATTTTTTTTTATTTTTTTCCCGAGCAGTGGTGGCTTTTGGGTCTCGCTGACACCAGCGGAATATGCCAGTCATGAAGGTAGCGAGTGCTGGCAGGCAGAGCAACTGTTTTGACAGACCAGGAGATGTGCAAAGAAAGTGTTCCTCCATTTTTCTCCTGTTCCTGGTCAGGGATAAACACTTGTATGGCACAGGGAGATTCCGCTGTGTGGGAATTCCAGAGCTGCTGCTGCTGCTGTGTTTGGTTGTGGAGCACATGGAAGAGTCCTGCTCTTAGAAAAAATGAGAGGCAAAAGCACATGGTTTGTGGAAGGAAAGAAAGACCAATCCACAGAGATGAGAAGAGGGAACTCATTAAATATGCCCAGCATCAGAGCCACAGTGAGTTAGAAATGTTTTGAGGGATGAAATGCGAGGATCACCTTACAGGCTTAGAGCCACCTGAGAGATCTGAGTCAGTGGGGGCTCGTGGCAAGGGTAGATAGATTTGTTTGGAGAAAATCTATATAACAGTGTTGACAGCTAAAGGAGGCAATACAAGCCCGTGTTTGAGGAACAGAAAAGAGGCAATTTATTGTTATTACTGCTGGAACAAGTGGTACAGCCAGAGTCTTGCTGAAACAGGTATGACACGGGGTGAAAAATGCTCCAAGCCATTGCAGCTTAGGTGAACTTCAGCGGGATTCCTCTGGAGAAATAACTCAGAGTCATGAAATGGTTTTGAATGTGGTTTTAAAAGAATGATAGCACTAGGACAGGCTTGGGATATTTTATTTTCTTGAGGAAGAGATGGCAGCTTTCTGTGGGGACTGAATATTGCCCAGATACCTGCAGGACTATGAGCCATCAAAATTAAATGAGCAAAGCACAGTTAAAATTAGAAAGTCAGCAAAGGAGGCTGTGGAGATCTGTAGGATTTGGGGGGAAATTTTAAAAAAATGTTCATTCCTGTTGATATTTGGGGTACATGTAACACATTCACACCTCTCCCAACATGTAGCATCGCTTCTTCTTGGAGTCTGGAGAGAAAAAGGAGTGCTTTGTGCCAGCTTCTGTAGGGTTCACGTGGCGCCTGTGGGTGATCAGGTGCCTGCTGAAAACCAGCCTGGCAGTCAAGCACAGAGCGGGTAAACAGCATTTATGGTGCTCGGATTTCTCAGGAGCCAGAGTATAGGCCAGCAGGAAAGATGAGTAGTGAACATGACATCTGTACTCAGAAAGAGAAAATGTGAGGCAGCTGCTGGTTTTCTGATGGTCAAATCTGTGGGAAGTTTTAACCCAGAGTTTAAAAAATGAGAGGTGGGAACCTGAGAGTGAATGCGAAGCAAATGGGAACTGGTATAAATGGATTTTTTTTTTTTCATGCTGGTTTGGGAAGACTAATGGCAGAGATTAGCTGGTTTTTTAAACAAGATTAGTGCAGGAGAGTCAATCTGTTTGGTTTTAAACAAAACATCACTTTAGCATTCCATAGGAAATTACTGTTGAAGGTGGAAAAAAAATTGGATAGGAAGATGGCTAAGGGGTCAACTACAAGCAGCTGTGAACAAAATACAATTTTCAGGATGGATAGAGATTAATGATTTTGTGCCATGATTAGAAGATATTATTAGATGTTTGCTCATTAAATTTTGGCTAACATGAAATTGAGAGGGTTTTGCTCAGATGGAGAAAAACTCATCACGCAGGGCAAATACAAAGGAATTGCCAGCAGCATAGGTGGATGTGGAAAGGTTACAGGGCAGTGGTCAAAGCTGTGCCCCAGTGGTGAGAATTATAAACTGGGGGTGGTGGGGAAATGTTGGAGCTGGAGATACTGGGCTATGAGGAGGGGCTGCAGCTGCAGAACCTGGGGAGCAGCACTTCCATGTAACTACAGCTCAGCTTCTGCCCTGCCTCATGCCCTCTTTTTCCCAGTCTGGATTCTTGGAAAAGGCTTCCGAGTTGCTTGGTCTGTGCTATAAAAGAACTTTTTTCTTTCTTTTTTTTCCCTTTTTTGGAAAATATGCTTTCAATTTAAGCAACACTAAACCCACAAGTCCTCAGAGCACCGCTGTGCCCCTGAAAGGGCTTTTAGGTCCATCCTGCTGCCAGCGGGGGCCTCCCCATGGTCTGGAACTCACTAACAGACATATTTCACTTCTGTGATCATCTATTTACCTATCAGCAATAAAAACAGAGATTTTCGGGTATGTTCCCTTTTCATTCAGAAGCTCACATGCAAAATGTGAGCAGAAGGACCTGTGCGGTGAAGCCCAGGTCTCTTCTGTCAGTGCCGAACATCCTCTGTTCCCGCAGATGAAAACTTCCCCGCTCTCAGACGGGGAATTCACTCTCCTTGCTTTTAGGTTCCTTTTGGAATTTCAGCGAGCTCAAGCTCTGGCTGGGAGCGATGGTGTGCTGCGGTGGTTCGCCTCTGTGCTGCCCGGCCTGGGTGATGTCCATCGGGGCAGTGTGGGGCGCATGGAAGGATGGATTTATCCTTAATTATTTTAATCAGTTTTCTGCTCCCGAGTGAACCAGAGGGGGCTGAGGGCGGAGACAAATACTTTAAGCTGGAAATGACCCTGGAGTGGGGCAGGATTTTAATCCGTGCATATCTTTATTATCTTTATTTTTCGGAAACCTCTTTGTCCCTTCGTGGTCGCCAAAGAACTGATGCCTTGAGTTGGCTACCTAAAAAACAGAGACTAGACAAAGAGTAAGGGAATAAAGGTAGGTATTTATTTGAAGGGCCTTCAAAGGTACACCCTGGGGAGCCAGAGGCTATTTCCAAAATGGACCCCAAGATGGACGACGAGTCACAAGTTTTTCACACTTTTATAGGTTTGGTCCATTTGCATATCAGCATAAATTCACCAATTAAAACTTTAGCTAATGATGTAATTTCTCCAACTTCTCCACCTCTCGCACAGTCCTAGTTTACACCTTCAGGCCGGGGACAGTCTGAGTGTCCTTGAATAGCAAGCTCAGAGAAGCCTTGTTGTGTCTATCCAGCCTAGGAGAGCAGTTAACGAGCTACAAGAAACTTCAGAGTTACACACTGAGCGATCCAGAACTTGAGAAATATCAAACCTAAGGCATCACCTGCACGTTTCAAAAGACTTTCACTTGTTGCTCCCCTGGCTAGAAATGCTCTACACTGAATACATTGGGATTGAGGAAAAACAGACCATACAAATGTATTCCTTGTGTTCAAAACAGCTTCTGATCCTCATCTCTGCATCTCAACAGAAAAAAAAGAAAATCTATCTCTTTATGTTTATAGCTGGTTTTGGTGTTTTGGGTTTTGGGTTTTTTTAAGGAAAAAAATAAACACAAAAATTCTCTGAACATAAGACACAGGAACGCATTGATTTGATTCCATCTGCTGAATAATTTTTGTGAATTTAATTGCACCCCGGTTCTTCCCAACACATGAAGACATATGTTCCTAAACTAATTGAATATAGCTTCTGGTCTTGGCAGTGGTCCAGCACACTGTTGAATCAACAACAATATTAAGAATTATTTCAGTTGTAGTATGTTAAATGATCTCTTCACCATTTTCAATTTGGAAAATCCTGTGACAAAATGAAATATAGGCTCATGAAAAGCTGGCTAAATACCCCAAATTAGATTCTAGTTGCCAAGAAGATTTCTGATTGAAACGGTATTTTTTTTGCCATTTGTGTGTTTTGGCTGTAAATTTTATATTGCAGCTCCTTTCAGGTGCTTTTGCTGGGTTGATAAATGTGGCTACTGTGGCCTTAAATTCCTTCCTTGCATTTCTAAATGAAAAATACTTACATGTTGTGAGATTTCTTATCTGTGAGATTATCGAGCTGGTAATCAAAACGTGCTGAAAAATCTGCTTCCAAACCCAGAACTTGATAAAATCTACCAGCTCAAGGATATCCTGTACATACAGAAGACTTCCTTTTCCTTTTTTTTCCCCTCCAGCGTTCACCTCCTCACTCCTTCAGGCAATCAGCTGAGTTTTGTGGCTGTTGACTCTTCCAGGAGCTGTGCAGTCTGATAAGATTGACAGCAGCCTGACTTGCCTGGAGTAAGCCAGGAAGATGCAGAGTGGGATTTTGAGAGCTCCCTGATCTTTCCCAGCAGGTTAATGATGGTCCCTGTGCAATTACAGGCGTGTGGGATCAGCAGGAGAGGCTGAGCCCAAACTGGCCCTCGTGCCTGCTGGTGCTGTGTCAAGGAATTTCAGTAATCTGTCCCAGAATTGCATTATGCAGATGCAAGTGTGCTATTGAAAGGGAAGAAATAGAGGTAATTGCTTCCTGCCTCGGAGAGGGGATGCACATCTGAAAGTCGAGGCACATGTTCTGGCTCGTGTGGTGAAGTTGCAGGAGTTTTATTCAGTCAGTGCCACTGCCTTCTCCGAGCTCAGAGCTGGAGAAGTGCAGCCCAGTGCTTTGCATGTCGTGAAACTGAAAAATCACAGAAATTCAGCTGAGGTTTTTTACTGTGTACTGAGTCTCAGCCCAGTGTTGTTAGCTTGAATAAACATATAAAAAACTGCTATTAAATATCGGCATTTAAAGGCCAGGAGGTGCTTTTAGTGCTTGGTCACTTCACAGGGTTGGTGAAGCTACAAAAATGTCCTGTGTGATATTTATCTGCCTAAATGCTTATGGACTGGGTTGTTTTCAGAACAGTTTTAAATAATTCATCAGGTCTATCTTTTGCTTATGAGTTAGTAATTCTTCCTTGCACAGAATCACAATGCATGTTAAAAAATTTCCTTCTGGAGGCAGGATAAATGCCTTAAAACTGCAACACCCTTGACAGGCCATGCTGGAACTCATCTGTGCCCTTTTACTTGCAGTGCATAGGCACAGGACTGTGGTTCAGTGCTGGGTTAATGGTTGGATCCCATCATCTTAGAGGGCTTTTCCAACCTAAATAATTCTGGGATTCTGGTGAAACCTCTGTGAAACCCACTTCTGCTACTCACTGATTTAATCACCTTGGTTGAGGAGTATTGCTAATTCCCGATATCACCAATTCCATGGTGACGGCTTCCACCCCAAAAGGTGAGAAAGGATTGCAGACTAACTCCAAGCTTTGTTGGGGATGTCAGGGAGGTATCCAGTCGTGCTCTCTTGCCCCAAGGAAGGATGAAACTGTACCTAATGAAACAACTTGGCATGAAAATGAACTGAAAGCCTTGAAGACAGGCTTGAAGCTCAGGCTCTGAGGTGTGTGGATGTGTTCACATACTGGAAATAATATATGGAATATAGCTTCAAAGTAGCATCTCTGAGGGAAGAGGGAGGAAGGAAGAGTAATATACTAATAATTCTCTTTATTTGAAGGTTAAAAGGATGCTGAAGCAGAAATTGCAGTGTTCACTGCATGCTGTTAAATGACAAATAACCTCTTCCGTGTCCCAATTCTTCCTTCATAACCAACCTTTCCTTTCTCCTTCTATTAGAAGGGGGGATGTAATTCACATGTTATGTGAGTAGAAGCAAAAGTATATGGCAGGCAAAATACTGAATGCAGGGTCCCCTTTTTAACACAGCTTCAGCTTTATGGGAGTTTGCACCGATTTTTATTTTTCCTTAAGTCTGAGCAAGAGGAAGGTACAACAGGAGGGGACATGAGCTCATTCATTCCCAGCTCTTTTAGAGGAGACCTTAAAGGAATCCTCTCTTAGGTATCTGTGATACAGTGGTCATCAAATCTCCCAAAAAATCAGGCTTGAAGGTGTCTCACTGCCCTGTCTGGGATAAACTTGCAGAGGGAAGGCTGAGAAAGGAGCCTTTTCCTTCTCACTGCTGTGAGTTTAAGCCCAGCAGCTGTAGTAAAACTCAGTGCTGCAGGTTTGAATGCTCTGCCTCAAAACAGAGTTTCAAAAGCAGATCTTCGTCATTTGCAAGGTCCGTTTTGCAGCACCAGCACAGCCAAGTGGTTGAGTTCACGGGAGGCAATTGGCACGAGTGTTGTCTGTGTACAGATGCTGTCCCTGAGTGCTTTCAGCCAAGATAATTTCCAAATTAAAAGGGAATTTTAGAATTTTCGCTGAAAAGCACCTGCATGCTGCTTCTTGAATCAGCAGCAGCTGCAAGCTCTTTGTGTTCTGTTTCCCTGCATCTGGCCTGGCCTGGTACTGCTCTACATGTTGATTCATTTAACCACCCATAATAACAATAAATAATGTACGTTTGAAGTGCTATGTGAATGTTGTTCCTTTCTGTCTGAAGAAATGTGACCTTTCCCTGCCACGCTGATACCACCTCTTATTCCTCTTGTCACGTTCTATGATAGCTCTCCACTGGTACGATTTAGAAACGCTTTATCTTGGTTTTCCAGCAGCTTAAAAACTGTCCTAGTTGTGCAGGAGCAATGTTAAACCCGGAGCTGGTTGTATCCTTTCTATTAAATATGGGATAAAACCAATCTAGCTGCAGAAGGCAGAATTTGTAGAGATGGCTTTTTGATATTTTTCCTCTCTTTGGTGAATTTTAAAACTCCAGTGTCTTATCATTGCAACCAGCTGACTCTGAGCAGAAGAGCATTGAGAACACAACAACTTTCCTTTAAAAGTCGTGCTGCTGCCAAGCCAGAATGGGAGTTCCAGGCTCGGATTCTGCGTGGCTGCTTCCCAAGCAGTGCCTGTCACCTGGTACTCCGGGGGGCAAAGTTTGCTGGCAATATTTATTTGGTCTCCTATGGTGCCTTGGGCTTGTTGATTTTAAATTGCGGTGCTTCCAATGGATTCATAGATTAATTATGGATCTCTAACACACAAAAGAAATAGAGTCATGTGGGGGGTTTTTTTGCCTAGGTTGACTAGATAGATGAGAATTAGATAAACACAAAAAGAGGCCATTGTCACTATGCCACAGCTCCTATACTGCATGGAAACTGCTCTGCATTTGAAGAAGAGCAGTATTCAAAATCTTGTCCAGCTGCAGAATGTTTGTTAAGCATCTAAAGGTTTCTGCGTTGAATATGCATTAATAAGTCACAAGAATTAATAACTTACAGTAGAATACAGATAAAATGATTGGGCTTCTACTCGGCTGCGTGCAAATTTAACTTAATTCATCCACACAAGCAAAGTAAAAAGGGAAGAGGCTGCCAGACAAATCTAAGAACTGCACAGGGATTGGCTCCATCCATCTTTACTCTTTGTGGTTCTGGAGCAAAGAGATAAATGGGAAAAGCCACTAGGAAAAAATATGAAACTTTCTTGATTTGGGGGAAAGAAAGATAGGACTTTTTTAGAAAACACTTTTAAAAAAATATTGCTGTTCGTTACCAGTGTACAGAGCATCTAATTGTCCGGCTACATTTTCTGTGCCAGGAAGTTAATGGAATTAAATGCATAACTAGATTTTGAACTGAACCAGATTTAATTTATGGCCATTAATATTAGAAAATTTAACTGTGCTAAAATGGCAACCTGAAAATCTAATCCTTTGAAGTATGAATTCAATTCTGGAGAAACCAGTTAATGGAAGGTCTACATAGATAGGGCCAAGTGCTTAATATCATCTACAAATGTGCTATTTTTGGCCAATCTTCTGTAGGTACCTTTTGAATTTCTGGCCTTGAGACACTACTTAAATCCCTTTTCCATGCCCAGAACAGACCATCTTACAGTTTTCTTTTTCAGTCACAGGTAATCAGCAGGAGAAAAATTCAGTAGCAATGCCCCCCTTCTGTCTTTCATCCAACCCATCTGAACTTACGTGGATTTTATCACCTACTTCTGGAGAGAAGTTTCTTTAGTTTGGCAACTCCTCTTTTAAATTTGGGGTCAAATAGCTGACTAAGGATTTTTTGATGCTTAGAATTCCAAGTAATAATAATAGTTTAAAAAAAAATATTAACACTTCACCTACGTAATCCGAACCCAATTTTCAACTTGATTTTGAATATGTAACAATAGGTCTCAGATGTTTACCAGCCCCTTCACAGGGACAGATTCAGATAAAAAGTTGTGCTTCTGAGTGGTGAAAAAACCCGGCAGATTACAGAATACTGAGTATTTATATGATGGCATTTTGCTGAAGAATTCCACTGACACACACTGTGTCTCCGAGGTTCAGAAAAGTCTCCCCAAATCTTCACGCAGTTCCTTACTCTCAGCAAGTCGCGTTTTTACTGCCTGCTCTCCCGTGGGGAAAACGCTCATTAAAACTCCATTTAATTTGGTGTTAACGCGTGCCATTAGCTCCTCCACACGTTTCGGGCGAGTCCTCCCCCACATCTGCGTTCTTCCTCCCGGTTCTCCACCACTCACTTCGCCTGGCCCCGGAGCCTCTCCTGGTGTGTTAATAAACGCCCGGCAGGACCGTGGAGCGCCTTCCGTAGGTTCGGAGGGAATGGCGAGATGTGGGCACAGAAAAGTGGGGGTTTTGTGGCATTTGTCACACGGAGGCCTGGGAAAACAGCCTTCCATCACAGTAGTGCTCTGGTGAGCAAATCGACTTGGAGAAAGAGACTCCAACTTTCAGGTCCCTGCACAGAAAGTCTCTTGTTCTCGCCTCCCATCTAAATTTTTAATGCCTGAGATTCCTCATGCAAAAAAGAGAATCTGCTTTTCATTCAGGCTTACTGAGGATACCTATAGAGTATTTTTTTAATCTATACGCTTCCACTTCTTTGTTTTGTTTTTGTTTAAGCATCAATGTTGGGATTTACTTCATTTAGATCAAATTTTAGTTGAGTTTTACGTTAGAATTACGATTTTACAGGTAGAGACTCAGATATTCTGAATGAGCAGTTTTGATTTGATGGTGAAGCTCTTTTCCAACTTCCACGATTCTGTGATTGTACGAACAAATAAAATGCCATGTATGAGAGGTAAATGCACAGCCAGGGTTTGCTGGTAAGTGGAAAACATCTTTTCTTCATTACAAGTCCTGTGCCCTGCATCCCAAACGTGCTTTTCCACCTCCAGTAATCTCCACCCGCTCTCCAAAGTGCAATTCAAACGCAGCAGTTTCTTCAGCGGGCTACAGATTTCCCATTTCCATCTGTGTCCTACTTCAGCGGAGAAAGGATTTAGGATGCACCGTGGAAGACACTCTGTACAATGAGGAAGGGTGGAAAGGCTCATAAATAGTGGGTTGGCTTAATTCCTGCTGATCTAGAACTGCTGTAAATTGAACTTTGTTTGCTCACACGCTTCGACTGGGGAGTTGTTGCCTGCTCTGGAGGGAAAGGGTTGCCGGAGAAATTTAAAATAAATTGATCGTTCACCTAGTTGGTGTTTTTTTATTTTTAGCCTGGCTTCCTGGGGGACAAATTTTGCAGTCTCCATGTCTGCCTGCTCAGCCATTTATCAGTACCCAACCTCCTCCTCGGCTTTCAACACATTGGTTAATTTAATGCAAATGTGACAGAGCCAGAAGTCATTAGATCTAATCGTTAGTCATAAGATCTAGTCATTATATTTAAGTCATTAGTCATAAGATCATCATTCCTACAAATGTAATAAAAACTGATGGTTGATTTGATGATAGAGACCCAAAGCAGTCCTTTCTCTTGGGGGGAAAGATGGGCAGCAGCCCCTTGGCCTCTCTGTGTGCATCATTTTTGGGGCTGACACGTGGTAATATTTTACTGAACATTGTTTCCTGCAACAGCCAAGGTCCTTATTTTTCTTAGTGTTCTTATTGGTAAGAGTGACAGGTTTTCAATTCCCTTTTCATACTCATCCTCACTATTCCTAATCACTGTTCTTAACAGGTTCCTCAGGGAATAAATGAACCCAAACTAACCAAGAAGTCCTTGCAAAATTTCAATAGCAGCAACTGGCCTTTGAGTAAAATTTGCTTTCCCAGTGAGTCTGATTTTGGTTATTTGGTTGGGTTTTATTTCTTGCCCTGGCAAAAAAAAAAAAAAAAAATTATAATCAAGTGAATATAACTCTGAAAAGAAAGCAAATTTTGGTTTTCTCAGTATAATACAGCCGGTGCTTCTAGGCAGGCATGACTGAGGTTCATCACTGCCCTAATTATCTTTTCACCTGTCAGCTTCTGCTGGCTCTGGCTGTCAATACTGTGGGGTAATCAATGCAGTTTATGTTTACCCTTCTGTGCCATAA
This sequence comes from Gymnorhina tibicen, assembly GCA_013399875.1. NCBI lineage: Eukaryota > Metazoa > Chordata > Aves > Passeriformes > Artamidae > Gymnorhina > Gymnorhina tibicen. The sequence goes on from VXAZ01000161.1 coordinate 431,539, forward strand.
TAGTCTGTGATAAACCACAACGAGTGTGTAAGTTTAAATAGCTGGAGTTCTAACCCAGCAAGAGAGACAAGAGTCGTTTCTGATGGGTTTGGCTTTTTTTATTGTGTGTTGGCACCCACTCAGGAAGTATTTGGGATCATAAAATGTTAAATTCCCTATTTAGCTTCACTGGAGGTATTCTTACAGATTATTTAGAAACCCTTAGAAGAGAGTTCAGAAAAAAAATAAATAGTATTTTTTCAGGCCAAATCCTTAAGTCTGTACAGCTCCTTTAGGATATACGGGGTTTTCGATCAAGAAATGCCTGGTGACTCCTCGTGCTTTATTTAGATGTGGCTTCCCTGCAGACTGCTTTCTGTCCAATTAGTTTTTTCCTGACTTTCTTTGTCTCTCTCCCAATTGTTTCGGCAAAGTGAGTAAGTCTGTGGGCTGACTGTCACTGCTTCACGAGCACCCTGTGCTTTTAAATGTAAATACCAGCCCTTTTTTGTTGTGCACCTTGCTTTAAAGCCACCACTGGTTTTGTCCCAGGACCCATAGCACAATCAGTGATGCCTTTTAAAAAGTTGTTATTCAAACTCCTTTTTGCTTCCTCCTTCCCTTTTCTGGTGAATGTATCCTAATTGTGCCATGTTGATTACATGCACAGAGGAAAATTTTGCTAGAAATCAAATTCATCTTTCAAATTCTGCCTTCCTGACAGTGAGTACAAGGTGATTAGTGACAAGACAAAGTGGCTTTCTCCTCAGTTCATCCCTTTTAATGGTTCTTTGCCCAACTAAATCCGTGGATCCTGGGTTAATACCTGTCACTGAAAATGCAGGGATGGGATCCTGGCTCCACAGACATCAGGGTGTGACAGACAAAGTGAATTTGCATGTTCATTAATTCTTCCACTTATTACATTAGATTTTTTGCTTGTCGTTAGGTGTTTGTGTGTTTATATTTAGACAATCAAAGTCAATTCGCAGCTCGTTTATAACACACTGACCTCCTTATGCTCTCCGTCTGTCACAAATCCACGGAGTTATTAGCAGAAAATCAAAGCCTGAATTGACATTGAAGGAACTGAGATTGCTCCATGCATAGGCCGGCCGTGTCTTTCAGACACCTCAGGCAGCCTGGCTTATTTATTTATTCTTTTGGTTCCTTCAGATTTTCTGTCAGATCATCCTGTACATGAAAGAGGGGAACGTCTTACTGCCCTCCAAATGCACTGACTCTTGTCATGGAGCTCTGAGGGGGAAGAGGGAACTACATATGGAGAAATTAGGATCCCAGTTCCATTCCAAGCCTCTGGAATATGAGCTGGAAACGATTTTTTCGGACCACCTGCAGTGTTAAACAATGAAATATATGTGGCTGATTTAATTAGCTCTTGCTGTGTATCATATAACAACAACATCACGCATATGTCCTGCTTTTAGTGCAAAAATCAGTGCAAAATAAGAGGTTTTTTTAAATGTGCCTTCTGGAAGGCAATGACTTGTTACAAACATGAACAAAGCTTATAAATCATATAAAACACACGCTTTTGGGATCAGATTTATGCCACTTTCAGCGCTGATCTGGCACAGCTCCTAATGAAAGCTATATCCACTTAACCTGGGGTTCAGCTTTGGCAGTAAGATGTGAGAAAGCATAATATTTGTAGCTTCTGTGAGCCTGGGAGACATAATGAACAGAAAGCTGTAATTCTCCTATTTGGAATCTTTGAGAGTCCTTTCAGGATGCATCATGGTTTATATCAGTTAGAGCCCCTAAATGATCGAATAGAATGTTTTGGCCTTTTCTGTAAATAACAGGAAAAGACAACTCCGTGCCTTGACTCCTTCTTCCTGAGACAAAGTAGCCCTTTTGGATTTGTTGTGAATTTCTGTGGATTACAGGGAATTTTCAGGTTAAATATTAACTTCATGAGAGGAGTTTGAATTACTCACGCTGTGCTATTCCTGGCACAACATGTTTCCCATGCAGGCATGGTCAAATAATGAGATAATCAAAGGTGCTTTGCTTGTACTGAAATTCAGCTTTAGGCTCACATGATTCCTTCACTGAGCCATGATAATCTGAATCCTGGGTTTCATTTGTGCCCTTGTTTGGGGATCCTGACTAAGCCAACCACAGGATATTTTCTCTTTTTGTGAAGGTGAGCCCTTTGAGACATCGTGTGGCCCCGAGCTTAAAAGAAATCCCAGCGTTAGCCTGAAAGGCAGGCAGGGCGTTCAGTGAGAGATGAAAGGTCAGTGTTTGAGAGGAGTCTGAGGAACAGCTTCAATCTTGACACTGAAAGGGAAAAAAGCTGAATTCAAGTGAAAACGAGATCTATTTTTGCAGGGGTTGAACTGTCCATGTTCCGCGTGGGATTTTTCTGGTGGGGCAGGAGGGATTTCCCTCCTGCAAGGGCAATGCAGACCTAACAAGAAGAGCAGCGGAGTTTTTAATAGGGCTGAACCTCCAGGTGATCATCAGGTGTGCATTCAACAGGTGCCAGTGCAGCAGCTGACACATAGCTGGAATTTCACAGTGCAGGGTGTGCTGTGGAGGACTGTCACATGATTCACTGCTAACTTGCATTTTATGGGGAATATTCAGACTGTTTTTTCAATCCCAGTAAAAGATTTGTGGCATAAAAGGCACGGAAAAGGAGATCCCAACCTGTTTGTCCAAGTAATTAAAGGGATGGTGGAAACTGTGTTGGGACTCAAGGGATGAAATTAATTATTCATATTAACAGAGCCTCAAAGCGGGAATGATTGCTGCTCTCCTAAGTGGATGTGGTGGAGACAACAGGGATAAATTGTTAACTGGCTGCGTGGGCTGCAGAATGATGTGGTTTGTGTAGTGATTGTCATAGAGATGCGGGGCTGAGCTGGAGAACGAGAGAGCAGAAGAAGAGATGAAACAGAACATAAAATATTTTCTTGCTATTGAGCAACATTCAGTTGTTCATTGTCGCTGGAGCTGTAAATAAACAAGTTTATTGTTGTACTCTGCTTTTGTGTCAGGTGTTAGAGAACAGAACTCTGAGAAGGTCTTAACAGTGCTACACAGAGTTGTTAGGAGCATGAAGTTGTCACAGAGGTGGGGTTTTTTCCATCTCCTTGGCGTCTGAGATATTAGGCCTTAACTGCACCTCTGAAAACATTAACAGCAGCACAGAAAACCAGGAACCTCTTCGGTTTTTCTTGGGGTCTTGATATATTTATAAAAATGGAATCCCATTGTTTTACTCTGGGTGCTTAACTTGGATGGCTAAAATATAGTTTGAGCTTGTAAGCAGGAGGTGCAGTCTAATGAGTTTAATCCCAATCATTAACTGCTTCTCCCAACTCATTTCTAATGGAGCCACTGATGATGGTACATCCTTGATGGGCTCCTCTGGCTTGGTCCAGGCAAAAGTCCTGCAGCAGAGGAGTAACCCCTGGATAAGCCGTTCAGGGCAGTAGCTGGAGTATCAGGTGGCAGTACCGGTGCTGGAAAAAAGTAGACTGCAACAGGAATTTTAATCAATAAGTAGTGGAGGTGAAGGAATATTTTTATTGAATACTTCTAGGAAAGAAATTTTATTTCCCGGTACTGGCAGGAATTGGAAAGCTGAGTGTTCTCTCTTCTCAAGAAAAGCTCTGGCTGGGATGGATAGTGGGGCTTTTCCTCTTTCCCATACCTGACATATTCATTTTTGCAGGGCTTTTTAAATGGTTTGTATCTCTGAAACTATGATTTTACTGAAGCAAAATAAAAATTATTTTACTACAAGTCTCAGAATCACAGAATATACTAAATTGGAAGGGACCCATCCGGATCATGGAGTGCAGCTGAAATGTATGTTGTGCTGAAGAATTCACCTTTTCTGAGGTGAAAAATAACTCTAGAAAAGACCACACGTTTGCCATGAGAGAGTGATCGACATCGCCCCCTTTCTTAAATTATATTTCAAGTGCTCTTCAGACAGCTTGGTGATTTCAGGAATAATAACAATACTGAAATTTATGGGAACTGTTCCGTGATTACAGCAGAGGAGTTGAAGTCCTCGCTGATGTTCTGTGGCATTTTTATCTCTGATTTTAAGGAAGCCCCCATGATTCCCTCCTAACAACCCCACACTCCTGAATGAGCGCAAGCTCTGCTGATCGGGAGCTTTGGGAACCAGGGGGAAATGTTTAACCTGGCAGTGCTGGTGCCAGAGAGCTGGAGTTCACTGCTTGGCAGGAAATGAGACCAGGATGTTTTTCATTTGTTCCAGACGTCAGATGGTTTTTCAAGCATTCGACATATTCTGGGGGATTAAAGAACCTTCAGTTATCAGACACAGTCATGTCAACACGAAATGAAATACTCTGCGTTCTGTTTTACAGATACCATGGTGCCAGCAACAGGAATACCAGTTGCTTTTAGTATAGAGGGAATTGGGGAAGGAAAATAGGACCCCAAGTATTTTCTCATATTACCATGGTGCTTTCCAGCTCCAGTGGGCAAGAGAACTCCATAAAAAAACGTACTTACATTATTTTATGTTTTTTTCCAACTAAAATTAAGATGTACTGAAGTCTTCATAGGTATAGGTAATAATAGGAATGATGAAAACTCCATGTATCTAAAGTAAATATATCTATATTTACTGCTGGAAACTGGTTTTGTGCATCAGGCTTTTTGGAATTAGACTGATCTCTGTTTAAGTGAATCTACCAGGCTCTAGGGATCAGATAAAATAATGTTATATGCAGCAGCTGTGGGAAAGGAAAAATACGGTGATCTGTAGAGCTTTGCATGGAATATTACATTTAGACACTTGGGAGAGCTGACCTCAAAGGCGAAACTCCCCTTTAGATACTGGGGATTTATATGTAAGCAAAATTTAAGTATAGGCTCTCCTAGAACTATCCCGCTAAGATGATGAATAGAGGAATCATTAAATTTAGGAGAGAAAGTTGCAGTCCTTGAAATAGATTGCCCATCTCAAAAACTAAGAGGGCTTTGGTCATTCTGTCTGGATTTGCCTTTTTAGAGAGCGGGCAAGGTTTAAATCCCTGTTTAAATCAGCTAAGGGAAAAGAGGTCCATGGGTGATGGAGGGATTGACAGCATAGGCTGTTACAACCCATTTCCCGAATTTACCTGTAGTGATGCCAATACAAATTTATGGCACACTGTTCTATGTCCCAGATGTTTTTCTAGAGCTGTGGATTTTATAAGTTAGTGCTGAATTCCTGCCAAGAACCACTAAATCACTGCTTTGCAGCTCACCAGTATTTTACCTTGACCTTAATCTTGGCAAAAATCTAATTTATTCCATTTAATAAATGAATGCAGTTTGAAATGTGTTCATTACACCAGGGTTCAAGAAACCAATGCTGTGTCCCCCTCTGCTTCACATGGACTTCAAGCTATTTTTGCTTTGGTTCTAAAGATCAATGTCTTGTGACCAACAGTATTAATTTAATAATATTCAGGGGAAAAAAATCAATGTCAGTAATGAAAGATGTCATTGCTGCTTGAATCCCCTCCATCTCAGTGTCTCTTTTCTACATTTCAGTGTCTCTTTTTTACACCCGTGCTCTCTGCTGGTGTTTAGTCTTTGCTTTATTACCATCTCTAAAATAATTCACATTCTGCAGTTACAGAATAATATTCAGTTTTGCCTTTGCAGTTTTGGATTGAATCCTCACTTGGGAAGATGCAATCAGCTTCCCACTGCGAACTGAATGTGTCTTCTGTCTTTCTCTTCCAGTAATTCTGTGTGCCATCAATATTTTTGTCCTGATAACTCTGTTCTCTCTTTCACGTCCGACCAACACCTTTGTTTTTCACCTCCGAATATTCAGAAATCTTTTCTCCTTTATCTTGACTTTCCTATTTTCTAGCCCACGACTCGTGTCCAGAATGAACAGTTCTTGCTTTACATTATTTTCAGAGGTTGTCTGTCTCTTTGTCTTCCATCTCTGTGATAAATTCCTGTGGCCAGATCACTGCTGGCCCTCGGGCAGCAGCACGGCACAGCTGAATTCCTTGGGTTCCTTTAGAGCTTTCCTACCTCTGCCTGTGCATTCCTGCTTTGTTCTCTAAGCAACCTTCAGCTTTTATCGGTTCTCTGAGTATTTTGCACTCGTGTCCATCTGTATTTTTGCATTCTGTCTCTTATGCTGCCCTTTCCCTTGTGCTGAGTGACCTCTGTTTTCTCTCTCAGATCTGCCGCTTTCAGCATTTGTGTGTTGCCAGTGTCAGGTGGGGCTCCTTCCTTGGACTTGCCTTAGTTCAGAAGTAGTTTTTGGGTGGAAAATTGAGTTTTTTCCTTGCCAGTGCACTGAAATGTGGCCTCGGGAGGTTCTTCTGGAGAAGCCAACACACCTAAAATGAATGAACTCCACATTTTGAGGAAAACAGAGGGAATATTTGTGCCGTGCTAACGTTTGGACTCAATGATCTTGAGGTCTTTTCCAACCCAAATGATTCCATGTTTCTCCAAGTCTTCTTGTAACACTTCTTGGATAATGGCAGTTTGTAAAAGTCTGTGTTATCGAAGAAACATTCTGGCTCATGTGAGGGGTAATTTCAAACCCACGCACGGGGTGACAGAGGTTTCTGCCATTAATTATTGGTGCATTTGAAAGGAAGCTTGGATGTGATTATCCTTGTGGTCACGGGTCGTAGTTTCCCAGGAGATGGTGGGGAATCGCTGTGGTTTGGGGAATCAACTGCTGGGTTTTCCAGATTTTCCCTGGAAAATGCTAAATGGTGAGGAGTTTCAGTGTCTGACCCAGATCCCGACCATTCCTGAAGGAAACTGCGGCATGCGGTAACAAAGAGGAGCATTTCCATTTTTCCGTGGTTTTGCTGCTTGGTCTGTTTGCTCTAATTAAGAGGATTCTGCAGGGGATTATTTTGCTGATAGCAGTAGCTAATAACTGGGTGCTCAAGGCTTCAGTCATGCGGTTAGCATTTGTTTTCAGTACTAGTTTTAACTTTTTCCTGACTGCTAACAGAGGGAAGAATAATTAATGAATATTGCCACCATCCTCTTGGAATGCTAATATATATTATAAATATAGGTGGGAACCAGTTGAGCTTTAAGGTCCCTTCCAGCCCAAGCCATTCCATGATTCTGTGATGCAGCCATATGAATTCCATGGATTTACACCATATAAAAATCAGTGAAGTTTGGGGTTTTTCAGATATCAAAGAAGTGTTGAGCAAGGCAGGCTTGTTCTCTGTTTCTGAATTAAAATGCTTAATCGGAATGCACCAGCTGGATTCTTTGCTCTGCTGAAATACAATCAGTCTGCAAAATTCTATGCTGGAAGTGAGCCCAGGGCTATTGGAATGGCCACAAAATGGCCATACTGGTTTGGCTGCTGACCCACAAAAATGCTGCTTTTTTCAATGTTTTTCCACACACCTGCATCAGCATGAAGATAAATAAGTCATTGCCTGACGAAGTTTTTGCTCTTAGATTATTTTTAGCTCTTACTGACTCTTTCTTTCCGTCACTCATTAATTTTAGATTAGTTAAAGAAGAGAAACTTCAGCTCACAAGAGAATGATCAGCTTCTAATGACTACCTAACATACTGATAGCAATGTGAGTCTTCTTACTTAAAAAATAATTAAAGTCCAGGTCTGTATGCTGAAATTATTGTGTATGCAGTAAGCTTAAAATTCACATTTTGGTGCTTGCACAGGAGGGCTCCCTTCGTGCAAATCCTGCTGTTATTTGAATTTCTGTCAATAGTCAGAATATCTCTGACTTTATTTATTAACATGGGAAAGTTCCAATTTTTTATCCCTTCCCTAGCAGAGTTTAGTAAATGCAGAATCACTGTGTCACTGTAGGCCAAGGAAATCTAGCTAGACTAGATTCCGTGGTTGCTTTTATTTTTAAGAATTCATTATCTGAAAAAAAAACCCAACAAAACCCTTTTGATTATCATTTCATTAAAATTTTTATTTTCAAGGTATTAATCATTTCAAACAAGGTAATAAATTATTTACTGAGTATACTGCAAGAAACTATGGGATAAATTCATTCTCTGACTTGATTCTCGGAATGAATTTGTCTCTGAAAACATTTTCCTGATTTTTTTCTGACCTTGCTCCTTCCGTGATGTACATAAAACCAGTAATCAACTGCCTGCTTTGAATACTGATCTGAATTAGGTGTCAGACATTTCAAAACAGTTATAGGCAAATGCACATGCCTGTAATTGGTCATTTAGATAGGTCAGGGGTCTTCCCATCAAAAGAGTTCTCAGCTGAACATTTTCTGCATTTCCACGAAAGTCTGGACTCGCTCGTGCCTTTCGGAAAATCAAAGTTATTGTGGGCCAAGGCACATTTTGCATAATCCTGGTCTCAAAAGTTTCCTGCTTCGTAAGTGGAGAATTATCTGCAAAGAGGATTAAGTCATATTCTGGAAGAAGATGAAACAAAGCTGGAAATTATTTCTGTTATTTCAATATATTCAATACCAGAGGGACTTCAGTCTTCTTTTAATCTGTTGTAAATGACACCTTCACTTTCCTGTGGTGGAAGCTGGTGTAGCCAAGTGGATGTGAGGTGCTTTGCTGTCGCCATTGTTTTTAATTTCTTATTAAAGCGTGGTTTAACAGAGCAAACTTGCTGTAGTGGCAAACAAAGACTGGTCTGTAATGATATTCAGGAAATGGGGTACGAATAAATACATGTTATTTTATAATCGGCTGACTTGCTTCGGCACACTTGAACAGTGTTTCCTTATTCATATTTCCTCCTAATGTGAGAGCAGTCAAAATCAGACCTCTGACACTTCTAGAAAATCTGTATTTCTGTCCGGTTTTTTGTATTCCTGCACAGACGCTAACTGGATTACCAGACTTCAATTTTTTCATGTGCTTTGTCCCTCAAAACTTTTCATTGCTCCTGTAGGCAGAGGTTGCTGTACTTTTCCCCTCCTGAGCCCTTCTGTGTACTGGGAAATAACTTGGGTTTCATGCCCACAGTATACAGATGAAGTATATCTGTATATATATCTTACATATCTTAAGTTTTTTCTGTATATCTCAAGGGCTGGATTTTCCAAAAATACACAGATTCTTGAAATTCAACATCAATAATCATTTTGATATCCCCTCTAGCCTCTTCCGCTTCAAAGTCTGGGGAATTGGAAAAGAAATAACTGTAAAGAATTGTCAGTGTTTTGCAGAAAGTTCCTAGGGTTTTTTGGTTTGTTTTTTTTCCAAAGTGGGGGGCCAGATTTAGGAAAAAAATCTGGGTCCGAAAGTGCCATAGGCAGAGGGAATATGGGGATGACGTTACAGCTGAGTTATTCACGAAGTTACCACGCTGCCTCGGATGAAAGGAGCACCATCGTTCACATTCTTAGGGCAGACAGGATCACCAATTAAAACCAGGTCAGAAGTAGCTGAAGGTTTTGCTCAGATGATTCCATGTGGTGCAGGACGAGCGGGAAAAGGCTGATAAATCCTTCCGGATCCACAGCGGGCTCACATCGGGGAGTCCAGCCTGGCCTTGGACACTTCCAGGGATCCACGGGCAGCCACAGCTTCTCTGGGCACCCTGTGCCAGGGCCTCCCCACCCTCACAGGGCAGGATTTCTTCCCAATATCCCATCTAAACCCACCCAATGTCAGCTTGAAACCATTCCCCCTTGTCCTGGCATCTTGAGATGCTCTTCTGGAATGGATGATCTCTCACATATTTTTCATCTTTCAGAGCCACAGACTTCACAAAATTCCAAACAAATCCTTCAGAGGAGAGGTATTTTTATTATTTTCTCATGGATTATATACATTCTGTTAGTTCTTTGGCTCCAGAGGCTTCTAATATGGATAATAATTGTCCAGATGCTGCAGAGCTAGATGTTAAAAATGGATTATAGATCATCTGTGCCTTCCTCAAAGGCCAATGTAAAATGTCAGAGCCTTTTATCACTGGGTCAGTGATAAGGCAAAAAAATATTAAGGAAATTTAGGAAATGTTCTAATGGAAGTTGTCTTCTTTGGTTTATCAGTTACAGGGACTGTGGAGAAAAGGGTGTATCTGAGGAAAGATCTACTAAAAATCATTGCTAAGGAAAGAAAATATTTCAATTTCTACCAGTTGTTTGTTGTTCTCAGAGGGGTATAGGCGTTTGCTGTTCCTTTCCATGTTTTTCACTTGACTTCCATCTGTTCTTCTAGAGAAGAGCTGGAAAAGAGGTCAAATAGTGCCGGTGAAATTTTAGATGACAATAGAAGGAGGCAGAAATCTGCATTACAAATTTTGCTCTCTTTTTCTGCCATCTACCAATGAAATTTTTACTTATATTCCAAAAAAATTTGTGAGGTTTTTTTTTCCTGAAGTGCAGCTTTCAATTCAGTTGCATGAGGAAGACTAGAGGTCCTTCTGTGCTCCATGTGGGGCTGTGCATCAGGGGAAGCTCCTGACCTGATGGCTTATTCCTCCCAGACTTTTCAGCTCTTGCTTGGACAACTTGCCTCGTGATCTTCTCAAGTTCCACCTTCAAATGTAGTAGGATTTGAGCACAGTTCCTGAAGGAAGTGTTTCCAGGATCCCATTCATCTCTCCTCAGATGTTCTGCAGCATTAATCTGACCCCACACCCGGGGAGGGAGTGAATGAACATTATTCCTCACAACCTTGTGTTGTGGCAGTAGAAAAGTGCCCAGGATGGCAAAGCAGACAGTGCTACCCCAAAAGAATAAAGCAGAGAAAGTAAGCCGCAGAGGCCCTGATGGATTGTTCTGGCTCTCGGGGTGTTATGAAATTTTTCCCTCCAAAAATGTTAGTGGGCCATGTGTTTGCTCCTTGAAAGGTTAAGGATCACCGGAGCTCATGTTCTGACTAATGCAGTCTGCAGCTCTGAGCAAAACCAAGCCTCCAGAGCCGTGCCTGGTGTCACGAACGTGAAGCTGGGTTTGAAATGTCATTTGTGTACAGATAATTATTTCAATAGAATGAGACAGTCCTGGAGTGCTGGATCCAAAGAAGGAATTCAGAGCTGCTGCTGACTCCAAATGCTCACCACCATCCCTGCACACATCTTAAATTAACTCCCTTTCCCCCAGTTTTGGTTTTGCCTCTTACTTCTCCCTCCCTATTTTATAAAGGTCTGAGCTGTCCAGGCCCTCAGAAATCTGGGTTTGAGGAATTAATGAACCCTTTAAGCATCCATCTGGGATATTGTGTGTGAAACATATGGTGTGCTGGGAGAGACATTTGGGCAGGCAGGGCTGGGAAGACAATCCCCGCTCCTTTCTGCCACGCAGGTGCCTTCCTGCCAGCAGACCTGCAGCCCTCCCTGCCAGCAGACCTGGTAGTGGTCTCCTGGAGTATTGCCATTTGATCTAGGTTTATATCGTGGAAAAGATTCTAGTAACCTATTAATTTACTGCATTGACTTAGTTCATTAACTCAGGAGAAAAAAGTTTTATATAAATATATGAAAACTTGGAATACTTTCTATATATGGGGGGGAGGGTGAGCGTGGTTTAAAGGCTACAAAGAAACTGCTCCTGCTGCCAGGACTACTCACTTTCTAATCCCAATGCCTCTCTTTGCCAGAAATAATTCAGAAGTGCCCAAGAAACAAGATTAAGTTCCTTTGGTGTCTGATAAAACACAAATGACATATGTTCCTAATGTGACAGGACTGTGAGAGCCACGGAAGAATCTGTTGTTGTTTGGCCTTTCCAAGTTTGGCTACATAATTAAAAGAACTTCACAGAGGAAATGAGAAGCTAAATGGGGTTTTTAAGCCTTGGAGAAGCCACTGACAGTGTTTTTCTAATAGGAGCCAGTCTTGGTTGTCAGTTTTGAAGGACAATATTCAGTGACCTGACAGTTTGAGGCTTGTCAGTGAAAGATCCGTTGTGCTGAACCTGCAGGGCATTCTCTGGTTTTTCTAAAAATTGCTCTCCCCCCTTGAACAATTATAAAATGCGTTTTAAAAAATTATCATTCTGACCATCTTGAAATAAAACAGCTCTGCTGCAGAGGTGGGTTCTAACTGGGATAAGTCTTCCCTGTACAGAGGGCTGATCCAACCCAGAAAAAGGGATTGATTCTTGTCTTGAAGGATAACCACCAATGTATCAAGCTCATTGTTTAGCTGCTGTTTTAATTGCTCAGATGAAGGAACAGGAGGTGGTTGTTGTTACGGAGAGGTTGCACCTGAAAACTGTTGCATTCCAGAGAAACATAAATCCAGCACAGTTGTCTGAGGCACACTCCAGCAGGAAGAGCCTGTCTGTTGGGATAAGCGAGAAGAGTTCCTCATGGTCCGGTTGTAAGTCAGGGAAGTTTTCCTTTCCTTGAGGTTTGCTGTGCGGTGGAAGGGTTTTTTCCATGGCTGGTGCTCCCTGGGTGGTGTTCTGCACCTGACAAATACCTAATATTGGAATTTTCTGTGTAAAAATACTGGAGATGGTTACACTCCTTCCTACCCAGTGACACCTGAAAGACGTGGAACAGTTTAATCATTTCCTCAGAGTGTCAAAATATAATTCGTGTGTTTATTATGGGATGCATATGTTGAAAACATTTTCTCTTTGTACAGAACAGTTCACAGACATGATTTATGTTTTAGGAATCAGAAGTATTCCTCTTTTCTAGTCAGAAATCGAGCTTCTCTTTGGTATCAGTGCCATGCAGGGTTCATGGATGTACCAGTGTTTTAGGAAGAGAAAATACCCCAAAAGGCTCCTGGACTGAGATAAAGACAGGGAGAGATCACTCAGCAGCTACTGTCACTGGCAAAACAGACGTGATTTGGAGAAAAATTAATTTCATTTATAACAGCTCCAGTCAGGGTAATGAGAAATATAAAGCAGATCTTAAAACACCTTCCCCTCAACCCCTCCCTTCTTGCCAGGCTCAGCTCCCCTCCTGATTTTCCCCCACAGTGGCACACTGGGGGCTGTGGTCAGTCCATCACATGTGGTCATTGGTGCTCCTTCCTCCTCAGTGGCTGGACTCCTCACACACTTCCCCTGCTCCAGAGAGGGGAAGAGAGTCCTCCATGAACTTCTCCAGCCTCAGTCCTTCCCATGGGCTGCAGTTCTCCCCAAACTGCCCCAGCGTGGGTCCCTTCCACAGGGTCAGTCCTTCAGGAACTCCTTCAGGCTGCTCCAGCGTGGGTCTGCTGCGGGATCACAGGACCCTGCTCCAGCACAGGCTCCGTGTGGGGTCACAGCCTCCTTCGGGCATCCCCCTGCCCCAGTGTGGGCTCCTCCATGGGCTGCAGGAGGATCTCTGCTTCCCTGTGGACCCCCATTGGCTGCAGGGGCACAGTGCCTCCGGCATCTGCAGCACCTCCTGCCTCTTCTCCTTCCCTGACCTGGGGGCCTGCAGAGCTGTTTCTCTCTCCTTTTCCCACTCGAGATGCTCCCACTGTTGCTGATGGGCTTGGCCATGGCCAGCCTCGAGTCCATCCTGGCACTGGCTCCATCCGACATGGCAGAACTTTCCAGCAGCTTCCCACAGCAGCCACCCCCACAGCCCTCCCTGCTGCCAAACCGTGCCACCCAAACCCAGAGCGAGCGTCTGCTGGGAATTAATCTGGTTTGGTACCATCAGATCAGGAAGGTGCAAGCAGCAGAGGTAGAATCCAGCCCCGAGCGTGCTCTGGCCCATACTACTGCTTTAGTAATAGAGTAGTTTCAAGCCGGGAAGACTAAAGATGTAGCAGCTATTATTAGCAAGGCTGCCTCTAAGAAGGTGTTTATTTTAGTCTTGCATGACTCATCCTTATTCTTACATAAAAGACAAGACAAAGTGCAGTTCACTGACTTTGGTCACTAATCAAAACACTGGCAAACCCTCAAAGTGCCTGACTTCCCTCTGCCTGTCTTTTTAATCCGTGTCTTGCTGCATGACAAAGGGAAGGAAATAACCCGAGTTTATTCTTCCTGTGACTAAGTATTATCTAGGAAGCTTTTAACTAATCCAGCTTTTGCAGTGGAAGTTGTGCACCTATATAATTCACAGTGAGGGCTTTTCTGTTGTTTGCTGCTGCTGGCTGGCTGTCACAGCGCGGGATGAAATCATCGCTTTCGGCCACAGTACATCTCCTGCAACCTTCCAGATGGGCTGCAGCTCTGTCAAACAAAATTCTTCATCTCTTCTTGATAAATTGTGTAATAACCCCGGGGTGAGGCCCAAAAAAAAAAAAAAAAAAAAAAAAAAAG
>VXAZ01000161.1:445724-485705 GCA_013399875.1 Gymnorhina tibicen
TTAAAAAATGTGGAAAAACCCCCGGGGGGAGGACAAAAAAAAAAAAAAAAAAAAAAAAAGGAGAAATGAATCCAGTTATGCATAGTTAAGTGAGGGAATCTTCATTAACCCAAGGTGGGGATGCTGCAGTAGCAGGGAGTGAGAGGCTGCCCATGAGCTTCTTAAAGAGGTGATCCTCATTTTCAAAGGCATGAAGGGGAAAACATAAAAGCAGCAGATGCTCCAAGCCAAAATGAATGTCACTTTTCCAGGGAAAGCAAAAACAGGAGCAGAGGCGGTCATTGATAAGCCCTCAAGTCCCCGTGGTAATTAGGATCTCCCAATGGAATATTTAACTGGACTTCTCTAACATTTTGGTTGGAGCTGTAATGAGTTCAGTACTCAACACTTTAAAAAAATAAAAATTATACTGCATTTCCTGCTTAGAAGGCAAAGCAAGAAGTAAAAACATAAAATATATGACTTGGACCACACTGGTTTGAAAAATGAAAGATCACTTCTTTTCTAGGTGGAGAAAACTAACCTTGATTTCTTATCACGGCCTGCAACCCATCCTTCCTTTCTATCCTTGGCTTTTAAAAATTATCCATTTTGCTCTCTTGTTTGGGAATGTGCCTCCCTGGCTGAAGAAAACAGGCTCTGTCCTGCCTCGGAGCTATGTTTTGTTAGTGGCTTAACTCCTCAGTGTTGGGAGAAACTGTTTCCGTGGTTAAAGGCCGAATTTGATCCTAATTCTTGCTCCGTCCCTGTTGCCCTGATTATTTAGTTGATCTTACTGAAGTCGGTGGGAAAGATTTTGTATTTGTAATATTCCTGCCTGCTAAGGGTGATCTAGAATTTGTAAAGTGTCTCAGTGAGAAAAGCTGAGCCACCCTCCGTGGGAATAGACTTTAATGGCACCAAATTAAGGCTCTGATTAAATACTCTTAGAGCTCAGAATTCAGGCAGACAGGAATATATTTCCCATGCCTAGCAGGAGTCGTGTTACCAAAACAAAGTAAAGGCTTAGGTGATTGATTTGTAGCTAAGAACATCACAACTGCGCTGTCACGAAGGAAAACTTCAAGTTATAATCACAAAAGCTGCTGTTAGGCCTCCTTTGGGTTCTGAAAGAGAAGTTTCAATTGCTAAGCAACTAACCCCAAGATCCTGCCTATTTTGGAGCTATTATCAGCTTAATCTTGGTGCAGATAGGCAATGATGCAGTTCTACGATGCAATCTTGGCTTGGTTTCTAAAGTTCCAATAAATTTGCTTTATTTTATATGCAACAAGGACATTTATTTGCCTCCATCCTGAGGTTTGGCTTTATGGGAAGGAACCCAACCTACTGAAGGATGTCCATGCCCATGGCAGGGGGGCTTGGACCCTAAAGGTTCCTTCCAACCCAAACCATTCTATGATGCTGGGACTTTATGATGAAATTATTTATTTTTGAGCAATGATGGAAGTATATTAGATGGCAACTTGAGAATCTGATGCTTTGAGGAGGCTGCATCCTGTTTTCTAGGTCTTTGATCTCTAACCAAAGTGACAAAATGTCTGTTTTTAGAGTTCTTGCATCCACACAACTTCCTACACATGGAAGTTCTGTCTATGCCATACATGCAGGAAAACTTTCCAGGGAGTTGCTGCTACTTTCTTGCATATCCTCGATTTCTGAGTACTACTCTGTGAGACACTCTCCTCTTTTCTCTTTGAAAATAACGCTGGACAGGAACGTCCACAGTAACCACAGAGATCAGGAATTCCCAAAGAAACAGCCACCAGGCCCACAGGAATAGCACAGGAAAACCCGAATTATTTGCCCTAACTCTGACATGCAAACCCCAGCAAATTTTACAAATTAGTTTTTCCAATTTTGGATGTGGCCAATTCCTGAATTAAACAATGAGATTCAGCCTCTCCAGGAGCACAAAACTTCCAGCTCTTTCCTTCTGAGCAAGAATGCCGAGAAAGAACTGCCATGTAAACATAAGCAAAATGGCTTTAAAGCTTTCTGCTGAGGAAACGTTTAAATTGGAGTCAATTTGTGCTTAACAGGACGATTTTCCCAGTCCTTTGTCCTTTTGTGCTATTTTTAAGTAGCCCTTGCCTGTTGTACCAACATTGGCCATTTGATGGAGTCAGTAAAGGCTCTATCAGATTAGGGCTGCTCTTCCCCCCTTAGCAATTAGAAGGACTAATTAATTGCATCTTCTTGTCTGCCTGATTGATTGATTTCTTTGTTTTTAAAGTGCTGCCTCTGAACCCCCCCCCAGCTTTTTTGCTGTTCCCGTGCCTTTTAGCAGAGTTATTTCTAGTGCCTCTAGCCGTTGTCAAGTGCACACACCTACATTTTCCTCCCTTCCTCTGGACAAAACTGTGCTCCCTCAGTAAGAAATGTGCTCGGGCTGATAAGCATGTATTATATATGTGTGTGAGAGGAACTATGTATTAGCAACAATGGCTCACTTAACTATTTCAGACAGCATATATTTAGGGTGGCTAAAAATAGTTCTGATTTCAGAGACTCTCGGGAGCTTTGGTCGTGGATCAGGCATTCCCTGCGTTCTGCAGGAAGATGCTCTGAAGGCTGACAGTCATGCACTAATCAAACCCCGTGGCAGAAGATGTTCTGCCTTGGATTTGTGCAATTCCAGCAGTGCTGCCTGTGCAGGGTTTGGGGGACACAGTAGTAGGAGTGAGTAGCACACGCTAAGGTTGCTTTTTACAACATTTCCTAGAGGTGAAGCTTTTATGTTGCCTTAGTCAGACTTCAGAATCTAAATCATGTCTTTCATGGCTGTCTTCCTTGTAGTCTAAAAAAAACCCACCTGGAAATCAATAAAAAGCATATTAGGATGCACTGAAATTGTCCCTCTACCATTGCCAGACTTGTCAATGCCAGTAACAGGGACAAAGCTGATTTAGGTCAAGGTATTTGGAGAGAAATCAGATGTGATGCTACTGCAATTTGGGCAATTAGGCAAAGAGCTCAGAGGCTGGAATGAAAAAGAGGATGGCACTCAAGGAGAATCAATTACTACCTTAAAGCCATCTAAAATTTATACATGAGTGCTGTGAGCGTGCCTCCTTCTCACAGTTCTGTCTCCATGTGAGACGGGAAAGCCGTGTGAGCAACGTGGCACTAAAGAAATTGCTCCTGCTAGCCATGGAATGAAATTGGTGACCTCCAGCAGGGTTACCTGGTGCACGCCCGGCAAAATGCAGAGTTCTTTTTCCCGGGTTTGTCTGCAGCACGTACAATTCCCATAGGCTGGGAAATTCAAGTATTCTGCATTCCCCGGGATGTGTGGCCGCCCGCAGGGAGCATCTTGCTGTCACACAGATGGAGTCAGGCTCCAAAGCAAGGCAGCTGCGTCCATCCAGTCCCTGGAAATGGGCCCCAGCCCCTGCTGCTTCCCAAATCCTGCGGTGGGAGTGCCCTTGGAGCTGCTGGCAGCACAACATTTAGTAGCCCAGCAGAAGGTCATTGCTCAGGAGGGGCTGGATGGGGTGGGTGATTTCCATCTGCATTGCTGTCCCTGGCCCTTCCCGGGATGGGGATTTAGGATGAAGCTTTGGCACATCAGGTGCTCACAGGAGTCATTCCAACACCTTGGGTGGTTTTATCTCCTGTGCAGGGGGATGTAGGTTGCTGAGCACCTCAGGAATCTGAGCTCCTGAGTCTCCCTGAACCTGTCCATCAAGGGCAGTATCTGAGTCACCCTGACACAGCTTTTGGCAATTCCAACTTTGTGGGAAACATTAGCTCTTTCCACAGTGCCTCCAAGTTTTAAACCTTTGCCTAAGAGCTTGGTTGACATTTAAACTCCATTCTACAACACCCAGTTACAAATTTAATTTGAATTATAAGGGATTTGCATAATATTTGGTGTTTAAATCTAAGTTTCCCTTCCTTAATTTTGGAAGCACATAGCATTTCTGCCCTTCAGTTCAGGGCTGCACCATCTCTTTCTGTTCTTCTTAACATACTAACTAAGTTCCTTTTCTGATCTTTCCTTGTGTGCTTAAGACTTAATTGACATTCCAAAATATTTAGCATAGAATCAAACTCAGTGGGGCATTGCTGTTTGTTAATTTTGGGAGTTGGGTTGCACAGAAAATTTGGTGACAGGAGAACAAGCATGCAAAATTGTGATCTTGGAAGTCTTTTCTAGTGATTCTAAAATTACTCTTGGTACAGATGAGGCTGCTGCTTTCTGACTGAAAATCCTGTTATGTTGCTTGGGCTTCGTTTGTCTCCCTCTCCTCGGTGCCTGTGCTCAGGGTTGGGGCATGTTTCTCTCCACAAGGCTCTTCTGCTGAGCTGCCACGTTGGCACAGGGTTGTGCAGCTCTTCAGAGCGTTTCTAAAATGTCAGCGTGTAGCAGCACTGATTCACCACAGCATCGCCCAGCTGACTGCCGGCTGCCGGGCGGGCGACTGTGCCGCTGACTCTGGGTGCTGCAAGGAAGAAGGCGGCAGGTTTGGCTCCCTTCTGGCCACTAGAAGGCAGGAAGCGTCTCCAAAAGTGTTTCCAAAGCTTTGTTTGGACAAGCTGTGACATTTTGTGGAGCAAATGTCTCCGAAGGAGAGGCTGCAGCATCTCTGGCTGCTGCGGGCACCCTCGGACTGGGAGCGGTGCAGAAAGCAAAGCCTTGCTCCGCTGGTTCTGCCTTTTGCTGGGAGGGTGTTCCCTCAGGACTGGCGCTCTCCGTAGCCAAGGTGGAGCCTCTTTAAAGGCCAGGAGATTGCCTCGCGCTCTGTGAGTCACCAGATCATCCCAAAATAGATTTTTGTTTCCAACTATTTACAAATAACATCAAACTTAATGAAAGGTTTGTTGGTGATTCTTATTTGCTGTGACAAAATGCTCTGAGGAATCTGCTGTTACCCTCCTCCGGTGCTTGTTCGCTCACCAAAATAAATCATTCCTTCTTAACAGAGGAGCTTTCTGCACTTACGCTCTTGCTTGAGATGATAAAGAGTGGTTATTCTGTGTGGGGAGTAAGTAAATTAGAACATCGCTTCTTTGAAGTGGTAACAAAAAGCCTCATTATGATTTAATGAAGTTGCTCTTATAAACAAGTTTGTTTTCTTTAAAGAGAGCTGCAAAAGTCGTCTTTGGATGCTTTTGTTGAGTTAACGTGTAGTAACACGGTATTTGTGGCTCATGTCTGTTTTACATTACAATTAGGGATATGCATTTGGGTGTTCTTTTGAGGTTGTTTGAAACCAGACATTTCCCTGTTTGTAACTGTGCTGTGCAATGACTCCATCACTGGTTCCTCTTTTTGGGGTTTATCTTCAGTTTGGGAAGTCTGGCATAAAACATGCACAAAAAGCTGCAGTATGGGTAGTGCAATCAGTAATTTTCTAAATTAAAATAGGGCACTTGCACATCACCAGCTGACTGATAGGTATTTCTTCATTCTGATCTAACACAGAAAACATTTTTTTTGTGAGTTTGAGTAGCCTGTATGTGCTTAGACAGTCCTTAGGCCCAGACTTAGTCTTCATTGCCATGGCCTCCAAATTAAACTTCTACGGGATTCCAAGTTTAAGGCAGCCTCGTTAAAACGAACATGGCTTTAAGAAAGAATTATCTCCATCTGCTCTAAGATTAGGCTTTCCTGCATAAAGAGGGATGCATGAGCAATACATTTTTTTTTAATATTGTTCTTAGAGCAGATGCATTTTCTGGAAAGTGACTGTATGTGGGAGGAGGAAATATAGATTATCAACACATGATGACAACACTTTCTGTCAATATATCTGTGTAATCTCTGGGAAGGTTTTAACAGAAAATCATTGAAATGTAGAGAACCAGTCAGTTTATATCTCATGTACAGGGTTTAATTTTAAATTGTGTTGCCTGACTAATGGGTGCTTACCTAATGTAAATTAATATTGGGCTGTATTATTAATGCTCATAAAGAGATCTATATTTTGATACATATTTTAGAATTCTCTGCCTAATGGCCTTTAGTGGAGGTATGCACAGCTTTAAAAATAGAAGGGCCCAGCCTGCGAGCTTCTACCTCCTGTAAATACTTATCAAGTGGTTCATTCAGAATTCAAATAAAGATCCATTGTCCTCCCAGTGCTTGCATAATAGCACTGCAACTCCCCATTTGAAAAAATACGATATTTTTAGGGTGGAACACAGCCTCCTGTTTTCCTCCGGCGTTGGGCTGGGAATTGTTTAATTGGGGTCTGAAGCCCTTGGTCGCTTTGGGGGGCAGGGTGCGCAGGTGGGTGCTGTTCCCAGGGCACAGCGGGAACGGGAACGCTGCCTCAGCTCCCTCCGCTCCCCATTCCTGTCCCCACGCAGCAGCACGGGAGGAAGGCTTGGAAATGCACTCTGCCCTAAAGGGATCCTGCTCTTCGTGCTGCCCTGCGAGGAGCTGTCCCAGAGCAGCCGGGGGAGGCAACAGGGCCCGATGGTGGCACGGGGCAGCCAGACGGAGGCTCGTCCAAAACTTGTCAGCAGAACAGAGCAGCTCCACCCACTGTGCTGCCCAGAGCTGGCCCAGCACCCGGATCACCCTGACAGTCCGCGATCCAGAGCAAAATGATCCTTTTAATTTTTGATTATTTTTTTTTTCCCCTCTGGAGTCAGTTTATCAGAAGGGCCTCAGGAAGCATCAGCGGCTCTGCTGAGGGAGCGGCAAACTGGGGCGTGGGTGACTGGCCAGCAGAGGAGCGTGGAGGGATGGGAGTTTGTCTTCCCATTGCTCGAATGAGCAGCTTGGCTTGCATTTCTTCTCTTCCCTCAGTTTGCTTCCACCTCAGAGCAACCCGCAGCAGAGGGGGATGACTAGGGATGTGCCGGGGGAATGAGGTGGGAGCAGCTCTGGTCGCAGTGGTTAAGCAGTTTCAGATTTTCATGCATGCTTTCATCTGTGAAGGGCAGACATGCTGGAGAGGTTTCTTTACTGTATGGGTGACCTCTAGTTTGCTATTTTTGGTACCCTATTTTTGGTGCTGTCTCTGTACCATAATTTATAGGCTATGAGAACAAATTCAGCATAAGAGGCATGTTCACAAGATGAATAATGTTCAGATACTCTCTGTTGAACTTCAAACTCCATTCTAATTTCACTGAATTTTAAGCTAGTACGTATCTTTTCGAGCACTGGAACGTGGGAAAAAAATTAGTTATCGTTATCTTCAGTGAGTTTATTTTAAGGAAAAAAGAAGCAAAACAGATGTGCACGGTTCATTGGATTTTTTTTCCTGAGAGAAGTTAGAACACGAGAAGCTGCCACCTCTTGCACCTGGCAGACATTGGACAAATTCATCCTAAGTGCCACTTAATTGATTGCGGAACACTGCAGTTCAATCAACTGCAATAAAGTTAATTGAACCTCTCCAATGAAATGGGACTTAAACCAAAGGATTCAAGATAGGAACAGGTACTGATTAATGGAGGCCATTATTTTTAATAGAACAGGGTCCAAGTAATTGAGGGATGTTTGAATGTTCTGTGTAGTCTCACGAGGATGGGAGTCACTTACTTGCAACAGCTTTCAGCTTAGTACAAGTATGCCAAATGCAAGAATTTAGATGAGAGTGCTAATTTAACATAGTTCTGCCTTTTAAATTAATGCACAGGTAAGAGATGAACAGCAATCTTTAACCCTGCTGCTTTTTTTGCAGCTTTGATCCCAAACTTACCCAGTGAGTTTGTACTTATTAGAAGAAAACAAGTTGTGCATTTCCCTTGAGGGAGGTCAGACACTGGCACGGGACCAGTGTAAGCTGGGTGAAATACAGATGAATGTATGACCATCTTTATAAGCTGGTTTGACTGAAGTTAGACACATTAAAAAAAACTAAAAAGGTCTTTGAAGGAGTGACAGCTGTTACGCTCCATTCGGGTTTTCGACTTTGTCATAATATATTATTAAAATGTGTGTTTAACCAAGGCAAGACATTACTCCCACCTGATATCTACATACTCCTTTGTAGAATGCTGGGAAAGTAAGGGGAAAATATAGGCTATTTAGGCTTTTGGTAGTTTGACACAGAAAATAAAAGGATTGATATAAACTGGTCACACCTAGGACAGAAATTGGAAAAAATACCAGTTCTTCTCACACGTTCTGGGCCTAACGGGAATAGCAGGGACAAGAAATCTGAGAAGTTCCAAGATGGAGCTTGGCTAAATGTTAAGAAACAAATTTTGTGATGCAGTTGCCATGACAACCAAGGAGTCTGGAGTTTATGCTCTGAGATGCCTCTTCCTTCCAGTGCCTCTCTCAGAAATAGATGTTCCTGAGCGCAGCCGAAGATCTGGTGCGACTCGGGGGGATGGAGCTGAGCCCTTCCTCGACAGCTCTGCCGTCTGCAGGCAGAGACCACATCCCCGCTGCACTCCACAAGACAGCAGTTTCGCCACTGCTGAATCAGCTGAGGGAAAAGCCTTTTGCCTGGCTGGAGCAGCCCTGCAGATGCCAGGTTTCACCAGGCTCCAGCCCATCCTGCTGCCCTTGCCCAGAGCAAGCCCCAGGCAGTAACATCTCCCTCTGCCACGGGAGCTGCAGCAGAAAAAGCACAACATTCCCCGTATGCAAACAGGGGGAAACGTGGTGACAGGATGGAATCCAAAACCTCAGAACACTATGTCTCTCCACAGGGTGTTTTCCTCCAGGCATCTTACACCTTGTTTGTGTACCCCAATATTTGAGTTTATGCAAAGAAATTTCTACTGTAGCAAGGCTACGAATGATTTGGATGTTTTCCCCTTAATTCATACCTACTTTTTTTTCTGTTAAGTACTTCCTTATAATATTTCTTCTCCTGGAGGAACCCCAGAAATGACAGAATTCAGGTGGGAAGTTGCCTGCCTTGATCACCTGGTCCAATTCCATGCTCACTGGTTTCAACTTTGCATCCTCCCATGCAGTAAGGCCACCAGGGCAGGCAAATCTATGAGCAAGTGGATTACTGCAAAAACATCATTAATGCAAGATGTCAGCTGGAATTTCCACATCCTTGCATCCCTGCTTCTGTGAAGCTTTTTGTTTACCTTTTCTTTTTAATAACACATTTTAGATCAACAGAGTGCATGAAATCTCGGAAGCATCTTTTACACCAAAGTAGATTAAATGGGACGTGGTCAAACACCAATGGCAATCAGTGATGTTTGTGTGGGAGATCAGAGTGTAAACAAACTTCCCACTGGCATTAGAAAGTCGTCAGGAATCTTCCAGACACTGTTCAAGGCCTGTTTCAGAAAGTGTTGAAATAAATTAATAGTTGGAGCCCAGTGGACTGAAGCCATTTGCTTCTGTTTAAGCTTCTGTGGTGTGATGGGAATAATTGGGTTTGCAGAGACAAATTCATAAATTAATTTCCATTATGGGACTCGTTTATATATTACATTATATTATTACTTTCTATTTTAATCTAAGACACAGGTTAAAATCATGTGCCAGCTTTTTGAGACAATGAATCTTGATATCATTTGTGGTGAAATGCATTTTGTAAGCACATAAAATATCATTACACCAAAGCATCTTTTGGCTTTGGACCTTTCTAACTTGCCTCCTCATTTGGACCTGTGGTCATTTTGCATTCAGGCCTTTCCTGGGATGCTTAGGGAGAAGTATGCAGCCAACAGAATTTGTTCAAATTTGCTTTCACAGAAGCCTTTCTGTATTCGCTGTCTGTGTACCCTTGTGCTGCCCATGAGCCCATTAAAATCAGCTTTTAGAATGAATTTGGAGGATGAAATAATAGGATTTTTGACACTAAAGATGCTTGTCAGGTGCAAATCTGCAACATTTGTGCTAGTTTGTGCTAAATGCTGCTCCAGCCTGTCCCAGTATGGCCACAGACACCACAACCCATTGCTGCTTTTCAGTGGGTGACCCCTGGCTTGGCACTGTGGCTTTACTGGGAGCGCAAAGAGCTTCCCCCAAACTGTCTGGGTCACTGTGTCTTTCCTCCTCTCACATTTTAGTCTCCAGATGGGAAACTCTTGCTGGCTGGTGACAGGCAGTGCCACGTGCACAACTCCGTGGTTACTTGAAATGCAGAGCCTGCTAAATCACTTGTGGGCTATTTATTTTCGCTGGTACAAATTGCCATCGAGCTTGTGTGTGTGAAATATTTATCAAAAAGGGTGAATTTTAAAAAACGTGTAGGCAGGGGGTTGTAAGCGTGTGTAACGGGTTTGGGGGTTTGTTGGGGTTTTTTTCAAGTAGTTCAGTGGATAAGGAAGAGCTTCTGAGAAGCTTCTGCTGGCAGGATCTGCATTCCCAACTTCAACCATTCCACCAGTGGGCATTCCAAGCGTAATGATGGAGTTCTGGCTACTTAATTACTGTTAAAAATAATGGACTGCCTTTTCCACTGAGGGAACGTTTAGCTAATGGAAGGATTAGGATGATGCATTGAAGAAATTAAGATTTTTTTTTTTTTTCAAATCTATTTTTTTATTATTAGAATGAATTAGAATGATTAGGATGATGCATTGAAGAAATTAAGATTTTTTTTTTTTTTCNTTATGTTATTTTTTCAACCCACTGCACAACTGTGCATTTCAGAAAAAAAAAAAAAAAAGCTTTTATCCAGCCTGTTTAGAGTATTTTTAAAGACATTCAGTCTATGAGATCATATTATTTCATTAATTAATTCTCGCAAAGTGATTTCCATCCCACTGCCCAGCAACCAGATGATAATAAAGGATGGTTTTCAAAAATACAGAATTTTGAGGCTTTTCCCGAGAGTCCAGAGTGGATAGGGGAGAGTTGTTGAAATTGTGGGCTGTCCCAAGGGACAGATTTCCTTGCATTTGGCTTTTTGGATGATTTCATTGATGTAGCATAGACCCAGCCTGTTTCTATTACCTGTTTTCCCTTATTTATGAAGGACACGGGAGACAAAGTTCGGTGCAGTAATATTTTGTGGAACAGCTGAAGGAAAAGAAGAACTTCAGGTTTTGCAGTGAAAGAGTGCAGAAAATATGCTGAAAGACTGGGTTGGAGAAGAGGGAAAGACACAAATTTGTGCCTGCAAAGCAACTTTACTCTTCATTTCTAGAGCTTCCTTCCAAACACTTGGCCACTAGAAGAAAAAGTCGTTTTTGAGTGTTTTAAAGAGTGGGATTACATTAAATACCGAGAACACTGAGGTGATTATGAAATTAACTGGCACGGTTGGAGCAGATATCTGCTTTCCTGGTTTGCAAAGTCCCCCCTGCCAAAGCTTGAAGTGGAAGTCGAGGGAGATTCGCCTCAAATTATTCACAGTTGGAAAAGTTCTGCCGAGTAACGTCAGACTAAAACTGCCAGACAAACCTGCTTGAACTCTGGTGTCTCGCTGCCTAATGACCCTTCCTGCAGTCATTTGGCTTCTGGATGAAATATTGAAGGAGGGTAAAAGAAATAATGTCGCTGAAATCTTTATAAGCTATTGACAATTCCCGAGTTACTGCTTTGTAATCTTGCTCCAGTTTTACCCCCTGAGGTGCTAAAGACTGGGAAGATGAGGTTCTGCTCTGCTGGTTTCGTGATTCTTTTGTTCTCCAGTTATTTCTGTAAGACTCTTGAGTTAAATAACCTTCAGCTCTCCTAACAATATTTTTATTTTATTTATTTTCGGATAAATCTTTCTGGTCCCAGCTTTTGTAACTGTGCCTTTTCAGCAAAGCTGCTATAAACAGTCATTTACAGGTTCTGTTTCTGAGGCAGCTTTAAAAAAATGTGTTGTATATATTTGCTCCTGCTCTAAATGTTAAATATCATTGCACAGAACGATGGGAACAGATGGGATGCTGCATAAGCTGTTTATCATATTACACATTTATCACTTTACACTAGTGAAGTGTACATGTGTTTGATTAATATTGACTTTTGATTTATTTGGAGGGCTCTATTTTTTGACAGCACTAGGGATTACATTGTAATCCTTACTGGCTTCCAAGCTTGAAATTTAATTCCAGTAAAAATAGAGTAGATGCATTCCATAATTCTTACTTACAGGATTTTTTTTTTTTTTTTGCTGTGGAAAAGAATTACCTGGTTGAAGCTTTAATACTGGAAGGAACTCAGAAGTAAATGGATAACGCTGTTTGCTTCAGTATTTTAGACAGATTAAATTTAGATGCCGTTGGTCCAGCTAAATAAATATCTCTTGGAATTAAATGCCAGATGCTAAGAAGGTGTAAAAGAAAGCAAACCAGCAAGAGTCCTATTTAAATCGACATTCTTTTATACCCTCCACCTACAGAATGAGAGAACTTCGTCTTTGCCTGCTCACCAGGTCTGGATGCTCAGCACGTGTTCCACCTACGTCACAGTACACGAAACCAAAAAAGCATCTCCGAAAGCACCTCGAGCTCAGACACAGAGCACACAGCTCGCCCCTCGGGCTCCTGCCTGCAGCACTGGATTGAAAAGATGGTTTACCAATGCACTGGTTCATTGAAATGCATTTTGGCTCAGCTAAAGCCTGAAAAAAGGGAAGGTTTTCCTTCCAGACAATGGATGGAGAAATTATTTCAAGTTGGAGTGGGGCGGCTTGTGCTGTTTGTTCTGCTAAATGGCAATAATATTTAATGAGAGATTCTGCTCTAAACTGTAAATCCTTTCGAGTGTGAGATGCCCAGCCTGTCAGAATAAATAGAGGAGGCTAAAAACACTTACTTTGAAAATGACTGTTCATTTTGGAAGGCATTGAGTGATCTCAGTGAAATATTACTGAGTCAGTGGAATTTTGGAGAGAGATCAACTTCCCAGCATGTATTCTGGCAGCAGCTCTTCCTCCATTCCTCAATATCTTTTATGTTCAAATAGCACAGGCAGCACTTCAGTCTTACATGTTGTCATCATTCAGCTTTTCAGATAACTTTCAGTGACTCCTTATAGATGGAATGAATAAATAAATCACTTTCAGCCCTGCTTATTTACAGTTGTTATGCCTCTGCTTTCTTCTGTGTGTGTTAATTAATATTGTGGGAAGACATATCTGGCAAGAAGGATGATGTAGCACTAGGAATTACTGAGAGAGTACATATATATATATATATATGTGTTGGTTTTTTTTTTTAAGCTGAGTGTTGCAGTTTGAAGTTTAATTGCTGTGACCACAGTAGCTGCTCAGGGCTTCATGTATTTAACTCTTCTTTTTCCATGGAGACTCTTTGGGCCTGCTATGGCCCTGTTGCCTTTGCTTCCAGGACACGAGATCCTTCCAGAAACTCGCAGAAGGAAAACTCTAATTGTTGGAAATAAAATACTTAAAGGGCAGGATTTGGTTGGATTTATTTAGATGTGTATTTCCTGAAGGAACAGCTTTGTTTTCTGGTCATCATGTCAGCTATGCGCTGTCCCTTAAATACCTGTTTTCATTAAAAGGCAGTAACGAGAAATTCTGTTTCTTCCTGTTCTTTCCACCTTCTGTTTATAAAAATGACAGAACAAAAATTGTCTGCGTTTTGGTCTAAAAGACTCCTTCCTTTCCGTGCAGGTTAATAATGAGAATGTAGTGAAAGTTGGCCACAGGCAGGTGGTGAACATGATTCGACAGGGGGGCAATCACCTCGTGCTGAAGGTTGTCACAGTAACCAGGAATCTTGATCCAGATGACACAGCGAGGAAGAAAGGTACAGTTTTCTCTCTTCCTAATGGACTCTCCTGCTCCTGCTTCACTGAAAACCAAGTATGGGCATGAAATTGCTGCTTTCTAAATTCTGATTTATTAGACTTGGCTTCTAAAATTTGAACTGCCCTGTTCTTGTTTAATTTAGAGTGATTTAATTCTGTTGGGTTAGGCATTAATACGTGGCCCAAAGAGCAATATTGTCTCATCATGCTTGGTGAGAAAGTTCATCTTTTGGGGTTTTTCACATGTGTATGTTTGAGGATCTCGTAGTAAAACTTCTTGCAGTAGTGAGAGAGGAAAAGCACCAAGAACAGATGATCTTTTATTAATTCCAAACTTACTTGAGACGGGGGTAATTCAGTGGTGTTTCTTACCCACCCGTCCAAAAAGCCACCACGAAAACTTCACCAAAAAAAAAGAGGAATCAGAAAAGGGAATTTACACTTTTTCCTTCACCTTGGATGCCCCTGAGTTTGCTTCCCCAGCTATGCTGGGAAGTCATTAGGCCCTCATAATTAACATTAAGCAGGAAAGATTGCTGCTGCTGCTCACTGGTGTTGCATGCAGCAGCAGCATGCTGCTGAAAGTTCTTGCTCCTCCCAGCGGTCCCGGTTATCACTCACGCACACCTGGCTCTTCAGCACAGGAGCAGGGGAGGACCTGGCACTCCAGGGTTCCCTCCTGCTCCAGGAAACTGAAGCTTTCTGTCGGTGCTGGAAGTGTTTTTCACCTCTACTGCGTATTAAAAATAATAATAATTAAAAAAAAAAAAAAAGGGAGGCCAGCTTGTGGGGTGGAGGGGAAAGGCTGTATTAAAGTAAATCATGTCCCAGCACGGTCCTGCATCAGTTTTGGCTTGATGGAATGACTGTTCACACATTTTAAACAAACCTCTTTGCCTTTTGGGATGTGTCATATTGGCCTTAAATGCAGGGATGGGACGAGGGGCAGTGCTTTAAACTGAAAGGCAGCAGGTTTAGACTAAATATTAGGGGGAAATTCTTTACTGTAGGGGTGGTGAGGCCTGGCCCCGGTGTCCCAGAGAAGCTGTGGGTGCCCCATCCCAGGAAGTGCCCGGGGCGAGGTTGGATGGGGCTTGGAGCAGCCTGGGATGGTGGAAGGTGTCCCTGCCTCTGTGGCA
This sequence comes from Gymnorhina tibicen, assembly GCA_013399875.1. NCBI lineage: Eukaryota > Metazoa > Chordata > Aves > Passeriformes > Artamidae > Gymnorhina > Gymnorhina tibicen. The sequence goes on from VXAZ01000161.1 coordinate 460,464, forward strand.
GGGGAGTTGGAGTGAGATGGTCTTTTCTGACCACCAGAAATATTTGTTACCAGGATACTAAAGCACAGATTTTAGCTTTTGTGCTAGATGTGCCTTGATATTGTAAGGTCTTATTTATTCTGAGAAGGGAAACACCTGTTAACAATTCAGATAAATTTGAATGTTCTTTCCTGTAGTTTTCGGATTGAACAGCTTCATTCTCAGATTGAACAGCTTCGCCAAAGATTAAATTAATCTGCCAGAGATTGGCTGGTGCCCAGGAGGTTTTTAGCCCCGCACGTTTCTCAGAAGGGGCAGCGCTGCTGCGAGGTCCTTTGTCCAGAAAGCCCTTTTCCTGCTGGGAAACAGAAGTGCACAGTTATTTAGCTTTAAATGTTTCTATGTATCCTGTTACATAAAAGCTTGCGGATGTGTCAAGCAACCTACGCTAGAACCAGAAACAGTGGAGAAATTCAGTCCATGAAAAGCATCTCAGGGCTTTTTCCTCCGCATGTAGGTATTTATTCTCGCCTTGTTTCATGGAGCTGATTCTTTTCAATTGCTCTGGAATTGTGGCTGTGAGCATAGGGCTCCCAGGGTGTGTGTTGGCTGACACCTGTGTGTTTTTCTGTTCCATGCACAGCCCCACCACCTCCTAAGCGAGCTCCAACCACTGCACTGACCCTGCGGTCTAAGTCCATGACCTCAGAGCTTGAAGAGCTTGGTAAGAAAGTGTTTTTTGGCAAGCATGCTGGCTTAGTGGAGATGTAAATATCTATCTATATGTCTATATGTGAAATTGGTGGAGGGAGCTGCACTGTGTACAGTGTCTAGAGCAGAGGAGGTTTTAAGAATGCTGCATCTTTGGAGAGTTCAAAATGTGCATGACTCGCATGACTGATTTTTTGTGGAGACTTGTGCCTTTACTGCTACGCAAGGGAATGTTGATACATTTTATGCATCATCAGAGTTTGGCACATCTACCAAAAAAAAAAAAAAAGAAAGAAAAAAAGAAAAAAGATAATGCTGTATCATGTTTTGTTAGCTTTGCTTTCTAAATTTTCAGTTCATCTAATATTGTTTTATTTTAAATTTCTGTGGCCTCTCATTAGTGGATAAAGGTAAGCTGCCAGAAGCTGTTGTTAAAAGCTGACAGTGTTGAAGCAGCTTCAACTTCAACTTGTTTCATTTGATCTGAAAAAGTGCATATTATGATATCACTTTGACTTCTGTGCATGATATAAACTTAATTCCTCTCGCTATTGGTAATAAAAAATTATTGAGCATTCAGTCTTTTATTTGCTAATTTGGAGAAATGTGGTTGTAGATTCCTTTGCTTGATCATCCACATTCTAGATATGCATAATTCTTCAGGAATTTGTATTCATTTTCTAGAAATGAGGAGGGTAATTGTTCTTTTCTTCCTGATTTTAATCTGTTAGGTCATTAAAAGGTAGAATTTCTGTAGCTAGGACTAGGATGTGGAAATAGGAATAAATCATATATAAAAAGAGAAAAGCCCAGTGCATATTTCTATGTGGCTATAACAGTAAAACAGTGTGTTTAGCAAGTGAGAAATGGGTATAAAACCAAATCACATCCCTCACTGCAGAGCAAGAGATGATAATAATTCACACAATAAAACCATTTTCCCATGTAATTCTACAGCGATTTAAATACTCAATTTTATAGTCTCAGGTTTTCCTGACATGGACTCATCTGAAGGCCAACTGGAAGGAATCATAGCCTTGTGGCCCCTTTTTTTTCCCCCTGCAAGTCAGTGTTTTCTGGGGCAGATGGACCCCATCCATCCTTTAGTGAGTTGAGTCACGTAACTCCAGTGGGAAGTCTTCCCAGCAAAGTGGTGCTGAAGTGGGCGCTGTCTTCTCTATGGTCTAACAACCAAACGAAGACCAAAAAAGCCACCCCAGTCTGATTATTTAGCTCTAGCAGGTCTCAGAAAATATGATTTTTAAGTGCAATGAAGTTTAGGAGCTTAACTCAAAGTATCAACAGCTTGTGAATGCTCCATCATTTTTCTTCCAGGATTAAAATGTGAAATATTATTTCTGGAGCACACTTTGTGGGTCTGGGTGTTTTTCATTTGCTTTTCTTTCATGGAGTGCTGAGAGCTTGTAAAACTTGGCTGGTTTATCAACCACCTTTCCCAAGGGGACAGCAATACTTAGGCACCATTTTTGCCCCTTCATTATCCTCTTCTGCCAATTGCTTTCAAGCTGAGGATATTCTTCTATTTCTCTGACTTTTCGATCTTCCACAGGAGATACTGGTCTTAAAGCAGAAGCAGCACTTTCCTAGGAGAGAATAGCTTGTTAATAGTAATGTCCCCAGTGGAGACCATCATATTTTAGCTTTCCCAGCCCCCTGCTCAGGTTGTAGCCCTTGATCTGCTGTTTGTCCTCACCAAGTGGCAGAAACCACTGCAACTCCTTTAAGAAACAGCCACGGGACATATTTCCATTTTTAAGCACGTTTCCCATTCATGTTTATCAGATGGAGCAGATATTGCAGTGGCAAGAGTTTTCTGTTCTGAGGAACAGTCCTGCACCGTGTTCCAGAGGTGTTTGTCCCCTAGGAAAGCTGCAGTAGTGGCAGGAATTTGCTTTCTTCCTAAACAAGGCTGTAAAATGCCACTTGTGTGACGCTCTGAACATTTGCCACCCTAGCAAACAATGTGACTGCTGTTCCAAATAACGTCTGTGGTCTACCTATTTTCATATTTGTCCTGGAAAAGGGCCATTATCAGAAGGGACAAGAATCCTTAAATTGCACAGCAACTGAACAAGCTTCCACAGGGAGAATGTTCTCCCTGTCACCAGTTAGAAGTTGTCTCCTGACATAAAACACAGCTTGTATGTGTGTATTTATATATAATTTATCTCTCCCTCTATGTATATGTGTATATATTGGACATCTGTGAGAGCTATGAGAACACCCACATCTTTATGGCCATTGAACTCTCAAATGAATAAGCATTTCTTTCGTGACATAAACGTGCAAACCAAATAGGAAGTGCCCATGAATGAGCACTGTGGATGTTCTCATCGATACCTCTGTGTAACCCTTTTTCCTTGAACTGGAGAAGCTCATGGTCTCAACAGTGTCTCGTGACAAAGAACCCCACGGGCTAATTATGTGCTGTGTACAGATGTATTTCCTTTTTATTGGTTTTGAATGTGATGCCTTTAATTTTATTGAATGTCCCCTGTTATGTAATAGAAGAAAAATATAAATAGAAACTCCCCATTTGTTTTCCCTTAGAGTGCATAGTTTTGTAATGTCTTCTAGCTAAGTTAAACATCATTTTTTAAAAATAACTACCCATCTTGCAGTCATTACAGTCACTTCCTTTGCCTGGCTCTGAACCCTCCTTACAGTTTTATTGACATGTTTTTAGCTATTCTGTTCTTCACAATACAGAGCAGACCATCTGAGCTGTCCTCTTTCAAATTAATTAATCCAAAAGATGGCAGTGTGCTAATGATTCCTTTCTCCTCCAATCTGCAAAGATTTGGAAATACCCGATGTTGTCGTAGTTTGACAGCCCTGGTACCAATAAGTTGCCCCAATTACTGTGTTTAAAAAAGAACTTAGGAAAAAACCAATTGTGCATGTTATCCCTAATACCTGCAGGGGAGCAATTCCTCGTAGTTATCACGAACCCTGATAAACAGCTTGGCAAAATCAGATTTTATCTACTGTGGTTTGAGAGATAACCTGTTTAGTAGAGGTGAGCAGGGAGAGACTGACGTCTCAGAGGGAAGGATAATGTTTGTGCTCAAAATGACAGACAAGGATTTAGCATATAAAAAATTACCTTCAGAATTGATTCACAGTTCATTCCCTTTCTATTTCCAAGCTTCAGTACGGAAGAAGAAGGGTAAGGGGAAGCATTTTGTCTCTTGTTTAACCTGTTTCTCACCTTTCCATAGTGAAGGATAATAACATAATGTAAATGTTGGCATATGGTCCAGTTTATTTTATGGTGTCAAATGTACATTAATTATTGTATATGTTTTTTTAGTTATTTAGTTAATAAATTGCAAACACACTAAGAAACTCAAACAGAAGACCACATTCGAAAATACCCCCCCGCATTTCTTCCTTTTGTCTCCTTTCCTTCACCTTGCCTTTTTTTTCCTTCTCTGTACCCAACTCTTTTCCAACCCCTTCCATCTCATCTCCTCACAGTTCCTGTGCTGACTGGCAGCCACAGAGAGTTAGTGGCCAGTGACCCCCCCAGTGCAGTCCCACGTTAGTGATCCCGCTTGTCTCCCGAGTGGCCACACGTTCTCCCGTGCCCACACTGTGTCTGTCTCAGGAGTCAGGGATCTCGCACACCACACCTGGGCTTCCCACCCGGAGAAATGCTGCTCTGCCAATTTTGTAGTGTCCGATAGAACATCTTCCACGCTGTCCTGTATGCATGGAGTGCCCTCCCTGGACTGATTCATGAGGCCACCCACCACCTTCTCCTTGAAATCTCTCCCAAAGACCCACCTTCCCTAGATCCCTACTGAGCACTCAATCATCCCAGCACTGATGGCGAGGCAGGGGGGCAGGTAGAAATAGCAGTGCTATTTTAATAGTTTCCATAAATGTATTTTTGTGTACAGAGAGTTTGTTTGTGTTGAGCTGCACTTTTTCCATGCTCCTGTACATCATTTTGCTTCCCTAGACTGTGAGCTCTCCCGAGCAGGGGCTGTGTCATTTCCACGTTCTCATGGAGTCTGGCCCAAGGAAGAGTCTCCCACTTCCCTGAGCCCCTGGGTGGTAGCTGGTGAAAAACAGGCTGTGTCCTGCTCTTGGACGAGGCTCAGTGTCATGGAAAGGAAATTGAGGCTGTAGGCAGTGTCTTCTCTCGGCAGGGAAGCTTTTCCTTTTTAACGTTTAATAGGACGAAATTGGGTTGTTTTCCACTCTTTATTTTCCTGCTCTTTCCTGACCTCCTTTCAGGTGGTTACCAGAGGTTCCAGCTAGGGATATTTGCCATTCTCCATTCAGAGAATATGACAGAATAAACCATGTTGCTACTGAAAGATATGTTTTGGCAGCATATATATATAAAAAAAAAAAGTCTTTGTGTTGTCGTGTAGAGTCTTCTGTCAACGAAAAATTCAGTTTTCTGTGTCAGAGATGAGGGAGGCATTAAGAGAAAAATAATGGCTTTCGTGGTTCTGTCTGACTGATGTTGTTGGGTATCTCTGGAGATGGGTTCTAGTTCATTGGGAGAGCAGGGAAAAGGAAGGCAGGGCAGGACATAGGCTGTATTTTTTGATATTGAGGATAGAAGATAGGGTATTTGTGTCTAAAGAGATAGGTGATAAAATCCCTAGGTTTGGAGCAGTATGGCATGGGCAGTTCAGTCATTTCACTGCAGTTACAAAGCATGAATTACTAAAATTTAACTTCATCTGTGCCACTAACTTTCTGCTTGCAGTAGTTGCCTGACTCAGAGGTAGCTTCCAACCTTGAAATGCGTGTGTGGGGGGAGTCGTGTTCCCAAACTACTTTCTGGATTTTGCGGGATACCTGGGATTGGGGGAGAGGTGCTCTTCTTTCTTGTGCCTTGTAGTTTTCCGAGAACTGTTGTGTGAGTAAGTTGCGGCAACGTGTAAACCAAGAGTTGTAGCAGCAACGTGTTGGAGGCAGCACTTAAAATGTGATTCCATTAATGCTGAAGAATAACCAGGATATTCGTGCAGCAGATTAAAATGAAGGTTTGAAAATACTCCGGAAATGAAAGATTAAGGGAAAAATTTGAGGTCATAGTTTTCATCATCGCCACAGGAAAATAGGTATCATTAGAGCCTCAAAGTTAATATCTTAAAACTTTAACTCTGTTCATAATAAGCTTATGCAGCTGGTCGAGGTCTTGATTTTAAATGGCTTTTCCTTCAGTTTTTGTTTCGACTTATCAATAACTCAGTGTGGGGGGAGAATTTTAAAATTATATGATCCTTAAGGAACACATCCGTAAACTAAGATCTGTAAATGTCTAGATACATGATTTAAAAGTTTCCTGCTCCTCAGCTTGCTTTGCTGCCAGGAAATGGGTTTGATTTAGTGAGTAATTTGGGATTTTCAGTGAAAGCTGAAGTGGACAGTGTTGAATTTTAAAATACCTAATATAAAAATCCTCTAAGAGAAGGGACAAAATGAAGAATAGAGCAGGTTACATTTCCACAGTGAAATGGGAATGACAGGATAAATAATTCTTCTGCATTAATAAATACTCTGCTGGCAGTGTCACACAGGTGTCAGTTGTGAGCTAGGGGTGGTGCTTTCTTTGTTCTTAGGTCTGATATGGTGATCAATATAAAATATTGATGTATACCATATACCGATAAAGTATGTGTGTTGGTCCTGGTCTTTGGGGTTTGGTGTGGGCTGCAGTACCAACTATAAATACAGGACTTTCTCCTTTGAAGGGTTTAGATTCTATCACCACCTCACAGATACAGAATAACTGTGATATCATCAACGCAGAATATTGTCACCTGGCATCAAGTCTTACCGGCATTTGAATAGAAAAATATCAGTTGATGGCATTCAAAAGAAATATTATTAGCTCTGTCTGCAGTAAGCATTCCCACTTCATCCCATTCCTGTTGTCCATTGTTTCAAAGGTGGCGCCTTCCAATGGCATCTGAAACAATGAAATTGCAGAGCAAATACATATAAATGAATGCCAAGCAGTGGATTAGCTCTCAGTGTTCTGTTCTGTTTGAAGAGACCACTCCCAAAGCCGTCTGGGTTCAAAACTCACTTTTTTTATTTCACTGTGCTGGAGTTGATGATGGAGATTTGTCTGCAGGGAACAATGGAAGTACCCCCAAAGCACCTTTTACAGCACTCACCACGTCAGCTCCTGTGATAGCTCCCAGCATCTGCAGTGCTTCTCTGTAGGAACGAAGGTTTTCAGATCTTCACCAGACACTGTGTTTGAGAAGATGAGAGCTAAAGGCACCAGGCTTCACGAAGAATTCTTGAAGGTTATCCCTTGTAAGTAATTGATTCGCATTACCTATTTGAAAGTCTAATGAGGTGGCAGTGTAGTAATGAGGAAAAGGTTGTCATCGGGTTGTCATTTATGTCGAGCAGAAAGCAGTGACTCTGGGTGGAATTTGTCAAGTCTGTGGGAAGAAATGCCAGCCCCGCTTGTGGTTGGTGCAGCGAGGTTACAGATTTCATGGCTTGTAGTGTAACTTGGGGGAGTCCGCAGCAGTGTAAGTGTAGGATTAGGACCGTGGCTACCATATAAGGACTCGTAAAACGCTTTATGGGAGAAAAGTATTGAAAATCGGCATGTTTCAAAAAGGGAACAGTGCTAAACCTGTGTTTTCCACCAAAAAGAACTTGGCACCTAATTGGCAACGTGCTGATTGGCAACTTGTGGCACAGAATCTAAACTTAACAGGTAACTCCCGGTACTAAAGACTTCTTCAGACCAGGATTTACCTTCCATGAGGTGCCTTTAAGTAACATTTTGGAAACACTGGGAATCCTGAGCAGAGGCTGCTTGAGTCTCTGTGTGGGTGCTCTCATCTACACTGTTATTATTTTGAATTTATCAGCTTATTCTCGAAGATGTAGCGCCTTGTCATGATACATGTTTTTCTTTACTACAGGACTGTAATTGAAAAGGTTTTCAAAACCTTTCTGCGTCAGCCAAACAAGACAATGGTATAAAAGAAGTTGGAAGAGGAATTGTAAGTGTTACAGAAAATGTGGGGTTTGTAGCATTTGCAAAGAGACACATTAAATACGTTGGTTTATGTGAGTTGTGGCTATGCTCAGATATTATTAATTTAATATCTAAGCACATATTCCAAATCATGAGGGCTTGAGGAACAGTTAAAATTGCATGTGTTTCCCAACATGGCACAGTTAGGGCAGTGGAAAACTCTTTCAGCACTTTTAATGTGTTCTCTCTCTTTTTCAGGAGCCAGGGAGATGAAGGACTTATCTCCCTCATCTCAAAACTCCCTTTGCTGCTATTTCTTTTTTTTTTTTCCTTTTTCCTTCAAATGTTCACATACCCATGTTAATTAATTTCTAATCTAATTAAAAATAAATGGTTTTAGATAATTCCTCATAGTTTGTTTGGTTTTTCCCCTCGGTGTGGAAGCGTGAGAGTTAAGTGTAAGACCAGAGAAGGCTGCAAGTGTCTTAGATCCTCCATTTCCTTTTTGGTTTCTTTGAGTTGATTGCCTTTCTTTTGTGCCTAGGCCAAATTTTCAAATGCTGTCTCTTAAACAGAACATCAAATTGCCACTTAAATTCCACCTGGCTTGCAGGGTAGGAGTGGGTATTGACTATATTCTCTGCTTTGTTTTTGTTCTTGAACAGAAACCACTGTTAGACAATGACCATTCCTCTTTCAAGGTAGGCTGAATTGCAAGGCTTCAGCACTGCAGGTGTATTTTAAATGCCTGTATCATTATTTCCTTAATAATGAACATGCTGTTAAAGAGCTGGTACTTGAAAATTGTATCTCTAGAAAGGAATTTGAACATAATCAGTTTTATGCCTTCCTTAAAATTACTCTTGATGGCGTGGTTATAATGTGTAAATGTGACTTGTGTGTACTAATGTGAAGCTATTTTCAGCCCTAGAAACACAAATAAGGCTTTCTTTCAAGAAAGTTTTGAGAGCTCCTTATTGTGAATACCTACAAAGCATTTTCATAAATCATGTAATGGTATTTATACATACTCAATGTTAAATGGTTAATTTTAGTTGCTAAAGTTTTTATGTTTTATTGGTTTATTTTATATATTTTTCTTTTTTTATTTTATTTTAGAGTACTCTGTAGAATTTACCGTATCCCAGAGAACAGACAAGTATTTTTACTTCATTTTCATAGAAGGAAAGTGTTTCAAGTGCCTTTTGTGTTTGACTGTATTGCAAAGCGCTTTTATTATTTCCTCATTATGCTGACTGCTAAAATAATATTCTCTGCCTGTTGTTTGCAGAATGGTAAATGTGTGGTTCGGGCATTGTGATTCAAGCACAATCCTGCAAACTGTTCATTTGGGGTGGGGCTGGAAGAAGTTAATTCCAGATTAAAATGTAGTGGTGGCAGATTGATGAGGATTAGCCTAATTGTCCACATGAAAACTCAGGTCATTCCATTTCTGTATATTTTAACTATACTTTTACAGGACATAACTGTAGGCTGAACTTGTTTCTTCCCTTTAATTTTGATCTTAAACAACAAATTTGGATTTAGACCTTAACCTTTAATGTTCTTACTCTGAATCCATGTTTTAGCTAAGGTTAGTCTTTAAATGCTCAGTGGTGTGTTGAAGGCCTTCTTATACTCTACCTACTTTTGGCCTTTGATGAATTTTTACACATCTGATCCTGTTTGAAGAGCTGAAAAGAAAGCCCTTAGTTCTCAGTGGGCACAGATCCATTTTTAACCATCTCCAAACAGGAGTCACCTGTTTTTTCCCCCAGGGAGGCTGGAGTTCTGCTCGTCAGGTGGAATTGTTTCTGTGCCAAGCAACGTTATCCGATGAGCTCCTGTGGTCTGACCAAGCTCTCTTTTGAAGCCAGTAGGTTCTCACCTGCCCATTAGCATTGGGAAGATGGTCTAGAATTTTTGTCCATCTGCTTCTTTGAAAGCCTTGTCCAGATCGCCAGACCCACTGTTTGTCCTGTAGTATCTCTCCCACCCACAGATGTTCCCCCTGAAGTTTTTATCCAGTTACTTCCCACCTGTTCTTTTACAAATTAAGCAGGGCAAGGCCTTTGGCATATATATGGGAAGTGCCAAAAACCTAAAAGGAATGCAGTGCAAATAATTGCACCTACTTGATTTAGATGCTGCTTTTTTCTTTTTTTTTTTTTCCCAGACATGGAAACTTAATTATGTGCATAATCACTTCATGCTAAAAACAAGCTACTTGTAGTTAAAAATAAAAGAAATTGGGAAAAAAAAATCGAATCCATAAGCTAAAAGCAACACCACAGCCATATTTTTCTGTAGTTTAAAAGAATCTCTATGCATTTTTAATAGGCACACGTGAAGACCACCCTTTTAGTTTTGGTGCTGCTTCTGTAACCCGTTTTTGCAGATTATTGTCAAGGAAGCAAATTTTATCGGCTAACGAAGGAAATTAAACTAAACCTGCAAACTCGTGTTTAGGAAAGGAGATGGAACAAAACCCTTGCATGGGCAGTGCCTGACACTAAGGGCTGTGTGCCCAAACCCGTTGCCACCAAGGAAGAATGCGTGTCCTGTGTTCCCATCACTTTTCCACAGGAAAAATGCATGTGCCCAATATTTGCCTGCAGATGCTGGACCAGGTGGGTGATCCTACAGCACCGAGGTGCCATTGGCATTGTCTGAAGTGTTGCATAATGCGCCTGGTACAGTTTCTGTCTGTATCTATCTTAGGTATTTACAAGGCACCTATCACCTTGGTACCTAAGCAGTTTGAGAAATGCACCCACCCCAGGAGGGATGATGAGATACAGACAGAGGCCCAGGTCCAGAGCAGCAGAGGCAGGGCCCGGGAAGCTCCCCAGCTGTGTTCCCGCTGTTGTTGAGCTCCTGGCCCACTTGTTGTGGCCAAGGAACATCTCCACCCACCTGTCTGTCAGCAGGAAGAGACGGTGCCCCAGCCCTCACGTGCAGCTCCGCTGGTGGGCAGTCTGAAAAGGAAAGATAATGGAAAAGGCAACGATCCGGTAGCAGAGGTGAAACAGGAATGGTGGGATTTCAAAAGGAGGGCTTCTTAAAGAGCAGCACATCTCAGGGGAGGGATCAGCTGCCAGTCCAAGTGGCAGGTAAGGCACAACACAGGCATAAATCTCAAATGTTCTTCAGTGAACAAAAGTTAAAGAAATACTTCTGGTGTCGCTAAAGTTTGTGTATTTCCAAAGCCCTGCTCTGTTCTTGGCCTCTGTCTCAGTCCTCCACCCCTGCAGCTGAGTCAACCATTCAGTAGTTCTCTGTGTATCTCAACCCAGTAACTGCTACAATCCTAAACATGCCTAATGACCAACACAAAGTGTCTCAGGGGTAATGAACGTTGTGGTGCGAGGAGACCGCACGGAATAGCAGTGCTCCAAAATAATGGACATATTCATGAACCTAAAGGCTGGAATAAACTTGGCTTTGATCAGCATGCTCAGGGCAGGATGGGGCAAACCACAGCTCTCCCCTGCAGGCACACCTGGAGCAGCTCTCCTGTGGCCTCCAGGAGCACCTGCTGATCCACCACGTCAGACCAGGCTCTGTGTCAGCCCAGAGAAACACCCGGACAGGCAGCAGGAACAGAGAATCTGTCCAGCAGACTCTGCTCCGCTGCAGAAACAGAGAACCTGTCCAACAGGGGAGAAAGGGAGATAGCCAGGGCTTTGGTGGAGGCTCACCAGTTCCTATTGCATGGACCCCTTTAATACCAGATCTCTTTTTTTTCTTAAACACAACAGAGTCAGTGAGGTAAAACAAAAAACAGCCTTCAGAAACCTGTGGGTCCCAGGGGGCTTTTGGAAATAGCTGCATAGTACCCACAGTGATCAAACACTTAAACTGAAGTGCAGTGGGTCACTGACTTCCAGATGTTTCTGCCCCCTTTAGCCCACGTGCATGCTCCTTCCTGAGTCCCTTCCTTGATCATTTAAGGATGGAGATGGAAGTCCTGCCTGGCAGAGCAAGGGACATGAGGTTAGGAACATGAACCTTGGAGGCTGCAGGTTTGATGGCTGCTATCACTTGGTATAAAGATACCTGTAAAAGACAAAAGTGACCTATTTTGCCTGTAAGTTGTATCTATCACTGTGAGCAAAATGCTGCACATAGGAATGGTGTGTCAGGTGGAAATTGCTGGAAAGATCAGGGAATCTGACCTCTTCCCTTTGCCTTGCACCCAAGGAAGCCAGCTGTGCTTCTTTGTACCCACTCTATTTAAAGCTTGGAAAGAAAGAGATTTTTTTTTAAAGCAAATTAACAACCGAGTGAGGTCAGCCATGTTGGTGCATCATTTGATCCATGGCCAATTTTGACTTCACAGTTGTAGTGGCCTCTCTCTCTCTTTTTTTGGGAATGACCCCTTTTCCAAGGAATGAAAGGCAGTTAGTTGAGGTCACTCGGTCAGCTGTTCAAACACAAGGACAGTTTCTGGCTGAACCCAGTTCTCCAGTGCCCCTGCTGTGCCTGGCACACCTTTCCCAGCCTAGGCACGCGGCCCCAGCCCAGGCACTGGGGCAACCGATGTGACCAAGATCCGCCCAGAATTTAGGGCGACTTTCGATCACCAAGGAATGGATTTCTTGGGCAGAGACTCTCACGTTCAACCAGGTGGTGTCAGCCAGTGGCCTCCAGGCAATTTTCCCATGATTGCTCCTTAGTGAAGGAAAGTCTGTGGAAGGCCATGCCTGTAGCACACCCTCGGTTCCCCATGCCCCATGGCAGTGCTTCCCAAAGCTTCCAGAAACCGGAGTTGCTGAGAGATGCTGAACACCTTGTTACAAACAGTAACGGCTATGGTTATTCCTCCTTCTCATTGCCAGCCAAGTTTACCAACCTAACCTAAAGCCTGTGCACGTATTCATTATTCAGAAGTATTTGCCAAGAGTTTCTGCAATTAACCTTCTGCCCAGGGGTTTTCACAGACTCTTCGCTCGCGCCCTTTGTCATTTGTGTCACTGGTCACCTATTGCCAGATGCTGTTCTTTCAGCTCTGAAAGGCTGAAAATGCTGATTGGGAGGATGGCAAATATTTCATAGGACATAAGGAATTTTGCAAAAATATATTATTGCACTTTTTCAGAGAAATTTTTCTTTTCGAGCCTCTGGCAAATGTGTAGACATGCACAAATGACAAAGGTGTTCTGGTCCCCCTGAATCTGAACAAACTAGACACAGTGATACCACTTACAGAAGTATTCATAAATCAGTGTGGAGTTTGGAGGTTTTTGATTTCGTTTTGCTTCCGTTTTTGACTTCCAGTATAGTTTGGTTCTACTACTTACCAGTTGTTAGGTGGGCTCTGTTTAGAACACTTGCCAGGTAAACCAGGTTTTCAAATATGGGGGATTTTCTGTTGACATGTCAAAAGAAATGCCAGGACATTCTGTATGACCAGTGGCTCTACCAGAATGAGTATTTATGATCCTTTACCTCACTCTGATTCCATAGACTTTAACTGAAGTGTGTGTTTGCTTTGTGTGGTAAAAGCAGGTCCCCTGTTTTTTTGTTCTTTTTTTTTCTTCATGTGTACTCAAATAGGAAAATGCTGGGAAATAATTTCATGGTCCTACACCGTAGTTGTTAAGAGAGCTTTGCTAATGAAGGAATGCCACTATGGCTGTATTAGACAAAGCAGGAGAAGAATTGCCAAGGAAGAAGCAGTTCTTAGTTAGGTTGATATGTAGTTCCTTTCAAATCTCCATGGAGTGGAAGAGCCAATGATTGCATGACAGTTTGTCCCTAAAATTCATTTTCATAAGGAGCTCATGCCTTTTTACAAATACAGTCTCATCCTCACTTTCCATAAAACATGCAACTGGACAGTCCAGCCAGACGCAGAGACAATATGAATACTTTGAATGTGAATACTTTGAAGTAGTGAATATGCTAAATGCACGAATAATATCCATTATTTTAGCACTTAAAAGTCACCATTCTATGAAGTCACACAGAATCCCTTTTAGAGCACCATAATATTGCAGGCACTTGGGTGTAGAAATACTGAGCGCCACATTGTGGTAGATAGGGACTGAGATAGGAGGAGGGATCCTTGGGTCTGTCAGAAAATCTTTTCATTTCATTATGTTTCACATAAAATAACTTTTTTTTAAAAAAAAATCGAACAAAACCCTGCCCTGATTCATAAACAGAACCAAAAGTATGGTTTAACATGACCTCAGCAACACCTTGCAGATACGAGCTTACAGCTTCCACTGAGGTCTGAAGAGCAGTATTTCAAAAAGCAGAAATTAATCCTTTAAAAAAAAAACAAACCCAAAAAAGCTTTTTTTCAAGGCCGGGATGCCAGAGAGTAGGCACGGCGCTGATCTGGCACTCAGGCCACTGCGGTGTGAGCAGCAGCAGCCTGGTTGGGTCACGATCCTACCGACGGCAGCGCTTCCCTCAGCCATCCCTTGCCTGAGCGTGGGGAATGCAGGGCTTTGGGCTGCCTCCTGCAGCGCTTCAGCCACACTGCCCCACGGCGATTTCTGATGACCAAACTGGCCCCTTCAAAAAAAAAATTAAAAAAAAAGAAGTGAACTCATTTTTTTTAAATGAAGTAACAGAAAGCGTACAGAAGTCCTGGCCACAGCCTCACATAATCCAGAGTGGTGCAGGATGGAGCTGGGCAGATCACGCTCCGCTGTGAGCCGGTGATTCCTGTGGGTGCAAAAGCCTGAGCCTTTCCTGCTCTTCGGGAGGGCATTTTTCTCTAGAGTTGCCACGGGGAAGCGCTTGCACCCAGATTTCCACCACACCACCCTCAGGCAAGGGGAGAGGTAGCCAGGGGAGGGCAAAACTCAGTTCATTTCCAGGAGACAAAGAGATCCCGGTGAGCAATGCCCTCAGATAGCATTTCCTACTGTTTGGAGAAGAGAGCAAGGAAAATCCGGCAAATGTTGGGGAGGGCATTGCTCGCGGGATAAATCCCATGGATGGCCACCGTCGCGCTGCAGCAGTGATTTGGGAGAGATTTTGGGTGGGGGTGACGTGAGACGTCGGACAAAAGTGAAGATAGCCAGCAGTGCTTCAGAGCAACAAAGGGCTGCCCTCAGCCAGTGGTGGAGCACATCTGGCACCCCAGGAAGCTCAATTGGACCCTTGGCCCTGAGCTCGTCCCAGGGATTTCTGACTGACACCACTGCAGTGCATAGGTGAGCTTCTCGCTAGGTTCACTGACATTTCCTGTCACAGTCACGCTGAGGGGAATTTGGTAGCTCCTGCCTTGGGATGCAGCATGGCTGTGTGTGTTCTGGGTACAGGACAGTGTGCATTGAGACCAAAAGTGCTTAATGACGCCAATTGCCACGTGCCCAATGCAGTCACTAAACTTTAGTCCGCCCTTCCGTTTGCCCAAACACATACACTCTGGCTTCCCAACTGGCTTCTTTCTATGTGTTGTCCAATGCATGTAGATACCTCCATCTGCCTGGCCTCAGATACAGTGGTTGTTGCTCCTCTATTTGATTGCCAGATGTCACTGGGGAGCAAGATGGGGAGGTTCCTGGATCCTCGGGGCAAGCCGGCCATCACCGAGGGAGCTCGCTGTCCACGCCGGCCGAAGAACAGGAATCCTCGGTGCCTGCCTCTGACGAAGACTCGCCAGCCAGGACCACAGAGAGCTGGCAGTGGCCGCTGTCCTCGTCTGAAACGCACAGCAACGTTGGGGAGGATTTTGAGGGATTTCAAACGCCGGCGCGGACTCCGGAGTGCACCATGGACATACAGTCTCCCGGGGATCAGTCACTCAGTAGGACTCCTCAGTTTGAAAGTGACTCTCCTGAGGAGGAGGGAAATGATGAGATGAATGAAGAGCGCTGCGGTGTTGAGCCTGTCCCTAGGGATCGGGGTTGGAGAGGGCAGCCCCAGCTAACAGAGGGAGAGAAGCTGTTGATGGAAACCAACAGTAGGATTGTGCAGCTGCTGGAAAATATCAAGAGGGAGCATGCACAGTCCATGGGTCTCATGTCCCAGTCCATGGGCCGTATGGAGCTGCAGCTGGGCATTGTGGCTACCTCCACAAGAGCCATCCATAACTACCTGTCAGAGATTTTAGCTTTCCTCAAGCAGCCGAGGACGCAGGTCCTCGAAACGCGCATCTCCCAAAGAGCCACCCCCCATGTCGAGTTGACGTGTGCCTCGACATGGACTGGTGAGGACGCAGTGGCATCCTCCACTGTGTGCTTACCAGGGGCCGAAGGGACGAGCGACTCTCGCGACCCGCCGCAGGCCACCCTGCCTTGTCGCAGTGGCCGGCTGCAGAGAGCCATAACCGAGAGGGCCTCGCTGCCCATGCCTCCACGCCAGGCAAAAGGGGGAGGGAAGAAAAAATAACCACTCCATAGGATTTTTAGAGGTTTTTTTTAATGTGCCTGTCCTTTTAATTCTTAGCCATAAGGCCATCGGTGGCAGAGTTCAACCATTTCCTACATTGGCTAACATTGTATTCTGGCTGACTAGATTAGTCTAACATTTTGTAGTTTATATTTGCACTGTTAACGATGTGTGCTGCTGGTATTTGAAGAACATTTGCCTCTGTTCTTTCACTTTAACTTCATACGAGCATTTTTTTACTCTGTGCCAGGCATTCATTGCTTTTCTTACAAATACAAGTCATTTCTTGAGGCAGCTGTTTTTTGAGTTTTCTTTCTCCATTATCCCACCCCCTCTGAGCAAGCACTCGGGACTTGGTGGTAAGTATAGAGGTCTTGGCAATACTCGCCTCCCAAACTGTGTTCGATCAGTCTTTGCCTGGTGTTTCTGGCATGCCAGCCTGAGGTGTTGGGGTATAGCCTGTACTGGATCATGACCATTCTTATCCTCTGTGGGTCTCACCAGCTCACTTCCTAAGACCCTCGGTGGAGCTAATCCACATGTCTTGGCTATGTCGTACAATAAGTAATGTTGCCAGGATCATACCTCATATTTCTCTTTTTGGGGGCTGCGTAGTGATGTGCCACCAGATCTATCTGGGCACCTGACTCTCGTTTTCAAAGTTCATTTGATGATGGATCTGGTGGCTTGATGGGCAGCATTATACTTTTTCCTCTGAGAGAGTCTGGGGATTCGGAACAGGAGTCACTAAGCAATGTGTTCTACGGGGATAAGAGCCATCTCCTGCAACAAATCTATTAGGAGGAGACTGTCCCCTGTAATTATCACAGATATTAATTATTTAAGAAAAAGAAAAAGAAAAAAAAAAAAAGCAACTTGCCTAGCAGCCAGAACTCTTGAGAACGTAAAAGTCACGACACGCTGTTGGGTGCTGTGCTACTCTGTCTGTGATTAAGAGCTTTTCATCAGAGACGAGACCTACATCTTGATAAAACACAGCTACTTTCTGTGCCTTTAGGCCATCCAATTTCCTGAGGGCTGGCACCCTGAGCAGGGCACGGGTCCCATTGGTAACCCAGCAGGGCAGATGGAAATGCACTTTGGCAATAAATTGCTTTATATCTGTTGGTGCTGCCTCTCTCGGGGGAATTTAATATAGTGGCACTCAAATTGCTATATGCATGCAGAGGCATCAGACTGGCTTTTACATGTGGTATCCCTAACAGTTGTCTGGAAGGATGCTGCTCCCAGGAGCCCCTGGAGCGGTGGGGACAGGTTCTCACAGGTGTAGCATGGCTCCTGTGTTTGACTCTCTACACGCCGTTGTGACTTCTTGGGAAGGTGCAGAGCAGTTTCTATGGAAAATGCCAGGGAATAATCAGTCGTAGGCCTGAAAATCCTCTTCTGTGACTGCAGCCGAGCCGTGCTCTCTGGCCAGTGAGACGTAGACTCTTCTTCCCTGTCTTCCTGCGAGGCTGAGGTTACTCAGAGCAAAGCAGATCAGAGTTTGTTGCTCTACCAGCCGGCCACAAACTGCTCCTGTAGAAGTGTGTGTGCGTGTGTGCTTGTGGCTGTACTCTGCTAAACGACCGGTTCAAGGAGGAAATGCAGCTGGCATGGCCAACCTCCAGTGCAGGCTCTTCCCACATTCCTTCCTTTTGACCTTCATCCAGCTGCATTCCTTTTAAAAATCCCATTGGAGGCAGGCTTCTTTGGGCCACTCTGTCAACACACCTCACAGCAGGTGCCGATTTTTGCATCTGTTTTGTGGCTTTTTTCTCTCTCTTTTGTCAGGGTTATTTGTAAAGTTATCCTCAGAGGATTTCCAACACGAGCTTGTGAGCTTCCCCTCTCGTTGGTACGAGGAGTGCGTGCTGCGAAGTATTTGAGGTCACGAGGAGGTTGGGAGGAGAGCTAATTAGTGAGCCTGACAAATTATTCCAGTCTGAGTATATTTGGAACATGTGGTTCTGGTGCAGGAGGGGTTTGCACTCTGGTGCTGTGGAGACGAACAGCTCGAGGCTCAGGCGGGTGAAGGTTTGGCCCAACACGTCTTCTTTCTCTGGGGTGAGTCTGAGTGCAGCTAACTGCGGTTCAGGCAGTCCATTTCCTTGGCCTGAGGAGCACGTTGGATAACGCAGTGAGGATGTTTTTATATCACATCGTGCTTTCACTCTAGCAGGGTGGGGCAGTTGTGGCCGGGCGCTCAGATTTTGACGTTCCCCGCAGGACCCGCCATGTAGCTGCCGCCATTTAGGATCAGTCTCCACGTGCTGGCTGCTTCTGTGGCCTCACATTTTTTTGTTGTAGCTCCAAAATGACAACCTCCACTCCACCTTTGCTTTCCGATCCAAGGGCAGTAGAGCAAGAGAAGGAGCTGTGCAGTGCTGCCTTTGGAAGTGCCACGTGAGGAAGCCCTAAAGAGTTCCTTGCAAAGCAGCTCGAGCTTTAACCCGCCCTCCTCTCCCATTTCTGACTGCTTTGGCTAAATGTGGCAAATGGGAGCAGCCGTAGGGTGAGAAGGACTGAGGACCTCTCTACAGATAAGAAACCTGAAATAAACTCACGCAAAACCAGGGTTTTTATCCCCACGTGGAAATAGTAGATGGTATTAAGAGTTGGTACCAACTGATATTTTGGTCAGATCCAAAACTAGGATCTGACTTCTAGAATTGTCTAGCAAAATCAGTGCAGTTGGAGGGTATGTATGTTTCATCCCCAACAAATATTTTCATGCTTTTCCAAGTGTCTGTCATGGCCTCATCACTCTTTCCCTGTAGCTTTTTGTTGTCTGAATGGGTATCTGGTTACATGTGTCTGTTCAAAATAAAGGGGATCACTTCTTACATGGTATAGTTCTGTTTCTCATGTGCAGATTTTGAGTGCTTCAGTTTCCAAGGCTTCCTTCTTTCTGTATCCCAAAGACCAGTTTGGCTTGTGGGATGAGAACAAGGGTGGGAGAGCCTTAAGAGGAAATCTCTGCCCGGTCGAAGCTCTTGGTGATAGATCCCCTGAGTACCATTCTGCAGTCCAGCCATATTTTTGCTGTATAGGGTAAATGTTCATGGTTACCCCGTTGCTTTCTGATGCCTTTTGCTGAGCAGAAGTGCAGATATTTTTCTTTCAGACGTTTGTATTACAAAGCCTTATGAAATGTGACGTGAAGTTGGTTTTTATTTTTGAATACATGTGACGATTTTAAGAATTTTTTCTTTTCCTTTTCTCCTTCCATGGGATGATTTAAACCCCACCAAAAAAAAAAAATAAAGCAGACCAATGAAAAGCCTTGAATGCTAACTTCAATTGAAAAGAAACAGCAACACTACTCTTGTGAGACAGTTTTCAGCAGTGTTCAGCTTACTAGTCCTGCTCAGCCTTTCCTTTCCTGCCTGCTCCCTGACCCTCTGTGACACTGAAATATCCACTTCTAGGACAACCTTCTTCCTAACCCAAAGGCTAAAAGTTCTTCCCTCTCTTCTTCTCCCATTTAAAATATGTCATCCTTGCATCAGCCAGATCTACTGTTTAGAGGGATCAAAAGCTCTTTTCCTCCTGCCTTATTCCCATCCATATCAATATCCAGGGCCCTGAGTGCACTGCTCTCCAGCGAGAGGTGAAATTTAAATCCCTACATACAATACTTGGGATAGTAACACCAGCTCTAGATCACCAAAAACCTGGGGGTTTTTAAGTCTGTAGTATCCTGATGAAGTAACTACTATCCTTGTTTGACAAATAATCAATTACTTGGGAGATGGATCTAATTGCTGAAAAGTAGCATTGCTCTGACTCGTGTTGTGGAAGCCTAGGAGCCAGGCTGAGGTGTTCACTCACAGAAACACCACAGGCTAGGCAAGTAATCCTAATTTTGGTGAAACTTCAAAGGAAAAGACACAAAATGAACGTGATACAGGCAAGCAAATGCAATGGAAGGCGTAGTAAGGAAAGCTGTTGGTGTGATTCCAGTTTGGATTCTAGCAGAGATTCCAAACTCAAACTCTCCTGGTGGCTTGGGCTAGTGATTTAATTTCTCCGTGCCTCGGTTTCATAGCAGCAGAAGGGCAAAAAAAAGGAGCTGTCAGGCAATATTTAGTTGGTTATATTGTACCTTGAGGTCTTCAGTGCGAGGGAGTAACATTTTGTATTAAACAGTGATGAACCTTGTTTGTGACCAAAGTTGGAGACGGGGCTAACACCAGCACTCAGCTTTGGAATATCCTAATTAAACTTCTCTCTGTATTTTACCATCACATCATGCAGTAGATCAGAGTCCCAAATCCAAATGTTGAAGTTCTCATTCAGATTTGGACTTTGCCTGTTTTTTGGCCTGCTTCTGACCACGACTAAATACATTCCCAAACTGTCCAGTTATTAAAATTTTAAAAACCCCACATTTATAAGTTTCTTTTAAGCAAAGGATGCAGTTAGCAGTGCTAGCCTACAAGTCCAAGAGCGTGAACAAATCAGGATGTGATTACTTAAGGAGAATAGGCATAAAAGAGCACTTCTGAAGTACTTGTTATTGTCCAAAATATCACTGAAATTCTGATGACTAAGTACAGTCTGCTTATCTCTATTTGCAACAGTGCTGTACGGATTCACTATTTCTAAAGGTCTTCTTTCCATTTCTATATAGATATTCTCCCTTCACATTTTGAAGGTTTGAAGAAGAGGATTGTTTTTCGAGTCACACTAAGTAAACATTAAATGCATGCAGGCTTAAAACTAAAGCATGCATGTTACGTAGCAGCAATAAAAAGTGCTCGGCTTGCACGACTTATGATGCTCAAGCGTTGCCTTGTTAAAATGCCAAAAAACCTTTTTCTTTGCATTTTTTTGAAAAGTAAATCTCTTCCTTTGACCTTGCAATACTTAACTTTCCCGTTTCTTTGGACACGTGATATTTATTTTACTGAATGCTTTTATGTTACAGATAAGGTGGATGAAATAGTGCCAGTTTCCAAGCCATCAAGAATTGCAGACAATGCAACTGTGGACTCAAGAGTGGCAACTATAAAACAGCGGCCTTCTAGTAGATGTTTTCCCTCAGCTACAGATATGAATGTGAGTGGGAGCCGTGAAGCACTGCTTTATTCCTACTAATGCATCTGATTCCTTGATTAAGTAATGCACAATGCTTTGTAAGGGAAGAATTGATGTTAATACTATAGCACTTACTAAAAATTAAGCCCCAGAACTCTGAAATTGCATTATTCAAGTGCAGAATTTGATCTTACAAAACTTTGCGTGTAAAAAAAAATAATTGGTTTTATTGCATTTTGGACATATTTTTCCATTACCCACCTTAACCCGTTGCCATGTAAATAATACCAACAATCTCCTCTTACAGCTGCTGTCCTTTTATGACCATCTAAACAAAGCCCAGCCTTCCCTTTCTCTCCCCCTCCTCCCCAGAAATAACCCCAGAATTATTATTTTCCATCAGAATTCTCAGTGAAAGGGGCAATGGGTGAGGCACTATTTCCATGTGGGGGAGACTTCCGTGCTTTAATGCTGTTGGGGTTTCTGTTTGCTCTTTTGTAGTCCATGTATGAGAGACAGGGTATTGCTGTGATGACGCCCACTGTCCCAGGGAGCCCTCAAGGTCCTTTTCTGGGTATACCTCGGGGTACAATGAGAAGACAAAAATCCATAGGTAAAACGCCTCTCTTGTATGGTTTTGTTCATTAATCACATACTTTCAGTAACCTTGCTTCCTTCCTAAAGCGTCTTTCTCCGACATCTTCACTCCAGTGAGTGACTGCTTAATCTTTATACACAGCTCACGAGAGAAAAAGTTTGTGGTAAGGTGATGTAATTTCCACCTTCTGCTTGGCAAGTATGGAATTATAATTTGATTATTTTCTTTAGAATGTTCCCCATAACAAGGAAAAAAAAAAAAAAAGATCAGTACAAGCCTTTTGCAAAACATTAGGGCAAAGTGTTACCCTTTTTCCCTTGTGACTGAGGTGAAAGCATTGTAACGCTGTGTAGTTTATAAAGAAATCCTGATGATGAAATGGACCCTTTTTTTTCATTTCAAATGATGGCAATAGATGATTTTACAACAAAGAAACAAAGAGCAGACCAAATTTGGGCTTTCTTTGTTCTCGTTAGTAATCTTAGCAGTGACTTTTATCAATTTAGAAACACATTATGCTGATGTAAAATTAGCATCCAAACTACCCCAGTATTACCCAGTTTGTTTATGTTAAAAGCCATATTTGTAATGATATAATGTCATCTTTTGAAATGCAACATTATGGGGTTTTTTCCCCAACGGGATCTTCACAGTCCTTTTGCTAAATTTCAACTGCATCTTAAAAATTCATTAGGTTTCCAAGTTGCTTTATTATGTGCATTTGTAGAGTGTTAGAGCAAGGCAGAAGTCACTTTTCTGCACAGAATCTCCTCCCTGTTCAATAGTTTTCAAAGAAAATGTGCTTTTCTACAACCACTGTGATGATACATAAACCCCAAACATTTGCCTGCACATCAGTTTAATTAAAATTCCGTGGCATCCTTTTCAATCCTGGCACCTGGGATGTCCAACAGGAAAGAATGATTACGGTGGGAATCAACCTAAAGGCCTCTTTTGGTATTTTGCATACTCCTTGTGCCGCGGGAAATGCATCCTGGAATTTTGGGGTGGATGGAGAAATATTACAGCGTGAGGGATCCCGGTGGGTGCGGCAGCGTTTTAAACGCACTCTGATTTTTCAGGAATAACGGAGGAAGAGCGGCAGTTTCTGGCCCCTCCTATGCTGAAGTTTACCAGGAGTCTTTCAATGCCTGACACCTCTGAAGACATCCCACCGCCACCACAGTCCTTACCTCCCTCACCACCGCCACCTTCTCCCTCTCTCTACAACTCCCCCAAATCCCTGACGTCCCGGAGCTACGGAACGATCAAACCTCCATTCAACCAGAATTCAGGTGCAAAAATCTCTTTGGTTAGGCCCGAGAGCGTGGGGACGATGATAAGGGACAAAGGGATCTATTACAGGCGGGAGCTGGACCGATACTCCCTGGACTCGGAAGACCTGTACAACCGGAGTGCCGCAGCTCAGGCGAACTTCAGGAGCAAGAGGGGCCAGATGCCGGAAAACCCTTATTCCGAGGTCGGCAAGATCGCCAGCAAAGCGGTTTACGTGCCGGCCAAGCCGGCCAGGCGGAAGGGGATGCTGGTGAAACAATCCAACGTGGAGGACAGTCCAGAAAAGACCTGCTCTATTCCAATCCCAACCATCATCGTCAAAGAGCCATCCACCAGCAGCAGCGGGAAAAGCAGCCAAGGGAGCAGCATGGAGATCGATCCTCAGTCCTCGGAGCAGCCCGGCCAGCTCCGGCCCGACGACAGCTTGGGAGTCAGCAGTCCGTTCGCAGCAGCCATCGCAGGGGCCGTGCGGGACAGGGAAAAGAGGCTGGAAGCCAGGCGCAATTCCCCGGCCTTCCTCTCCACGGACCTGGGAGACGAGGACGTCGGATTAACGCCACCAACACCACGGATGAGGCAGTCCAAGTTCACCGAGGAGGCGATGTTCAGCAGCGAGGATGGTTTCAGACAGCTCATGTCGCCATCTCCGATCCCCGCCCCCAGAGAGCCCGAAAACCTTTTTAACAGCAGCGAGCCCGGCAGCCAGAGCGACTCAAGGACGTTGAACGCTCCGCCCAAAACGAAAGGTGCTGACAACAGTACACTGCCAGCCAAGCCCACGAGCGCTCCCGGCTCGGATAGCTACGTCCACCCGGTCACAGGGAAGCTGCTGGATCCAAACTCGCCGCTTGCCCTCGCGCTCTCTGCCAGGGACAGAGCCATGAAAGAGCAGACGCAGCAGATTCCAGGCAAAGGGGACGCTGTCAAAACCGACCTTAACAAACCGCTTTACATCGATACCAAGCTGAGACCCAACATGGAAACGACTTTTCCTGTTACTGCCGCCGTCACCAGGCAAAATACCCGCGGCCTGTTGAGACGGCAGGAGACTGAGAACAAGTACGAGATGGATGCAGGGAAAGAAAAGAAAGCTGAGGAGAAGAAGAACATGTTGATAAACATCGTGGATACCTCGCAGCAAAAGTCGGCTGGCCTGCTGATGGTGCACACCGTGGACACGGCGAAGTCGGATGATACGCCCGAGGATGAGGAGGAAAAGGAAGCCGAGATGGAGCCGAGCCCTGAAAACTCCCCGCCGGAGAGGCCGGAGGGCAGCGAGGAAGCGGAGAGCGAGCTGAGCGTCCCGGCCGCGCCCGAGCCCCCGGCTTCTCCCTGCAAAACCATCGTGGCCGCCAGCTCCGTGGACGACCCCGTCATCCTGCCCTTCCGCATCCCCCCGCCGCCCCTGGCCTCGGTGGACATCGACGAGGAGTTCCTGTTCACCGAGCCGCTGCCCCCTCCCTTGGAGTTCGCCAACAGCTTCGACATCCCCGACGACCGCGCGGCGCCCGGCTCGGCGCTGACGGACCTGATGGCGCAGAGGAAGAACGGCACCCCTTCGCCCGGCCAGCCAGCAAACTCCTTGGACGGCAAAAAGCAAGCGGGTCTCTCAAACTGTTTGCCTGCCTCCTTCCTGCCACCCCCCGACAGCTTCGACAACGTCGCCGACTCCGGGATCGAGGAGGTCGACAGTCGGAGCAGCAGTGACCATCACCTAGAGACAACCAGCACTATCTCAACGGTGTCCAGCATCTCTACCTTATCCTCGGAAGGGGGGGAGAACGTGGATACTTGTACAGTCTATGCAGATGGGCAAACATTTCTGGTGGACAAACCCCCAGTACCTCCTAAGCCAAAAATGAAGCCCATAATCAACAAAAGCAATGCACTTTACAAGGACGCGCTGATCGAGGAAACTGTAGACAGCTTTGTGATCCCTCCTCCCGCTCCGCCCCCGCCTCCCATCAGTGCCCCGCCCAACCTGGCGAAAGTCGTCCCCCAAAGGACATCCAAGCTATGGGGGGACGTGCCGGAGGTGAAAAGCCCGATTCTCTCAGGCCCCAAGGCTAATGTCATTAGTGAATTGAACTCAATACTCCAGCAAATGAACAGAGAGAAATCCTCAAAGCCAGGGGAGGGATTGGAGTCGCCGACTGGAACGAAAACTGCAAGTCTCAGTACAAGGTAAAAGTAATTAACCAAATCATTTTCTAAAAAGGCTTGCTTTTTTTTTTTTTTTTTTTTTTTTTTTTTTTAAATTAAT